>CM039506.1:40284567-40637898 GCA_022432975.1 Begonia masoniana
TTGCCGCCGTTGCCGGGGATTATTTTTTAAATTTCATTAAGTTATTTTTGTTTAATTGGAAGTTTAATAATTCGTTGTATTGCTCTTGAGGTGCATGCGAAAATTGGTATGCCAACCTATACATATCGACCTGAAAGTTGACGAACCTGCGAGAAAAAGATAGGGAAACAAGGCAGACAACGCTGGCGGCGAGAAACACGCAGATATACAAACAGGTGATCGAAGTGGACGAAGTCGGGAGGAGAACATGCTCGATATGTCATGAATTTATGGACGGGGTCAATCAGCAATTCGGAAAACCTGCGTCCCGGCAACAATTTTGAAAAAAAGCCAGGAACCATACAAATGATTCAGCAGTATCAATTTTGGGTTTGCCTAACGAGGACAAAGATCATATGGCAAGCTCTTTGAGTTCGGGACCGTTTAAATATCATAAGTTTCTGAGAGTGTCTGTTAGCTTAGGTTGTTCCCATTTTACCATAAGGAATGGGGATTTCGTGCTAAGACTGGTTAAATTCTTATCCCCGGATCAATTACACCGTGGACATGATTAGTTCAAAAATACTATCTAAAGTCGTTCCCTTGAAGAATTGGCAAAATCCGCACCGAACTTACAACTTTAATCAATTCAGGGGTGAGACGGTTTTGTCATTGCCATTGTAAATATATCACACAATGATTAAAAGACAGCTTAGACAATGATAACCTTGCTCTGATACCAATTGTAGGATCGGTATTGTCTAAGAGGGGGGTGAAATAGACTTTTTAATTTTAATTACGAGTCAACCTAATTTGTCTCTTGATTAAGCTTATAGATTTACCACAAGTAATCAAATAATGTAAAGAGAGAGAGAGAGAGAAATTCGACACCAGTATTTTTACGTGGTTCGGCCAAACTGCCTACGTCCACGCTCCAAGGCTCACCCCTTGAAGATCCTTACACTTCTCCTCACGAGAATACACAGATCGGGATTCCGGGCTCCGATCAACTGCCTTTACAGATCTGGATTGAACTTCACGGGCGTCAATCCACTGCCTTTACAAATGATTTGAGTTTATAAAATTAAGTACAGACTACACTCTCACAGTAATTGAATCTCAAGTTCGGATTGAGAGATGTAGAGAAAATACAGAGTATTATCACTTTCGCAGCTTAGGGTTCAGTATTCAAATTTGCAAAAGTTGTTTTTTTGTGCTCTAACCTCGGCTTAAATACTCTGTCTTCAGAATCGGCTTGACTTCAATGCTCCCTATCCAATAATAGAAACTTTGTTACCGTTGGAGAGCTTTCGTACATTTTCAGGTAGCCGTTGCCGATTGTAGTTGTAAGTCGTCGTCGCCATAAATGTTCTGAAGTTAAAGCTTGAAAACGACGTCACTATAGCTTCGCGGTTTATTTGAATTCTGGCGGAAGACAAAGCTCATTTGTAGTCTTGAACCGCCATCAGATGATGCAAGTGAAAAACATTGAACCGGCATCGGATGATTGATTCGTAGTTGTCTTCCGCCTCTGTCGTTTAGAGACCGGAAGAGTAATTTGTTGAAGTCATCCGCCTTTGTCGTTTTGTGGCCGGAAGAGCAATTTGGTTTACTCATCCGCCTTTGTCGTTTAGTGGCCGGAAGAGTAATTTGGTTTACTCATCCGCCTTGTCGTCTAGTGAGCGGTGGATTTCTTCATTTTAGCTCATCCGCCTTGTCGTCTAGCGAGCGGTGGACTAATTCCATTTACTCATCCGCCTTGTCGTCTAGTGGGCGGTGGAGTAATTCCATTTACTCATCCGCCTTGTCGTCTAGTGGGCGGTGGAGTAATTCCATTTACTAGCCATCGCCCCTTGTCGTTTTGTGACCGGTGGACTTAGTTATTTCGTTTAATACATTTCAGCCCTGTACACTTAATCACATGCATTAGATACTAAAATACCCTTATTAAGGGTATTTCAACAGATTAAAAACAAATGCATAATTCATTATTCTCATTTCTTACACATAATCAAATTAACAAGCTAATCATATAAACACATCATCAAAAACAATTTAGACTTAAAACACCATTTAAGTCAACACACATCTCATTATATCCAGTGTTTACGTGGCACTAAACGTATTAGGTCGAGAGATCAATGTGTGGGGCAGGGACCTGCTCAATGACCCTTTGTTCCTGCCTCCCCATTTTAGAGGTATTCGGGAGCGGAGAGTCACCGCCCCAAAACCACCCATCGTTCCCTGCCTCCCCATTTTAGAGGATGTTCGAGAACAGGGGGTTACCGTCCCGAAACGGCCCCCGTTGTTAGCCATATTTTTGGTAAGATTGAGAACGGGGGGTAGCCGTTTTGAAACGACCCCCCGATCTTAATTATTTTGCCTGAGAACGAGGGTCGATCTCAGACACTATATAAGGAAACGACCCTTCATTCTTACCCCCGGCTGACGAAAATCCTAAAACTTCCCCACCATTTTCTTGTTTAGATAAATTTTCTTTGTATCAACGATGTCGATGGATTCTGATTTGAGTAGATTGGTTGATTTAGACAAGACAACAACTTGTAATGCCAATATGGATTGATATTTGTACTCTACGCCCATATATGATGATTTTCAAGCATTCGATCACCTAGAAGGTAATTAAGAAATAAAGGTACAATCAACATCGAAAACTCTAGACGATGAGCTTCGAACACCGGTCGACTCGGAGGATGATGCAGTGGAAAATATACCAGTAAGGAAAGAAATTTCGATGAAATTTATCTCGGCGACTGACAGCTGTGTGTGAAGATAGATGTGATTGGCGATTGCATGGTTCAAATATGCAAAATGAGATTACGTTTCAAATAAAGAGTTTTAACCATTCTCACAATTGTTCAAGAAAAATTGAGAATCGATACGCTACTGTAAAATGAGTGGCAAATCATTATTTGGATAGGTTCAAAAGTCAACCTACATGGGAAATTCTTTCCATTATCGAGACAGTGAGGAATGATTTGAATGTTAACATTATACCAAGTCTTGCCATAATAGCAATAAGCGAAGCGCAAAAACTTAATAAAGGGAAGAGAAACGAACAATACAAGCTATTGTGGTCGTACGCAGAAGAAATATGTAAATCAAATCCGGGTAGCACATTGCGCCTACGGACTTACTTGGTGGGTTCTGTCGATAATAAGTCATGTGTATTTGAAAGAATATATATATATATAGTTGCTTGCAAGACAAGTTTGCTGTAGTGTGGTAGACCTATTATCTGTTTGGATGATTGTCATCTAAATGACTCATGTCCTGACCAATTACTGACAGTCGTCAGTATTAATGACAATGATGGAATATATTATGTTGTTGTTGCCAATGTAGAATCAGAGTGTATGGACTCATGGACATGGTTTTTGAAATTATTAAAGGAATACCTACAGATTGAATCGGGATACAAATAGACATTTGTTTCAGATCGACAAAAGGTATAATGCATTTCCAATTGTTCTTTTAAATATTGGGGCGTTGTGGTAGTTATATTATTTTATATTGACTCTCTTGTTCTTTCACATACTAGGGGTTATTTTCTGATGTGCAGTAGGAATTACCGTTAGCCAACCACTACTATTGTCTCTGGCATATGTACACAAATTTCAAAAATCAATTTTGGCGCAGAGTATACAGAGATGCAATGTGGAATGCGGCCATGACAAATACAACTTTTTATTTCGAGATAAAAATGAGGACCTTACATCAGATTAACCCAGATGCCCACGCATATCTTCGAGGTACAAACCATAGATATTGGGATAGTCATGCATTTTCTTCTAATTCCAATGTTAATTGAGATTAAACAATTTATGTGAGTCATTCAATGCAGTTCTATTACCTATTAGGGACAAACTGATTCTGACCATGTTCGAGATGATTTAAAAGTGCTTGATGACTAGGATTGTCAAAAAATATGAGAGGTTTGCCTCATCAACAAACTTCTTGAGTCCCTAGATAAGAAAAAAGCTTGTAAAGCTAGAATGTATAGCTCGAAATTGGAGTGCTATGTTTGCGGGAGCTGTACGATTTGAGGTCAGCAATGGCAAGGAACAATATGTTGTCAACATGAATACGTGTGTGTGCAACTGTTACAAGTGGGAGCTTACTAGAATCTCGTGTGTTCGTTCAAGTCCCTGCATTCATTTCATGAAGTAACATTGGAAAATTACATTCATTAATACTATCACTGGGGAACTTATCTCCAGATGTACTGTAGCGACCCTAATACTGTACCCGTATTTCCCATACTATTTATTTGTTATTATTTTATTTTTTTTATCCTAATATCTTTAATTAAACTCTAGGCAGAATCTAAACTGAAATCGAAACCAGAATCGAAATCGGAATTGAAATTTAAGTTAAATCAAATCTTTAAACTATTTACAAACTATTAATAATTAAATAAAACTTTTAAAACATTTATAAAAATTAATTAAAACAATATTTAAAAAGAGGGGAGGGCAGAATTCGCAAAGGAGCACCGACTGGTCGCTGCTAATTGCAGCGCCCAGTCGCCGCATGCGCTGCATTGTGCAGCGCCCAGTCGCTGCACAATGCAGCGAGGTGCAGCGCCCAGTTGCTGCGCTTGTGCAGCGAGGTGCAGCGCCCAGTCGCTGCGCAGCAGCAACTAGAACCCACTTACTCTCTGGGATTTCCAGAGAGCAACACTTCAAACTTTCAGCTCTCTGGAATCCGATTCCAGAGAGCAAATTCTTCTTTCTCCATCACATTCTAAAAACACCAAACATACGATACAGACGTACTTCCATACGTGACAAAACTTCCTAAAAACAAATGGCGTGGATAGCTCTAAAAATCGAGCTTATCCGTGTCAAACCTACAACATTTCCAAAACATTTCTATAACGTTTAAATACTGTTTTAAACCAGAATATTTTCTATGAACAGGTTACCCAAAACATTCAAATGTAAACCTATCAACTACCAGAACCAAGCATCCTATAACGTCTACACAATTATCTAGCCAAAACATCCCAAAATCTATACATACTATCCCTACGGGTCAGGTGAGCCTCGACTGCGCCAGCACACCACCGCAGCCATCTTCCGTCAACTGAATCATGCCTCAGGTGGAGGGACATCGTCCTCACCTAGTACCTCGAAGTCTATGTCATCTACACCATACATATACACTATGAGATAAAATCCCAGTAAGCTCTACGTAAATGCGATGCATGCTGTGCTATGAGTTCATTAAACCATGCTTTATTTTTATCTTACTATGCCATGCACTATAGGTGTCACCGAGATCCTATATCTTCTAACCGGAGAGAGCTCATCCAGCGGGCGGACTACTCTTTCCAGCTAGAAGAGGGGGGTACACGCTTACAACCCGTACAGCCGTGCCTGAGCCCCACCTCGCGTGACCTGTGAACTGTATGCCCGAAGGCCTGTATGCCCGAAGGCCTGTATGCCCGAAGGCCAATGCTATGCTTTACGTTATCTTTAAAACACTGTGCGGAAGTTCATTTTCATGCTTTTCTTTAAAACAAGTGATGCGTGAACAGTTCAATATTTTAAAGTAAACAAACAATAACATGTACCATCAAGACTGTAAAGCGTAAACTATAAACTCCTATAACCTAACTACCCAAACCAAGTACAATTTAAACTAACGCATCTCCAAAACTCCTCGAGACGACATTCGACGTACGATGTAGGCCAATCGGCCAGAGAAGAATCACGAGAACTTACCTTGTGTCCAAAGCAGCTCAAGCTCCGTCCACGAGCGTTGTTTCACCTAAGCAATTTACAAGGATTGACGTTAAAACGAGTTTAAGCTATCGATCGTCCAAATTTACAAAACCTTAACTAAGGAAACTTTCTACAGCTCTAATCCAATTCATTGAGCTATAACTCGAGCAATTCGCGCTTAGCACCGCAAATTCCAATTTACGAGTTATTCCTAAAATCTCGAAAATCCCTAATTTTAACATTTCCACAAATTGATTTAACTTCGTCCAATAACGTCAAATACGTGCAATATATACTTAATCACGGCTAACCTATTAATTACGAACCCTAATTCGCGTTTTTAACGAAGATAAATCGAAACCCTAATTACTTAAAACGCTACGAAACTAAAGATTTAACGTTCTAAAATTGTAGAGACATACCTAGGATAGCGAGAGGAGGAAGAAACGTGAAGGAAACGAAACGAACGGGAGGAAAAACGGAGATCGAAGGTCGGATGTCGCCGCGGGCTGGGGAGGAGGCCGAGGGTTTTTCTTCTCTGGAATCGATTTTCAGTAATGAAAATCGATTAAAGGCTTTTGCCTTTAATAAGAAATAAACAATTAAATATTAAATGACGATTTTGCCCTTAGCACTTAATTCCTTTTTATTTCATCCTTCGTTTCGCTAATCGTCCAACGAGTTGAATTCATGAAAACTCCATATTTTGCCAATGACTCCTATTCATTATTTGGGATTTATTGAAACTGTCCGTTTGCAATTCGGACCTCGTTTACTATTTTTACTAAAACATCAATTACATTACGATTGAGGTAATTCCTCAGAATATAGCGTTCAAACTCCGAAAATTCTCATAATTTCTCTAAAATTCCAATTAGTCGTTAGGATCGTAGTGACGCTTTCATTTCGTAAAACGGACCTGATTTGACATAATTTACCAAAAATGCCATTATATAACAAAATATGAACATAATACATTATATCTGAAATCCGTACAAGCTGGGTATTACATGTACTGACACTTCATTCATCTTATTAATGGCTAACACATGTGGTTGTCAGTACAAAATATGAAGCAAATCCTTCCGTTTATAAATAAATGCAAACCTAGTAAGGCAAAGAAGAAAAGACTGCGAGATATTGATGAGCCGCCAAGTTCGATAATTACTAGGAGTAACTCAACGATGACGTGTGCTATTTGTTAGCGTCAGGGGCATAATAGTCGCACTTGTTCTGGCAGGGGATCCACTTCATACTCTACTTCCACTTTTGCTTCGCAAGACACATTTATGGGTTTTCACACATATGACGAGACACAGGTACATTTCAACATATTTTGCTCATAGACACACTTTCATTATTGTCTAGTATAGTTTTCATTATGTACAGAAATGTTCTAGACACGGCAGAGGTAGAAATGTATGACTATTCGGGTTATAATTTATGTATTTATTATACTGTGTAATATGTATATTTATTATAATGTATAATTTAGTGAGATAAAGTTGAAAATATGGGTAGAGTTTCTTTTGTTTTATGACTCATTCATAGCTAGTTTCAAACAATTTTTGCATATTCAAATTACAATTTTATTACCAACAGCCAGTTACAGATTATTAAGTACCACTCATAGGAAGTCATAAAGTAAAGTACAATCATACACCACATAGCATAAATTAAAATGATAAACATAAATTAAAGTACAATCATAATACTCATAGCATAAACTAAAGTACAGAAAATAAAATACAAAACATAAATTAAACTACAGTGGGACATGATTGTCATCTTCCTCCATCCAATTCATAAGGGTTTTCGTCATCTCTATATGGGAATCAAATAGCTCTCTGTGTGACGGTGAGCTCCTCGACTCTGCCTACGAGAAAAAATTCTAGTTTTTGCTCCATCCTTTCCCACCTACTAGCTGTCTGGGGGGACAATGGTCACGCGGTGGCCTCCTCCATAGAAACATCTACAGAGGTGGAGGCCCTTTGATCTCCCTTGAACACTAATGTCCTGTCGACTTCAACTAGACTCATCTGAATCAAATGAAGTCTATCAAATACATCGCCGGATCTCCGTACTTTCAGCTTCTCTCCAATCGGTAGATAAACCCAAGTTCACTCGATGATCTTCTATATCAACGTGTCGTACGGTAAATTCTTGTTGCATGATCTACCGATCTCATGCATGTAACCTAAAATCACGAAACCAGGGTCGACCATCTTCCTGTTGTATAGCTTCTCCATCATCTAAAGATCCATGCAGCTAACGAAATCTCTATGTCCATCCTTAGGTAGAATGGTGTGGATTATCAAATTGTGAATAACTCGAGCTCTGACGTTCGAATCCTTGGATTTTATCTTCACGAACCCTCCAATATTTGTATTTCGATGAATTTCCCTAAGGAAATCAAGTTCCTCCTCCGATCTTAAAAAATCACAATCTTAGGAAGCATGGTAGTATCTCTCCACCTCATTCCTTTCTCCGGCAAACACAAGCACTTCATTAACCGTCTTTGGAGGTATCAAAATCTCTGTGTCAAAGATATACGTCTTCAAACATCCTGACCTCCTAGTAGAGGTCAAGTTCCTATAAAACTAGGTGTGGGCACAGTCCGGGTAGGTCATGTTTCGATCCGAGACCTGAACCGTACTGAATCCTTTGGGATTTTTATCCCTATCCCAGAACCGGTCTTGGGAGGGACCGGTTCGGTACCGATTCCTCCCACCAAAATTCTGATATTTTTTATTTATTTAAAAATGATAAAATTTTAACATACAAACTATCTAAAATAAAGCCAACTATCTAACATACAAACTAAATCCAACTATCCAACATTAAAATGAAATCTAAGAAACAAAATTCAATATCCAAAATAAATCCAACTATCTAACATACAAACTAAATCAAATTATCAAACATTAAAATAAAATCTAAGAAACTAAATTCAAGATTCAAAATTAATCCAACTTCTTCAAAAATATAAACTAAATAGTAAATCTAACTAAATTGTCAATTTCATTCCAACTTCCAAGCAATCAATTTCAAATCATTAGAGATAAACATTAAAATAAAGTCAATAATTACAACTATATCAAGTTATCGATGTGTCATCTTCTATAAAATTTTCATTAGTAGGGTCAGCAAAATCTGAAAAATGCAAAATATTGAAGATATTAGTTAAACACTAGAGATAAACATGTAAAACAAATAAATATTGTAATGTTCAAACCTTCTTCTATAGTTGTGATAGTACTATCTTTGAAATCATCATCCATGTTTGTAGAAATTTTAAAAGGATTGAATGTCTTGAGCCAACTTTGGGTATATAAAAGCTTCAACACTTTTGAGGGCTTAAAGAATTGCGAAAGACATCAAGAACATGACCACCACAACTAAAAGCAGATTCTGACGCTACCGTAGAAATTGGAATGATCAATATATCTTTCGTAATTGCACTCAAAACTTGATACTTATTAGAGTTCATCTTCCACTAAAATAGTATGTTAGAACTTCGTAAAAAATTCTTTAATTTCTCAAACAAATATAGATCAATCTTTGACATATTAGTTTTATCACTTCTCTCAAAAGAATTGTCAGACCTATAAAACATAGAGTACACTACAGTTGAACGAATTTGCGCCAAAGAACTCATTAACTTTGGAGACCTTTGTTGACTATTGCTACTACTTAGAGTCTGGTCTTCATTGGTTGTATCACCTTTATATTTGGTATACAATATAACTTCCCTTAGACCTATCCCTTAAATTCCCGTAAAATTTTTCTTTTTGTGCACTAAGTAAATTTCAACTTTAAAGGCTTTAATTAACATCTAACTTATTGAAATTTGTTTTGAAATTCGTTTAAAGAAAACATATTAAATAAAAGAAAACAATCGGCCAATTGAACCGAGGGCAAACAGGGCATTACGTCCAAAAATGTATAGCCGATCGATCGGCTGTGGCATTTTTATGCCAGGTGATCGATCGCCCTTGGCGATCATACTCAGCCGATCAATCGCCCTCATCAAGCGATTGATCGGCACACGCTCTGGAAAAACCAGAGCGTTGCCACAGCAAGCCAGCCGATCGATCGCCCCCACAGGCGATCGATCGGCTAGCTCTCTGGATTTTCATCCAGAGAGCTGCCCCTTTTTTTCTTTCCCTTCACCTCACGTTCCACTTACCATTTTTCTTCTCTTCAACCTACACTTAACTACTATACTTCATAAAAAAAACTATACCTACACTTCAGTCATCATACAATACATTTCAACATAAAATCACTCGACACTCGTACATCCTTCATAGTCTCACTCAAAAACCAACTCGAGACGTATTTAAAATGAAGTAAGTTTTCACAAAAACGAACTGCATGGATCCGTTTGAAAACCAAACAAAATCCCTACAAAGTTTAACAACGAAGCAGTTCCAGTATAATCTCTATAAAAGACTTAATCAAAAGAATTCATAAACGGGTTTCCAAAACATCAAAACATGTAAGTTTTCTAGCTAATCACCCCTATACATTTATTGACGTTTCTAACTATTAGAATCCCAAAATACCTACGTGATATCCCTACGGGTCAAAATACGCGTCGACTGCCCAGCGCACTCCCACGGGCCATCCTCCATCAATCTGTTCATACTTCGGGTGGAGGAATATCGTCATCACCTGTTTCGAAATCACCTACACCACAGAGATAACCTATGAGCTAAAGGCTCAGTAAATCTACGTAAATGCGAATACGTGCTATGCATATGTCGTTCGTAAAATCATGCAGTCATCGGGATCATTTAGTTACATAACGGGATGTCACCGAGGTCTACTCTCACCAGATGTAGAGGGCAAGTTTGGCGGTTAGACATCACTTTCCATCTACCGGGGGGAAAACATACTTCACTAACTAGACAACCATGTCTGAACCCCACCTCGTCGTGACCGAGATTACGTGCATTCGTTTCTTTACATTAATTCATTTCTTTTCATAAAACCATGCAGAAACTCATTTTTCATGCTAATTTGAAAAAAACGTGATGCATGTGTATGAACGATGCAATAAACATACAATGAACGAAAAACAGTAAATAAAACCTATAACGAGCATTCTATAACAGTAACACCCTAACTACCCGTCCTATCTCCCCAAAACGTTTGGATTCACTAAGACCTTGATCAATAACTACTCTCAGAGTGTAGGCAAATCGGCCAAATAAATCACGAAGACTTACCTCTCGTCCTTTGCAATTTGAGTACCTTCTGAGCTTCGTCACCTAAAACATTTCACCGTTCCATTATTAGAACTAAATTCACATAAACCGTTCTAGAGGCTAAACGAAACTCTTAGCTAAGGGAAGTTTTCTTAAAACTCTATTTTATCTCATTGAGGCATTTTATCGAGCAATTCGTGCTCGATATTCATAAACCTCCATTAATGGAGTGTTCAAAGCCTTCAACCACAAAAATTCAAAATAACTTCCTTTAAACTCACGCTACCTTCAATGAAAACTCTATTTCTTCCATCGACAGTCTCAAATATGTTACATCTAATGATTTCTAGCATAGCCCGACTATTTTGGCAAAAATCCTAAACGAACCCTAATCATTTAAACCCTAGAAATCGAAATCTAAAGCTCCAAAACTATAGATTCTTACCTAGGGAGTCTTTTTGGAGAAGAAGTGTAAAGAGTCGATCGCCAAAGAAGGAATGTTCATCGCCGGAAGAAGGAACGCGCGAGAGAGGGAGAAGAGAAATCACAAATCGCCAGAGCACTTAGGGGAGGGTGAAAATAACGTGAAGTGTGGAGGAGGAAGAGAGTTTTTGTGATTTTAATAAAATTTAACCTATCAAATGATCGTTTTACCCTTTTGTCAATTTTTTATAAATCCTTCTCTCGTTTCGTTAATTGATCCATCGATCCAGTTTCTCTAAATTTTCTTATTTCACCAATAATTCCAATTTATTGTTAGGGCTCTATTAAAATTTTCCGTTCGCAAAACAGACGTAATTTGACATATTTACAAAAATGCAATTATATATTGGAATAAATAAAATCTCGTAAAATCGGGTGTTATATTCCATCCACCTTAATTAAAATTTTGTCCTCAAAATTTGATTACACAAATAGTTCAGGATACTTGGACATCATATCATGCTGTCTCTCCCAAGTAGCTTCCTCTACATCGTGATTCTGCCATAGAACCTTTACCAGCGGGATCTCCTTATTGCGCAACACCTTGATAGAGGACTCTAGAATCCACTCTGGCCTCTCCACATAAATCAGTGTTGGTTGCACCTCGATCTCTCTTGTCTCAATGACGTGTGATGGATCACGTACGCATTTTCTGAGCATGGACACGTGAAACACGAATGCCTTTCATAGATGTCGGAAGTCGTAACCTGTACGCCATAGTCTCGATCCTCTTCAAAATAGAAAAAGGCCCCACATAATGTAACACCCCTGGGTTTTCTGAACTCGGTTCGCTACACAGAATACTGAACTGAACCATGACATTTTGGGTAAATTTTAAAACTTCATTCAATGGTAAAAATTTGACTTTGAAATAGCGTCAAAACTTGCAGCGGAAAAACATTTGTATAAAACAACATTTATTAATTAATTAAAATATTAAAAATTGTTGGTTGAAAAGAGAACAAAAGAAAACAGACACCTCAACCGCTGAATAGTTCTAGCGATAGACATAAAATAAGAGACACCCACCGCCAAACAGTGCCAGCGGCGAAAGCAGAAACAAGACTCTACCGCTAAACCGCGTCAGCCGAAACGACACGTCAACTTCTCGCGTCCACCGCTCACGTCCACCGCTTGCATTTGCCGAACTACACGTCGACTCCTCACATCTATCGCTCACGTCCACCGCTCAACAGTAACATTCGACTCCTTCATCCAACATCTACCGGTAGACTACATCCACCGATAGATAATAGAACTCGACATTCACCGATAGACTACATTTATCGGTAAACAGGAACACCTAATATCCACCAATCACAAGACGACAAAATCTATTACTCACATCCACCGATAGACAAAACGACAAAACCTAATACTCCCTTCTACGCTCATATCCACCGGTAGACTATATCCACTGATAGTTAAAAATACTCAACATCCACCGGTCACAAAATGACAAAACCTAATACTCACATCCACCGGTCACAAAAACGACAAAACCTAATACTCCATTCTACGCTCACATCCACCGGTAGACTATATCCACCGATAGACAAAAATACTTAACATCCACTGGTGGACTACATCCACCGATCAACAATAACACTCAACATAACAGCATATCAACCATTTTCACTCTAAACAAAGAAAAACTCCGACTACCAAAAGAGCTTGTACATTTTACTGAAAATCATTCAAAACATCATAAGTCCACAACTTTATAAAAATATCCAGCAAAGCAACTACCTCTAAACCAAATCATGTTTTTCATACTCATAACAAGAAAACCATAAAGTTGTTAAAAACATCAAAATTACTAATGTTATTAAAACCCTCTACACACTTCCACAAAACACTTAACTACTGAAACTTCATATATAGACAATAGTTAAACCGCCTCATCAGAACACCAAATCATGGCATTGAAGTGCTCCCCCAACCAGCCTAGTCCTCAACATGCTCAGAGAACGCACCTTTTGAGGCTTCTTTCTCTACATCACAAAACTCATCTATTAGCCTAATGCTAAGTAAGTAGAGTAATAATGAAATGATATGCTGAAACATAAATCTTAGTCATGCAATTGCTACTTTCACATCTCAGTTGCATTCATGTTCTTTCTCTGATCTGATCCCTCGGTTCCATTAGGAATTGGATCAATTTTCCCAAAGTCATACATCCTCTTCATAAATTAAGGGCAGATTCGTTCCCTTAACGCTGAGCGGAATCCGAAATTCCATTGGGAAACGATCAATTTTTCCAAAGTTATAAATCTTCTTCAGAAGTTAAGGGGCGGATTAGTGCCCTTACTAGCTGGTCCTTACAATCTTTCATTCCTTACCATGGCATTTACATGTAAATTCATTGCGTCACTAAACGACAAAACATAAAATTTGTCATCCGGTCACTAAACGACAAAACATAAAATTTGTCATCCGGTCACTAAACGACAAAACATAAAATTTGTCATCCGGTCACTAAACGACAAAACATAAAATTTGTCATCCGGTCACTAAACGACAAAACATAAAATTTGTCATCCGGTCACTAAACGACAAAACATAAAATTTGTCATCCGGTCACTAAACGACAAAACATAAAATTTGTCATCCGGTCACTAAACGACAAAACATAAAATTTGTCATCCGGTCACTAAACGACAAAACATAAAATTTGTCATCCGGTCACTAAACGACAAAACATAAAATTTGTCATCCGGTCACTAAACGACAAAACATAAAATTTGTCATCCGGTCACTAAACGACAAAACATAAAATTTGTCATCCGGTCACTAAACGACAAAACATAAAATTTGTCATCCGGTCACTAAACGACAAAACATAAAATTTGTCATCCGGTCACTAAACGACAAAACATAAAATTTGTCATCCGGTCACTAAACGACAAAACATAAAATTTGTCATCCGGTCACTAAACGACAAAACATAAAATTTGTCATCCGGTCACTAAACGACAAAACATAAAATTTGTCATCCGGTCACTAAACGACAAAACATAAAATTTGTCATCCGGTCACTAAACGACAAAACATAAAATTTGTCATCCGGTCACTAAACGACAAAACATAAAATTTGTCATCCGGTCACTAAACGACAAAACATAAAATTTGTCATCCGGTCACTAAACGACAAAACATAAAATTTGTCATCCGGTCACTAAACGACAAAACATAAAATTTGTCATCCGGTCACTAAACGACAAAACATAAAATTTGTCATCCGGTCACTAAACGACAAAACATAAAATTTGTCATCCGGTCACTAAACGACAAAACATAAAATTTGTCATCCGGTCACTAAACGACAAAACATAAAATTTGTCATCCGGTCACTAAACGACAAAACATAAAATTTGTCATCCGGTCACTAAACGACAAAACATAAAATTTGTCATCCGGTCACTAAACGACAAAACATAAAATTTGTCATCCGGTCACTAAACGACAAAACATAAAATTTGTCATCCGGTCACTAAACGACAAAACATAAAATTTGTCATCCGGTCACTAAACGACAAAACATAAAATTTGTCATCCGGTCACTAAACGACAAAACATAAAATTTGTCATCCGGTCACTAAACGACAAAACATAAAATTTGTCATCCGGTCACTAAACGACAAAACATAAAATTTGTCATCCGGTCACTAAACGACAAAACATAAAATTTGTCATCCGGTCACTAAACGACAAAACATAAAATTTGTCATCCGGTCACTAAACGACAAAACATAAAATTTGTCATCCGGTCACTAAACGACAAAACATAAAATTTGTCATCCGGTCACTAAACGACAAAACATAAAATTTGTCATCCGGTCACTAAACGACAAAACATAAAATTTGTCATCCGGTCACTAAACGACAAAACATAAAATTTGTCATCCGGTCACTAAACGACAAAACATAAAATTTGTCATCCGGTCACTAAACGACAAAACATAAAATTTGTCATCCGGTCACTAAACGACAAAACATAAAATTTGTCATCCGGTCACTAAACGACAAAACATAAAATTTGTCATCCGGTCACTAAACGACAAAACATAAAATTTGTCATCCGGTCACTAAACGACAAAACATAAAATTTGTCATCCGGTCACTAAACGACAAAACATAAAATTTGTCATCCGGTGACTAAACGACAAAACATAAAATTTGTCATCCGGTCACTAAACGACAAAACATAAAATTTGTCATCCGGTCACTAAACGACAAAACATAAAATTTGTCATCCGGTCACTAAACGGACAAAACATAAAATTTGTCATCCGGTCACTAAACGACAAAACATAAAATTTGTCATCGGTCACTAAACGACAAAACATAAAATTTGTCATCGGTCACTAAACGACAAAACATAAAATTTGTCATTCGGTCACTAAACGACAAAACATATCCCCATCTACCGGTGACGTCAGCTGGATGATCTCTCTCATCCGATCGACTTTACCCTACATCTACCGGTGACGTCAGCCGGATGATCCCTCTCATCCGGGCACTAGACGACAAACAAAACAACTATATCATCCGGTAGAAAAGAAACACAACACTATCCACAGAAAAGAATTTACTTACTTCCCAAAGACCATTCAGGAACGACTCAAGCCATAGCATTAATCAAATCCGATAAAAACCAACATTTAAAACTCAACAGACTGCTAAAATCAGTAAATTTCAAAACGTATTCAAAATGCTAAAATTCCTACTGTCATGAGAACTCAACATACTTAGACTGAATCCTTGACTACTAGTCCTTCACACTGACAGACATCAGTTAAACCGCCCGTCAGCTGCCAGAACATTGAATAAGTGTACTCCTCAACCCGCTAGTCCTCAGTGAACTCAGTAAACACACCTGCTGTCACTTCTCCACCTACATCACAAAACTCATCTATTAGCCTAATGCTAAGTAAGTAATGCAAAATGAAATGAATTACTGAAACATAAACTCCTAATCATGCAATTTCTACTTTCTCCTCTCAGTTGCTCATTCATCGTTTCTAATTCAGATCCCCCTGTGAAATTGGGAGCCATGCATAGCATCTGCCGGCGAGCCATGCAAGCACTTCAGCCAATCGCTAAACGACAAGCTTAGAGTTCACATCTTCCGGTGAGCATGAGCTTAACACGTGACCCATTAAAACTCGCTCGGTGATGGACATCTACCGGTGGACACGTGTGTGATATACTTCTTCCGGTAGAGAATTACACTACCTCTACCGGTCACTAGACGACAAAATAGCGTTTTCTTCTTCCGATGACGTCAGCCGGGAGACAACCATTTTCCTCTTCCGATGACGTCAGCCGGAAGGCAAACCCATACAACTTGCATCACATTTCTCCTGCCGATGACGTCAGCCGGAAGACAACAATTCTCCTCTTCCGATGACGTCAGCCGGAAGACAACCATCCTTCCCCTTCCGATGACGTCAGCCGGAAGGCAAACTCATACAACTTCTATCACACTTCTCCTGCCGATGACGTCAGCCGGAAGACAACAATTCTCCTCTTCCGATGACGTCAGCCGGAAGACAACCATCCTTCCCCTTCCGATGACGTCAGCCGGAAGGCAAACTCATACAACTTCTATCACACTTCTCCTGCCGATGACGTCAGCCGGAAGACAACAATTCTCCTCTTCCGATGACGTCAGCCGGAAGACAACCATCCTTCCCCTTCCGATGACGTCAGCCGGAAGGCAAACTCATACAACTTCTATCACACTTCTCCTGCCGATGACGTCAGCCGGAAGACAACAATTCTCCTCTTCCGATGACGTCAGCCGGAAGACAACCATCTTTCCCCTTCCGATGACGTCAGCCGGAAGGCAAACTCATACAACTTCTATCACACTTCTCCTGCCGATGACGTCAGCCGGAAGACAACAATTTTTCCTCCAGCGTCCCTCGGCAGAAGACATCCTGGCTTTTCTCAGACTTAGATTTTAGATAACATAAACTTCATAGCCTCAATCTTAATAACCAGGACTCAAGCGGAATGAACCATAAACTTACTAGAACTCATACAGCGAAAGACTTAATAACTCATTTCATATCCTCATAAATATCCTCAGATTCAGTACTCATACCAGGCAACTCAGAACTCAATAATTCGAAAGTAAAGTCATCATACTTAGACTTCCATAATCATAAACATTACTACTTAAACTTCAGAACTTATAAACATCCTTAAATCATAAAACGTTAACCAGGGTTACTCATTTGCCATCCAGCCACAGATTTCACACTGATCACCTCCAGCAACCTAGCTCAGACATTTCATCAACTTTGAATTCCTCACCTGATATTTCTTCACCTACATCATAGGGTGTAACTGTAAGCCTAAGGCTTAGTAAGGAATGCAAACTATTATGAGTTCATGAATGCATAACTTGGAGAAAAACATGCTCATAAGTCTTTTCTTTTTCATGTACTTATCTTAATCATCATTCATAATCGTATCTCGTATTCATTGTTCATAATCATCATTCGTAGACATGCTCATATTCATCATTCCTTTCATCATTCATATTCTTCATTATATTATGTGGTTTAAGGGAGGATTTGTGCCGGTAAAGGGGGTTCGACAGTGAGTTTGATCATGGTCCCTACTGCGGGTCGTATTCATATGTCCTACTGCGGACTGTGACATACGCCGAACCACCCCCAACCCTCACTTAACCACGTTGCATCAGTTTTATCTTCTTACCTTATTCATGAGAAAACATATTTCAAAACATTTTCATATGCTTGAGAAGTAAAACATGATGCATAACATAAATGCACTTAATCATCGAACTAAGACAGGGGAGTACATGAGAATAACAGAACCATATCCATCGACATTTCATCAAACATATAGCAGACAATGTTCACTAAATCTAACTTAATCCTTTGATGTAGGGCCCTATTGGCCGGAAGCTTAATACATTCACTTACCTGGATTCCTTAGCAACTTGGATCACTTCCTCTTCAACTTCTTCACCTAACACATTTCACATTACAGTAGTTAAATAAAATCCTAAAAGTTCTAATCATAGGTCATCCTAGAATCTAATAGCTAGAGTCATCTCCGAATCCTTAGTCTAAAGCTCTGTGCAGAATCTGAAATCCAAATAGAACAAAGAGGTTCTACTATTGATTAAATCTGAGTTAGGTTACTTAAAATGACCAGAATCTATTCGGGTTGACATTACTACTCTCGGATTCTAAAATGTTCTAAAACGGCATGGCCATTGATAAACTCCAAGTTCAGATGCTGAGCTGAAACATAGACCGGATGACAAATTTTATGTTTTGTCGTTTAGTGACCGGATGACAAATTTTATGTTTTGTCGTTTAGTGACCGGATGACAAATTTTATGTTTTGTCGTTTAGTGACCGGATGACAAATTTTATGTTTTGTCGTTTAGTGACCGGATGACAAATTTTATGTTTTGTCGTTTAGTGACCGGATGACAAATTTTATGTTTTGTCGTTTAGTGACCGGATGACAAATTTTATGTTTTGTCGTTTAGTGACCGGATGACAAATTTTATGTTTTGTCGTTTAGTGACCGGATGACAAATTTTATGTTTTGTCGTTTAGTGACCGGATGACAAATTTTATGTTTTGTCGTTTAGTGACCGGATGACAAATTTTATGTTTTGTCGTTTAGTGACCGGATGACAAATTTTATGTTTTGTCGTTTAGTGACCGGATGACAAATTTTATGTTTTGTCGTTTAGTGACCGGATGACAAATTTTATGTTTTGTCGTTTAGTGACCGGATGACAAATTTTATGTTTTGTCGTTTAGTGACCGGATGACAAATTTTATGTTTTGTCGTTTAGTGACCGGATGACAAATTTTATGTTTTGTCGTTTAGTGACCGGATGACAAATTTTATGTTTTGTCGTTTAGTGACCGGATGACAAATTTTATGTTTTGTCGTTTAGTGACCGGATGACAAATTTTATGTTTTGTCGTTTAGTGACCGGATGACAAATTTTATGTTTTGTCGTTTAGTGACCGGATGACAAATTTTATGTTTTGTCGTTTAGTGACCGGATGACAAATTTTATGTTTTGTCGTTTAGTGACCGGATGACAAATTTTATGTTTTGTCGTTTAGTGACCGGATGACAAATTTTATGTTTTGTCGTTTAGTGACCGGATGACAAATTTTATGTTTTGTCGTTTAGTGACCGGATGACAAATTTTATGTTTTGTCGTTTAGTGACCGGATGACAAATTTTATGTTTTGTCGTTTAGTGACCGGATGACAAATTTTATGTTTTGTCGTTTAGTGACCGGATGACAAATTTTATGTTTTGTCGTTTAGTGACCGGATGACAAATTTTATGTTTTGTCGTTTAGTGACCGGATGACAAATTTTATGTTTTGTCGTTTAGTGACCGGATGACAAATTTTATGTTTTGTCGTTTAGTGACCGGATGACAAATTTTATGTTTTGTCGTTTAGTGACCGGATGACAAATTTTATGTTTTGTCGTTTAGTGACCGGATGACAAATTTTATGTTTTGTCGTTTAGTGACCGGATGACAAATTTTATGTTTTGTCGTTTAGTGACCGGATGACAAATTTTATGTTTTGTCGTTTAGTGACCGGATGACAAATTTTATGTTTTGTCGTTTAGTGACCGGATGACAAATTTTATGTTTTGTCGTTTAGTGACCGGATGACAAATTTTATGTTTTGTCGTTTAGTGACCGGATGACAAATTTTATGTTTTGTCGTTTAGTGACCGGATGACAAATTTTATGTTTTGTCGTTTAGTGACCGGATGACAAATTTTATGTTTTGTCGTTTAGTGACCGGATGACAAATTTTATGTTTTGTCGTTTAGTGACCGGATGACAAATTTTATGTTTTGTCGTTTAGTGACCGGATGACAAATTTTATGTTTTGTCGTTTAGTGACCGGATGACAAATTTTATGTTTTGTCGTTTAGTGACCGGATGACAAATTTTATGTTTTGTCGTTTAGTGACCGGATGACAAATTTTATGTTTTGTCGTTTAGTGACCGGATGACAAATTTTATGTTTTGTCGTTTAGTGACCGGATGACAAATTTTATGTTTTGTCGTTTAGTGACCGGATGACAAATTTTATGTTTTGTCGTTTAGTGACCGGATGACAAATTTTATGTTTTGTCGTTTAGTGACCGGATGACAAATTTTATGTTTTGTCGTTTAGTGACCGGATGACAAATTTTATGTTTTGTCGTTTAGTGACCGGATGACAAATTTTATGTTTTGTCGTTTAGTGACCGGATGACAAATTTTATGTTTTGTCGTTTAGTGACCGGATGACAAATTTTATGTTTTGTCGTTTAGTGACCGGATGACAAATTTTATGTTTTGTCGTTTAGTGACCGGATGACAAATTTTATGTTTTGTCGTTTAGTGACCGGATGACAAATTTTATGTTTTGTCGTTTAGTGACCGGATGACAAATTTTATGTTTTGTCGTTTAGTGACCGGATGACAAATTTTATGTTTTGTCGTTTAGTGACCGGATGACAAATTTTATGTTTTGTCGTTTAGTGACCGGATGACAAATTTTATGTTTTGTCGTTTAGTGACCGGATGACAAATTTTATGTTTTGTCGTTTAGTGACCGGATGACAAATTTTATGTTTTGTCGTTTAGTGACCGGATGACAAATTTTATGTTTTGTCGTTTAGTGACCGGATGACAAATTTTATGTTTTGTCGTTTAGTGACCGGATGACAAATTTTATGTTTTGTCGTTTAGTGACCGGATGACAAATTTTATGTTTTGTCGTTTAGTGACCGGATGACAAATTTTATGTTTTGTCGTTTAGTGACCGGATGACAAATTTTATGTTTTGTCGTTTAGTGACCGGATGACAAATTTTATGTTTTGTCGTTTAGTGACCGGATGACAAATTTTATGTTTTGTCGTTTAGTGACCGGATGACAAATTTTATGTTTTGTCGTTTAGTGACCGGATGACAAATTTTATGTTTTGTCGTTTAGTGACCGGATGACAAATTTTATGTTTTGTCGTTTAGTGACCGGATGACAAATTTTATGTTTTGTCGTTTAGTGACCGGATGACAAATTTTATGTTTTGTCGTTTAGTGACCGGATGACAAATTTTATGTTTTGTCGTTTAGTGACCGGATGACAAATTTTATGTTTTGTCGTTTAGTGACCGGATGACAAATTTTATGTTTTGTCGTTTAGTGACCGGATGACAAATTTTTATATTTGTCGTTTAGTGACCGGATGACAATTTTATGTTTTGTCGTTTAGTGACCGGATGAAAAATTTTATGTTTTGTCGTTTAGGGACCGGATGACAAATTTATGTTTGTCGTTTAGTGACCCGGATGACAATCTTGTCGTTTAGTCACCGGTGGATGTCTTCGAGTAGCCTTTCCCTTTTATTGACTTTGTTCGGCGGTCGATGGAATTGACTTTTGAAATCTTTAAATTATTTTACGAGTTAAACCTTCGCTTCTCAACTGATTGATTCTTAATATTGCCAACGATTATTTTAACATGGCTTTGTTTAATTTTACTTTTGTTTAAACGATTTCCGCTGCAAGTATTCATGTTTTGTTAAATTACAAATTCTGAAATTTTCAACGAGGTTTTATATTTGGCCCAAGTGTTTCTTAGTAATATTCGGGGTTTTGAGTAACAAACCGGGTTCAGGGAATCGGGGTGTTATAACTTCAATAATAGTTTCCTTAAATACGTTATCCACCCTTAGATTTCTAATTACCCTTATACCCTTGCCTAGTCATCCACTAACCCTACATTTAATATTGTCATTAGTTTTAAAAAAGAATAGAGAAACGGTTTAACAGGACCGGGTATTACAATCTACCCTCCTTAAAAGAATTTTGTCCTCAAAATTTAGTACCTGAATAATTTTGGATGTTGGTCCATCATGTCTTGCTGACGCTCCCAAGTTGTCTCCTCTATGTTCTGATTGTGCCATAAGACTTTCACTAGTGGAATTTCTTTGTTGCGCAATACCTTCACTGCATAGTCCAAGATCCTTACTGGTTTCTCCACATATGCAAGAGTAGGAAGGGCCTCAATGCTCTGCTGTTCCATAATCTGTGAAGGATCTCTAACACATTTCTTCAGCATGGAAACATGAAACACATTATGAATTCCCTCCAGAGAGGCTGGTAGCAGAAGTTGATATGCTGACTTCCCAATTCTCTTCACGATTTGGAAAGGTCCAATATACCTGGGGTTCAACTTGCCTCTTTTCCCAAACCTCACAACTCCTTTGAAAGGTGACACTTTAAGGAAAACCTCATCACCTACATCAAACTCTAATTCTCTTCGTCTTTTGTCTGCGTAGCTTTTCTGCCGACTTTGAGCTGTTAAGATTCTTTGTCGGATAAGAGCAATCTTCTCCACTGTCTGCCGCACAATATCAGGACCAATCAACCGTGCTTCTCCAACTTCATCCCAATATAATGGAGATCTGCACTTTCGTCCATATAATGCTTCGTATGGTGCCATGCCTATTGTTGCTTGGAAGCTGTTATTGTAAGAGAACTCGACCAATAGTAAGTATCCACTCCAAGATCCTTGAAAATCCAATACACATGCTCGGAGCATATCCTCCAAGGTTTGGATAGTTCTCTCGGATTGTCCATCAGTTTGAGGATGAAAGGCTGTGCTAAAACTAAGCTGTGTTCCCAAAGCCTTGTGCAAACTTTTCCAGAACTTGGATGTAAATCTGGAGTCTCGGTCTGAAACTATGGTGCTTGGAACTCCATGCAGTCTAACCACTTCGTGCACATACAACTCTGCCAGTTGATCCATCGAGTATGTTACCTTTATTGGCAGAAAGTGAGCAGATTTGGTTAAACGATCGACTATTACCCAGATTGCATCATGTCCCTTTGCTGTTCTAGGTAATCCCATAACAAAATCCATAGCTATTTGTTCCCATTTCCATTCGGGAACTGGTAAGGGTTGCAATGTTCCAGCAGGCCTCTGATGTTCAGCTTTGACTTGCTGGCAGATCAGACATGTCTCCACATACTCCGCCACACTTCTCTTCATACCTGGCCACCAATAATGTTGTTTGAGATCTCTGTACATCTTTGTACTTCCAGGATGAACAGAGAGTCTGGAGGAATGTGCCTCAGATAAGATTTCCTTTCTAAGTTCAGTATCAGCCGGAACAAACCATCTATTTCGAAACTTGAGAATTCCATCGGCTGAGCAGTTGAAATCCAACTTGCCAGTAGAATCCATGCTCAACTTATATTCATTGCATTCAGGGTCATTCATTTGAACTTCCTTTATTATCTCCAAAATGGTAGGCCTTAAAGATATGGTCGAAAGCATGGCTGACACACTAGACACGGCTTCCATGTTAAATCTGTGGAATTCAGTCTCTAAAGCTATTGGTATATCTAAAATCAATGCAGAGACTGAAGGAGTCACTCTACACAAAGCATCAGCCATTACATTCGCCTTGCCGGGGTGGTACTTAATCTCGAAATCATAATCTTTGACAAATTCTAACCACCTACGCTGCCTCATATTCAGTTCCTTTTGCGTGAAAATGTATTTCAGGCTCTTATGATCTGAAAATATCTCACAAGATTGTCCATACAGGTAATGCCTCCAAATCTTAAGTGCGAATACCACTGCAGATAATTCTAAGTCATGTGTAGGGTAATTTTTCTCATGGACCTTCAACTGTCTAGAGGCATAAGCTATCACTTTACCATCCTGCATTAACACACAACCTAGACCGATCTTGGAAGCGTCACAATAAATGCTAAACTTACCATTCTCGACAGGGAGGGTCAGAATTGGAGCATTGGTCAGCTTCTGCTTCAAAGTTTGGAAACTATGCTCGCAATCCTCAGTCCACACATATTTACGTTCTTCCTAGTTAATCGGGTAAGGGATGTTGCAATCTTTGAGAATCCTTCGATAAATTTCCTGTAATACCCAGCCAATCCAAGGAAACTTCTGACATCCGTAGCATTCCTCGGTTGGGGCCATTCCTTAACTGTCTGGACCTTAGCTGGATCCACAGATATGCCATCTCCAGAGATGACATGTCCTAAAAAGTGGACTTGGTCCAACCAAAATTCACACTTGGAAAACTTGGCATAAAGTTGGTGCCTTCTCAGTACTTCTAACACTAAACCCAAATGTTTTGCATGCTCATCTTTAGTACTAGAATAGATTAGAATGTCATCTATGAATACAATGACAAACTTGTCCAAATACTCGTGAAACACCCTATTCATGAGATCCATGAAGGCTGCTGGTGCATTTGTCAGACCAAAAGACATAACCAAAAACTCATAATGTCCATACCTCGTGCGAAAGGCAGTCTTTGGGATATCCTCAGATTTAACCTTCAGCTGATAATAACCGGATCTAAGGTCAATCTTAGAGAAAACTCTTGCACCCCTAAGCTGGTCAAATAAGTCATCAATTCTCGGCAGAGGGTATTTATTCTTAACAGTTAACTTATTCAATTCTCTATAATCAATGCACATGCGCATAGATCCATCTTTCTTCTTGACAAAGAGGACCGGTGCACCCCATGGTGAAAAGCTAGGGCGTATGAACCCTTTCTCCAACAGATCCTCCAATTGTTTCTTTAACTCTTTGAGTTCTGTTGGTGCTAGTCTATATGGATTTTTAGACACAGGCTCGGCTCCGGGGTAAACATCCACAACAAATTCGATTTCTCTATCTGGTGGCAAGCCTGGAAGGTCATCTAAGAATACTTCAGGGAAGTCTTGGACAACTAAGAAATTTTTGGGACTTGATTTCTCCACTAGTTGTATGTCTAAAGCACTAGCTAAGAAGCACAATACTCTCTACACTGGGAGGGTCTACAATTGACAGAAGTCATTACAGTCATTTCCTTACTCTTCTCTGAGGCTTGAAAGGTATGCCTCAAACTACCAGGGGGTTGGAAACTAACTATTCCAGTCCTACAATCAATCGTGGCATAATGCTTAAACAGCCAATCCATTCCTAGAATTACATCAAATCCCATTATATCCATAATGATGAGATCAGCAGGTAGACTCACACTTCCTACTAACACATCTCTGTCAAGCATCACTCGGTTAGAGTGCATGCGCTCACCAGAGGGTAAGGTAACATTAAACACATGCATGGAAGGGGTAAACGGTACATCTAATTTAGCAGCAAATGTAGATGCTATAAACGAATGCGTTGCACCAGAATCTATCAAAGTAAAAGTAGGCACAGAGTTGATCAATATAGTACCTGACACTACGGCAGGCTGTTCTTCACCCGACTCCGTCATGGAGAATATTCTTGGTTTAATCATAGCAGGACTACTCTTAGGAACTGGACAGTCTCTGCTAATATGGCCGACTTTGTTACAATTATAGCATCTGGTGACTCTAGGCTTCGAACACTCTTGAACGTATGTCCAACTTCCTCACAGTTGAAGCACTTTCCCAAGCCCAGTCTACATTCTCCCGGGTGGTTCTTCAGGCACTTTGGACACTGGGGAAATTTCCTGACATTTTGCACCCTTCCCCCTGCTCCTTGGCTATTTTGGCCCTCATTTGGCCTCTTTGTTCCCCTTTGCTGGTGTGGCTGGTTAAACCTTGCGGGGTCTCCTTTAGTCCAGCACACTTCCTTTCAGCCTCTTCCACTTCCAGAGCAGTGGACACAACTTCGCTGAACGTTAAACCTTTAATGCCACAGAATTTGACTCCCCGATAAATCTCCGGCTTCAGTCCATGCACAAATTTGAACACCTTATCCTCGTCCTTATGAGCAAAGTGTCCAGCAAACCTGGACAAGGACTCAAATTGCCTACTGTACTCAGCCACCGACCCTGTCTGCTTCAAATTCAGAAATTCCAACTTCTTTGCGGTTTGGACCGTGCTGTTAAAATATTTCTCATAGAAGATGTCCTTAAACTGTGACCAAGTCATAGTCAGAATGTCAGTGGTGGTTTCAACTGTTTCCCACCAGAGTTGAGCTTCGCCAGCCAAGTGAAATGTTGCTAAAGTGACCTTATCTCCTTCTCCAATGCTGGCGCACCTAAACATGCTCTCTATCTTCCTAAGTCACCCTTCAGCCACAACAGGATCAGATGACTGACCATCAAACGTGGGTGGTCTTAGTCTCCGGAATCTATCCCCGGAATGCTCGTTGCTAGAACCCGAGTTGGCACTTCCTTGTACCTCTCGGTTCAGCAGTACTCCTAGTTGATCGGATTGTTGGCGCATTAATTCTGCCTGCTGTCGCACTAGATCTGTCAACTGTCCGATTACACTAGAATCCTCTGCGCTTCCCGGAGTTGGTGTCTCTCTCTGCACTCTTGGCCTTCCTGGTCGTCGAGACATTTTGCTATATTCCCGCGCAGGGTTAACTATTTTATAAACATCTAATTACTAAGACAAAACATAAAATTTGTCATCCGGTCACTAAACGACAAAACATAAAATTTGTCATCCGGTCACTAAACGACAAAACATAAAATTTGTCATCCGGTCACTAAACGACAAAACATAAAATTTGTCATCCGGTCACTAAACGACAAAACATAAAATTTGTCATCCGGTCACTAAACGACAAAACATAAAATTTGTCATCCGGTCACTAAACGACAAAACATAAAATTTGTCATCCGGTCACTAAACGACAAAACATAAAATTTGTCATCCGGTCACTAAACGACAAAACATAAAATTTGTCATCCGGTCACTAAACGACAAAACATAAAATTTGTCATCCGGTCACTAAACGACAAAACATAAAATTTGTCATCCGGTCACTAAACGACAAAACATAAAATTTGTCATCCGGTCACTAAACGACAAAACATAAAATTTGTCATCCGGTCACTAAACGACAAAACATAAAATTTGTCATCCGGTCACTAAACGACAAAACATAAAATTTGTCATCCGGTCACTAAACGACAAAACATAAAATTTGTCATCCGGTCACTAAACGACAAAACATAAAATTTGTCATCCGGTCACTAAACGACAAAACATAAAATTTGTCATCCGGTCACTAAACGACAAAACATAAAATTTGTCATCCGGTCACTAAACGACAAAACATAAAATTTGTCATCCGGTCACTAAACGACAAAACATAAAATTTGTCATCCGGTCACTAAACGACAAAACATAAAATTTGTCATCCGGTCACTAAACGACAAAACATAAAATTTGTCATCCGGTCACTAAACGACAAAACATAAAATTTGTCATCCGGTCACTAAACGACAAAACATAAAATTTGTCATCCGGTCACTAAACGACAAAACATAAAATTTGTCATCCGGTCACTAAACGACAAAACATAAAATTTGTCATCCGGTCACTAAACGACAAAACATAAAATTTGTCATCCGGTCACTAAACGACAAAACATAAAATTTGTCATCCGGTCACTAAACGACAAAACATAAAATTTGTCATCCGGTCACTAAACGACAAAACATAAAATTTGTCATCCGGTCACTAAACGACAAAACATAAAATTTGTCATCCGGTCACTAAACGACAAAACATAAAATTTGTCATCCGGTCACTAAACGACAAAACATAAAATTTGTCATCCGGTCACTAAACGACAAAACATAAAATTTGTCATCCGGTCACTAAACGACAAAACATAAAATTTGTCATCCGGTCACTAAACGACAAAACATAAAATTTGTCATCCGGTCACTAAACGACAAAACATAAAATTTGTCATCCGGTCACTAAACGACAAAACATAAAATTTGTCATCCGGTCACTAAACGACAAAACATAAAATTTGTCATCCGGTCACTAAACGACAAAACATAAAATTTGTCATCCGGTCACTAAACGACAAAACATAAAATTTGTCATCCGGTCACTAAACGACAAAACATAAAATTTGTCATCCGGTCACTAAACGACAAAACATAAAATTTGTCATCCGGTCACTAAACGACAAAACATAAAATTTGTCATCCGGTCACTAAACGACAAAACATAAAATTTGTCATCCGGTCACTAAACGACAAAACATAAAATTTGTCATCCGGTCACTAAACGACAAAACATAAAATTTGTCATCCGGTCACTAAACGACAAAACATAAAATTTGTCATCCGGTCACTAAACGACAAAACATAAAATTTGTCATCCGGTCACTAAACGACAAAACATAAAATTTGTCATCCGGTCACTAAACGACAAAACATAAAATTTGTCATCCGGTCACTAAACGACAAAACATAAAATTTGTCATCCGGTCACTAAACGACAAAACATAAAATTTGTCATCCGGTCACTAAACGACAAAACATAAAATTTGTCATCCGGTCACTAAACGACAAAACATAAAATTTGTCATCCGGTCACTAAACGACAAAACATAAAATTTGTCATCCGGTCACTAAACGACAAAACATAAAATTTTGTCATCCGGTCACTAAACGACAAAACATAAAATTTGTCATCCGGTCACTAAACGACAAAACATATCCTCCATCTACCGGTGACGTCAGCTGGATGATCTCTCTCATCCGATCGACTTTACCCTACATCTACCGGTGACGTCAGCCGGATGATCCCTCTCATCCGGGCACTAGACGACAAACAAAACACCTATATCATCCGGTAGAAAAGAAACACAACACTATCCACAGAAAAGAATTTACTTACTTCCCAAAGACCATTCAGGAACGACTCAAGCCATAGCATTAATCAAATCCGATAAAAACCAACATTTAAAACTCAACAGACTGCTAAATCAGTAAATTTCAAAACGTATTCAAAATGCTAAAATTCCTACTGTCATGAGAACTCAACATACTCAGACTGAATCCTTGACTACTAGTCCTTCACACTGACAGACATCAGTTAAACCGCCCCGTCAGCTGCAAGAACATTGAATAAGTGTACTCCTCCAACCCGACTAGTCCTCAGTGAACTCAGTAAACACACCTGCTGTCACTTCTCCACCTACATCACAAAACTCATCTATTAGCCTAATGCTAAGTAAGTAATGCAAAATGAAATGAATTACTGAAACATAAACTCCTAATCATGCAATTTCTACTTTCTCCTCTCAGTTGCTCATTCATCGTTTCTAATTCAGATCCCCCTGTGAAATTGGGAGTCGGATCAACTCTCCCAAAGTATGTATCCACTGACTCATTAAGGGGCGGATTAATTCCTTTAACAGTAAATCTGATTCACATGTTCAGATCCCCCTGTGAAATTGGAAGTTGGATCAGCTCTTCCAAAGTATATATCCACTGTCTCATTAAGGGGCGGATTAATTCCCTTAACAGTAAATCTGATTCACTTTGCTGTTTCATCACATTCAATCCTCTCCATACCAATGTGTATTCAAATTCATTTTCGTATACATTTTGAAAACATGATGCATGGCATACAAACATATCCAAGTAAATACAAACCTAACGTTTTGTGATGTAGGCCCGAAGGCACAAGCAAACATTACTTACTTGGATCTCCTGGAATTGTCTGGGTAGCTAACCACTTCGGGTATTGCTCAACCTAAAACCGTAGACAGAGCATATATTAAATTTCCTCAAATCTTCATTCTAGACCACTATAAATCTAAGGGAAACTCTAGTCATTGTGCATTCTCGATTTCGACTTAAACCGAACTAACCCTCACTTACTGTATTATCCAAAACCTCAATATCATCCCTCCCACCAAAAATAGATACAATGTAGCTAGAAATATAGGCAAAACTCACCAGGTTCGGAAGAAGTCGCTGGAGAAAGTCGAAGGGGGGTCTCCTATCGTGCTCTGCTAGGCTGAGGAGCTGAGAATGGGGAGGAAATGGAATAAAACAGTGGCGGCTACTTCAATAATAGTTTCCTTAAATACGTTATCCACCCTTAGATTTCTAATTACTCTTATACCCTTGCCTAGTCATCCACTAACCCTACATTTAATATTGTCATTAGTTTTAAAAAAGAATAGAGAAACGGTTTAACAGGACCGGGTATTACACACCTTCACTAGCTGAACTTCCTTATTACATAGCACTTTTGTTATATAGTCCAAAATTTCTACAGGTTTCTCCTCATAGGTAAGGGTAGGATGAACTTCAATGTTCTGCTGTTTCACAATTTGAGATGGATCCCGTATACACTTCTTCAACATGGAAACGTGGAACACATTATTGATTCCTTCCATAGAGGTTGGTAACCGTAACTGGTAAGCTGTCTTCCTAATCCTCTTCAAGACGGTGAATGGTCCAATATATCTGGGGTTCAACTTGCCTCTTTTTCCAATTTCACAACTCCCATGAGTGGTGATACCTTAAGAAAAACTTCATCATCAACTTCAAATTCTAATTCTCTACGTCTTCTATTGGCATAGCTTTTCTGTCGGCTTTGAGCTGTTAAAATTCTTTGTCGGATGAGGGCAATCTTCACTGTTTGCTGAACAAAATCAGGACCAATCAATCGCGCTTCACCAACTTCGTCCCAATACAAAGGAGATCTGCATTTTTGTCCATACAATGCCTCATACGGTGCCATACTTATTGTTACCTGAAAACTGTTATTATAAGAAAACTCCACCAATGATAAATATTTACTCCAAGAACCCTGAAAATCTAATATGCACGCACGAAGCATATCTTCTAATGTCTGAATAGTTCTCTCGAATTGTCCATCTTTTTGAGGGTGAAAAGCTGTACTAAATTTGAGCTGTGTACCTATAGTCTTATGCAGACTCTTCCAAAAATTTGACGTAAATCTAGAGTCTCGGTCAGAAACTATAGTGCTTGGAACTCCATGCAGTCTAACAATTTCATGCACATACAATTCAGCTAGTTGGTCCATCGAATAGGTTATCTTTATGGGCAGAAAATGGGCGGATTTGGTTAGACGATCTACTATCACCCAAATTGCATCATGTCCCTTTACTATCTTAGGCAATCCTACCACAAAGTCCATCGTTATTTGTTCCAATTTCCATTCGGGAACTGGTAATGGTTGCAATGCTCCTGCAGGCCTCTGATGTTCAGCTTTAACTTGTTTGCAAACTAAACACAATCCTACGTACTCGGCCACACTTCTTTTCATATTTGGCCACCAATAATGTTGTTTAAGATCTCTATACATTTTTGTACTTCCAGGATGGACAGAGAGTCTAGAAGAATGCGCCTCCGAAAGAATTTCATTTCTAAGTTCAACATTAGCCGGAATAAACTACCTATTCCGAAACTTGAGAATTCCATCAACAGAACAATTGAAATCCGACTTATCGGAAGAATCCATGCTTGATTTGGACTTGGTGCATTTAGCATCATTCATTTGAACTTCCCTTATTTTCTCTAAAATAGTAGGCCTCAAGGATATGGCAAAAAGCATGGCTGACACACTGGATACAGCTTCCAAATTAAATCTTTGAAACTCTGCCTCTAGGGCTAACGGTATGTCAAGAATCAATGCTAAGACTAACGTTGATACTCTACTCAAAGCATCAGCTACTACATTCGCCTTGCCGGGGTGGTATTTGATCTCAAAATCGTAGTCCTTGACAAACTCTAACCATCTACGTTGCCTCATATTTAATTCTTTCTGTGTGAAAATATACTTCAGACTTTTATGGTCCGAAAATATCTCACAAGACTGTCCATACAAGTAATGCCTCCAAATCTTTAGTGCAAAAACCACTGCAGCTAATTCTAAGTCGTGTGTAGGGTAATTCTTCTTGTGTGTTTTCAACTGTCTAGAAGCATAGACTATTACTTTTACATCTTGCATCAACACACAATCGAGTCCAACTTTGGAGGCGTCACAATAAATGCTGAACTTTCCATTTTCAACAGGGAGTGTTAATATTGGAGCATTGGTCAACTTCTGTTTCAAAGTCTGGAAGCTGGATTCACATTCTTCTGTCCATGCATACTTAATATTTTTCCTTGTTAACCGAGTGAGGGGTGTTGCAATTTTCGAGAATCCTTCAATAAATTTCCTGTAATATCCTGCTAATCCAAGGAAACTCCGAATATCAGTGGCATTCTTCGGTTGAGGCTATTCCTTAACTGCTTGAACCTTGGCTGGATCGATAGATATTCCATCACCCGAGATCACATGACCAAGAAAGTAAACTCTGTCCAACCAAAACTCACACTTGGAAAACTTAGCATAAAGTTGATGTTGCCTTAGTACTCCCAATACCAGGTTCAAATGTCTTGTATGCTCCTCCTTAGTACGTGAATAGATTAGTATATCATCAATAAATACTATGACAAACTTATCCAAATACTCATGAAACACCCTATTCATAAGATCCATGAATGCTGCTGGTGCATTTGTCAATCCAAAAGACATAACCAAAAACTCATAATGTCCATACCTTGTGCGAAAGGCAGTCTTAGAAATATCTTCTGATAGTGTTGGCGTAAGAGAAATGTTCGTGAGCATAGTGGACAACTCAGCCACAATCTCCACATCAAACCTCTCAATCTCAAGACCTCAGCATTACCGACATAGATGCAAGTGAAGGCTGACTCGTAGCGGGCATTCGGCTCAAGGAATCAGCGACTTTGTTTGCCTTCGCTGGGTGGTATTTAATTTCAAAGTCATAATCTTTAACGAACTCTAACCACCTTCTTTGCCGCATGTTCAACTCTTTCTGTGTAAACAGATACTTTAAGTTCCTGTGATCTGAGAACACCTCACACTGCTGCCCATATAGATAGTGCCTCCAGATTTTTAACGTAAAGACGACGACTGCTAATTCCAGATCATGCATAGGATAATTTTGCTCATACGACTTCAACTGCAGAGAATCATAAACAATGACTCTGCCCTCCTGCATCAATACACATCCAAGTCCGATCTTTGAGGCGTCGCAGTAAATACTGAACTTATCTCCTTCAACTGGCAATGTTAAAACTGGTGTTGTAGTCAGTTCCTGTTTCAGCTCATTGAAGCTCTTTTCGCATGCAGCCGACCATACATATTTTTCATTCTTCCATGTCAATCAGGATAGAGGGACTATAATTTTTGAAAACCCCTCAATGAACTTCCTGTAATACCAAGCCAATCCGAGAAATCCTCGTACTTCTCGCACATTCTTAGGTTGCGGCCAATCTCTGACAACCTGAATTTTGGTCGGATCCACCGAAAGTCCCTCATGAGATATGATATGGCCAAGAAAACTAATTCGATTGAGCCAAAACTCGCATTTAGAAACTTCGGGTACAATTGGTGCGACACAGAATCCTCAGAACAGTTCGCAAGTGCTCCTCAGGCTCTTCCTTTGTCTTTGAATAGATCAAGATGTCATCAATGAAGACGACGACAAACTTGTCTAGATACTCCTTAAAAACACGGTTCATCAAATACATATACGCTGCAGGGGCATTCGTAAGTCCAAAAGACATCACAAGAAATTTGTAATGCCCATACCTCATTCGGAATGCAGTCTTTTGAATATCTTCTCTCCGAACCTTCAATTGATAATAACTCGAGCGTAGGTCAATCCTCGAAAACACTTGGGCACCCTGCAGTTGGTCAAACAGGTCATCAATCCGAGGCAGTGGATACTTATTCTTTTTAACTCTCTGTAGTCAACACACATCCTGAGAGTTCCGTCCTTTTTCTTAACGAACAGGACTGGCGCACACCAAGGAGAAAAACTGGGTTGAATGAACCCCTTGTCTAACAACTCTTCTAACTGAGACTTCAGCTCAGTTCAGCAGGTGCCAGTCTTTACAGATTCTTTGATACAGTCCTGGAGCCTGGATAAACATCAATGGTGGACTCGATCTCCCTATCCAGCGATAATCCGGGAAGATCGTCGAGGAAAATCTCAGTGAATTCTCTAACTACTAGAAGGTCTTCTGGTTTTACCCCGTTAAGCAACTGAGTACCAACCACTGTAACCAAATAAACTGAGGATTCGCCTCTAAACTGCTCTTGGACCTTCATAGAATAGGAAGTAGGCAACCTACTTAACCTATTCATCGCCTGATAAGCAAACTCTTCCTTACCCGAGGGCCGAAAAGTGACTAACCCGGATCGGCAGTCTATGGTGACGAAATGGCATGACAGCTAGTCAATTCCCAAGATTAGATCGTATCGCTCTATGCCCATAACTATCAACCGGGCATAAAGGGTGTTATTCCCCAAGAAACGACGTTGCTCTGGAAAATACGATCAGACTGCATATACGCTCCCGAAGGCAGCATCACTCTGTACTCACACTCTGCTAACTCTGGCACTAACCCCAATCTAGACACACATGCAGTTGAAATAAAGGAGTGCGTATCCCCCGTGTCTATCAGAGAGAATACGAAAATACCCATGATTAAAATAGTACCTGCTACTACAGAAGGCTGAGCCTCGTCGTCAATATCACCAGGCTCGATGAAGGCGAAGATCCTTGGCATCACTCTCCTCTGATCCCTGTCTAGCTGATCTCGGCCCAGCTTCGGGCAGTCTTTGACATAATGGCCAATCTCTCCACACCGATAACACTTGTTAGTGCCAAGTCTGCAAGCGCCACTGTGTTCTTTTTGGCACTTTGGGCACAAAGGTAGTCGAGTAGTTCACTGTACTTGTTTTCCTTTTCCCTGGTCACTTCCTCCCTCGTAAGGCCTTTTAATGCCTCTTTGCTGTTGCTGCTGTGGTTATTGTTTTCTAGGTTGCCAACCTAGATTTTGTAACTGAGGCTGGATCTCTCGAAAGAAGCCCTTAGTTGGCTCCCTTGGCTTGATGCAAGTCAACTCTGCAGCCTTGAAGTCCAAAGCCCTTGCTGAAATGTCTGAGTACGGTACATCCAGAATCCCGGATACTATAATGTTCTTCTGAATCTCCGGGTTCAGCCCATCCATAAACTGGTGCACCTTATCTTCATTATCGCTCACTAGACGTGGTGCAAACCGTGATAAGGCTTCGAACTTCTGAATATACTCCGCAACTGAACCGGTCTGCTTCAGCTGCGTAAATTCCGTTCTTTTTGCCGCTCTCAGCGTACGTCTGAAATACTTATCATAGAACACGGCTTTAAACCGTTCCCACGTCATCGTCGTCACATCGGTAGTCGCTTTAATATAATCCCACCAAAATCGAGCATCTAGCGCCAAATGAAAGGCGACACATGCAACCTTCTCCCCATTGTCAATCTTAGCGTAGCCCAACATGTCTTCCATCGTCAGAACCCAATCCTTAGCAAACGAGGGGTCTGAAGACTATCCATCGAATACCGGAGGCCTAAGTTTCTGAAACCTCTCCATACCATGATTGTTTATAATGACTATATCTTGGGCTCTCTGATTATCGTGGTTTACTAGGTTCTCAATTTGCTGCGCCTGTCTATCCATATGCTGAGCCTGACGGTCCAGCAAGTCTGTTAGCCTATCTAAGGCTTCGTCTCTAGCGTCTCTCGCTCGGACCATTTTATAACTCCTATAAAAGTTAAAACAAACAATCCTAAGAACGAAAGCAAAGAAATAAAATAAAACGTACTTACAGTTAAGGAAGGATGCCCGCGTAGTGGCTGTGCAGTCGAGCAGTCTATAGAACCAATTTTAAAACCCGAGGGCTTTGATACCATAACTGTAACGTCCCTTAGACCTATCCCTTAAATTCCCATAAAATTTTTTATTTTGTGCACTAAGTAAATTTCAACTTTAAAGGCTTTAATCAACATCTAACTTATTGAAATTTGTTTTGAAATTCGTTTAAAGAAAACAATCTGCCAATTGAACCGACGGAAAACAGGGCATTACACCCAAAAATGTATAGCCGATCGATTGGCTGTGGCATTTTTATGTGATAAGTGTGTATTCTGCACACTTATTTATACTTTTTACGCTTGATTTGATAAGTTTTTCTCAAGTATTTGAAGGAATTTGATGTATTTCGTGTAAGTGTGCAGAAAATTTATTTAAAACAGGTTGAGGAAGAAACGAAAGGAGCTGCAAAGAAGAAGAAAAGGAGAAGCAGTGAAGATTATGAATACAGAAAAGGAGGCGATCGATCGGCCCTCATTAGGCGATCGATCGCCTGAAAAGAATACAGAATCAAGACAGAAGACAACAGAGAAGGTGCCAATCGATTGCTCATTCCTGTGATTGATCAGCTGAAGAGAAGAATTTTTGAGTAGAATTGATGCACGAGACAGAGAAAGTGCCGATCGATCGCTCATTCCTCCGATCGATCGGCTGAAAAGAATACAGAATCAAGACAGAAGACAACAGAGAAGGTGCGAATACAGAATCAAGACAGAAAACAACAGAGAAGGTGTCGATCGATTGCTCATTCCTGCGATTTATTGGCTGAAGAGAAGAATTTTTTAGCAGAATTAATGCACTAAACAGAGAAGGTGTCGATAGATCGCTCATTCCTCAAATCGATCGGCTGAAAAGAAGAAGAATTGACGCAGAGAATGTGGCGATCGATCTCCACTTTACAGGCGACTGATCGGCTGAAGGAAAACACGGAAACAAGAGGTGATCGATCGCTCATTACCTGCGATCGATCGGCTACAAATTTGGAAAGTCTAATCTTCTAATCTGGACCGTTAATTTAAGGAAAGATCTAATCTCAACAATTGATTGGCTGAAGAGAAGAAATAAAACCTAAAGAAAATTTGGGAGAAGGCATTCGGCGATTTCCACAGAGCAGAAAGCATTCGACGATTTCCACATAGCAGAAAGCATTCGGCGATTTCCACATAGCAGAAAGCATTCGGCGATTTTGGCAAGCAGAAGGCGGAGAAGAATTTTGCAAGAGTGGCGTAGAGAATTTTGAATACACCAACATAGTTTTCTTTCTTTTTCTTTAATTTTTAATTATGAACATCATTATTATTTGTGTTTTCTTCTCGTCTAGCATGAACTAACTTTTTATTCTAGGGCTACGATGTAGCCAGACAATATTTATTTTTCGTTCTTCGTTTAATTATATTTTATGAATACTTCTTCCAATATTGTTGACGCATTTAATTTCTGTTCTTAAAGCTTGTAAATTTCTGGCCAATCTTTACTTGATTATTGGGGTGTTTTGAGACAGAGAGGTGATAAATACCCGAGCACTGAAATTAATGTCATAAATATGCGTAGGCTAGAGTTAGTTACGGTATTGATGTGATCATTGTGATTTCTTGATTTATTTGTATTTGATTAATGCAGGATTTGAGACTGAGAAGTGATAACCCATTAATCAGATAACCTATGCAATGCTCTAGAGAGATTGTAATAGAATTTAGTGAAATCGATCATCAACATAGAAAGAATATTTATGAATATAATTACGAAGGACTGAAATAATTGTTGTCTTGGTGAAATCGTAGTACCTAGGCTTTTATCAATTAAATTTAATCTCATTTTATCTGTTTTGTTATTTTACATTAGTTCATTTTTATTGTTTTAATTATTTAGTTTAATTTCAATCCTTGAAATTTATAAAACGTGTGTTCAATTTAGAATTAAGATTAATTATTTCGATTATTAATTACAAGTCCTTGTGGGTTCGACACTCTAGTTATCACTATATTATTTGTTGCGACTCGAACACTTGCGAACTCATTTTCACAACAAGTTTTTGGCGCCGTTGCCGGGGACTTTAATTTTAATATCGAATTAATTATTTTTAGTTTTATTTTGAATTCTATTTATTTTAATTCTTTATTTTCGTGTTATTCTTAGGAGTATGCGTAAAGAAGGAGACGCTAATCTTCTCCCGCTTAATCTTGAAATCGAGCGTACATGTCAACAAAATCGTAGAGAGAGAAGAAAATTTATTCAACAAGCACATGCTATCATGGGTGATAACGGGAAAAATAATATCGAGCACCGGACCTTACTTGATTATGTTATACTTACTATATCTGGAGTGCATTCAGCTATTAGCAAACCGGCCATCAATGCTAATTTTGAAATTAAGCCGGGCACCCTGCACATGATTCAACAATCTCAATTCAGTGGATTATCTTAAGAAGACCCCAAGGATCATATTGCAAATTTCTTAGAAGTATACGACACTTTCAGATTTCACAATGTGGGAGATGATGCATTGAGACTACGTCTATTTCCATTTTCATTACGAGATCGTGCGAAGAACTGGCTTAACTCTCTGCCAGCTAATTCTATTAGTACTTGGGAAGATTTATGTCAGAAATTTCTTTCCAAGTTCTTTCCCTTTGAGAAGACCGCTAAGCTTCGCAACGATTTAATCAACTTCAGTCAATTCGATGGGGAAACATTATATGAGGCATGGGCACGCTTTAAAGATATGTTACGAAAGTGTCCTAACCATAACCAATGTCCAGTGGAGCGATCGATTATGAAGCGCACAACGGGTACTCCAGAACTTGAAGCTATGAAAGCTCTAACTCTACAAGTGGTCTCATTAACTAAGCAACTACAGGAATCTCATATGGCAGCAAGTGTTGGGAAAACATCGAAAGTTAATTGTCAGTGGTGTCAAGGGCCTCATTTGAGTGAAGAATGTCAATTGGGTAATTTTATGTCGAATGAAACCGCAGAGCAAGCTAACTATATGGGCAATTTTAATCGTTAAGGCAATCCCAATTCTAATACTTATAATCTAGGATGGCGACAACACCCGAATTTTTGATGGAGGAATTCTCAAAATGCTATGCAACCACCTCAAGTAGCTCAACCCGGTCCGTCTCAACAAGTGGAAAAGAAAAATGATCTTGAAACAGCACTTATGCAATTTATGACTGAGACCCGTATAGTGATGCAAAATCAATCAGCCCAAATTCGTAGTCTTGAAAATCAACTTGGTCAATTTGCAAGTGTTATTAATGGAAGACCTCAAGGCTCATTACCAAGTAACACAGAGGTGAATCCAAAAGATCAGTGTAATGCAATCACCACTCGAAAGGGAACAGTAGTTGAACCTTTGCCAAAGGAGAAACACGTGCCACAAGCTATTAATGAGGAGCCCAATGCAGGTGAAGTTCAAAAGTCACCACCATCTCATCCACCACCTCCGGTGACGTTTCCACAAAGATTGAAAATTGTGAAGCTGGATAAACAATTTTCTCAATTCCTCGATGTTTTCAAGAAGCTCTATATTAATATTCTGTTTGTCGATGCGTTGGAACAAATGCCTAGCTATGCTAAATTTATGAAAGATACTCTTTCCCACAAGTGAAAAATAGAGGAGTGCGGTATTATAGCTCTTACAGAAGAATGCAGTGCAATTATTCAGAGGAAGCTCCCTCAAAAATTGAAAGATCCAGGAAGTTTTACGGTACCCTGCGAGATTGGCAATTCTGTATTTACCAGGGCACTATGCGATTTGGGGGCGAGTATTAATTTGATGCCTTTGTCTATATTTCGAAAACTCAATCTAGGCGAAGCCAAGCCGACAGGGGTGACATTATTGATGGCCGATCGCTCTATTAAACACCCGAGAGGAGTCATTGAAGATGTGCTCGTAAAAGTTGACAAATTCATATTCCCTACTGATTTTATTGTGCTTGATATGGAAGAAGATCGAAATGTGCCGATTATTTTAGGATGACCATTCCTTGCTACGGGTCGTGCACTTATTGATGTACAAAAAGGTGAATTGAGTTTGAGAGTGCAGGATGAAGAAGTCAAATTTAATGTCTTTAAAGCTATGAAGTATCCAGAGGATAGCAGTGATGTTTTTCGCGTTGAAGTTACTGAGTCCACAATAGATGAAGTTGCACGTCAACCCGATGACCCTTTAGAAGCATGTATGTTTGAGCAGAATTATTTTCTGGAAGAAGACAAGGAAGCACTTGGTTATGCGATATGGATGGACTCATTTGAACCGAATAAGAGGAAGTATTATGAAAATTTGGGGGAAGACCCATCACGCACGTTATCATCCATTGAGCAACCACCGGTGTTAGAACTGAAGACACTACCTGCCCATTTAAAATATTCATATTTACAGGCCCCATCTTCGTTACCGGTAATCATCTCCGCTGATTTATCTAAAGAGGAAGAAGAGAAATTACTCCGCATTCTCCGAAAATTCAAATCAGCAATTGGGTGGACTTTGGCTGATTTAAAGGGAATAAGCTCATCCTTTTGTATGCATAGAATTCTTATGGAGGAAGATCACAAGCCATTAGTGGAACACCAACGACGTCTCAACCCCACCATGAAAGAAGTAGTGCAAAAAGAAATTTTAAAGTGGTTAGATGCCGGGGTGATATATCCAATTTCTTACAGTTCATGGGTTAGCCCTGTCCAAGTTGTACCGAAAAAGGGCGAGATGACAGTTGTGCAAAATGAAAATAATGAGCTCATTCTGACTCGCACTGTTACCGGTTGGCGTATATGTATGGATTATAGAAAATTAAACAAGGCTACACGAAAGGATCACTTTCTGCTTCCGTTTATTGATCAGATTCTTGACAGGCTCGCAGGACACGAATTTTATTGTTTTCTTGATGGTTACTCTGGATACAATCAAATTGCTATAGCTCCCGAAGACCAAGAGAAAACTACATTTACTTACCCGTACGACACCTTTGCATTTCGACGGATGCCCTTTGGTCTTTGTAATGCCCCGGCCACTTTTCAACGATGCATGATAGCAATATTTTCTGACATGGTTGAATGCATTATTGAGATATTCATGGATTACTTTTCTGTTTTTGGGTCTTCTTTTGATCGTTGTCTCGAGAATTTGAATATGGTGCTTCAACATTGTGCTGAGACAAATTTGATATTAAATTGGGAGAAATGTCATTTCATGTTACGAGAAGGCATTGTATTAGGCCATCGGGTATCATCCAAAGGGATAGAAGTGATCGAGCCAAGATTGATACAATTGAGAAGTTACCACCACCTATCTTAGTTAAGGGTGTGAGGAGTTTTTTGGGACACGCAGGATTTTATCGCAGATTCATCAAAGACTTAAGCAAGATCACCAAGCCATTATGTAATTTGTTAGAAAAAGGTGTAGAGTTCCATTTTGATGACGCGTGTTTAGTTGCATTCAATTTATTGAAAGAGAAGCTCACTTCTGCACCCATTGTTGTAGCAATAGATTGGGATCTTCCATTTGAAATCATGACTGATGCAAGCGACTTCGCCATTGGAGCAGTTTTGGGGTAACGCAAAGATAAACTGTTTCACACTATTTATTATGCCAGTCAAGTCCTCAATGATGCCCAGTTGAATTATGCCACCACGGAAAAGGAATTACTTGCAGTGGTCTTCGCCTTTGATAAATTTCGGCCATACCTTATTGGCAATAAGGTAATAGTTTTCACTGATCATTCAGCCATTAAATACCTTATGGTTAAAAAGGATGCAAAGCCACGCCTCATTCGTTGGGTTTTACTACTCCAATAGTTTGATATGGAAATTAGAGATAAAAAGGGCACAGAAAATCTAGTGGCAGATCACCTGTCAAGACTCGAACCTCAAGAACATGTGACAGAAGATGGAGTACCTATTGTTGATACCTTTCTGGATGAAAAACTCTTTAGTGTCGACAATACTCCATGGTACGCAGATATCGTCAATTTCCTGGCTAGTGGTGTTCTACCCATAGAGCCTTCAGCTCATAATTGAAAGAAATTATTTGCTGATGCTAAAAAGTATTATTGGGAGGATCAATTTCTTTACAAGCATTGTGCAGATCAAGTCATAAGGCGGTGTATTCCAGAAGAAGAGATGGAGAGTATATTATGGCATTGTCATTCACTAGAGTGTGGGGGTTATTTTGGTGGTAAGAGAACAGCTGCTAAGGTATTACAATGTGGTTTCTTTTGGCCTACGATTTTCAAAGATGCTCACTTATTTGTTATATAACGACCCTAACACTGTACCCTTATTTTTACCGTATAAATTTTTTTTTATAACTAATAAATTCGTTTAAGCAGAAAACTATTCGAAAACATATTAATAAAGCGTATTTAAGGTAAAGAAAACTAAAAAGAAACAATTTAAATACTATTCACGTGAACAGTAACTTACTGTTCACGTGAACAGTACCCCACTGTTCACTGTTCACTGTTCACGTGAACAGTACAACTGTTCACGTGAACAGCGATTGATCGCCCCTTTTTGGGCGATCAATCGCCCAACTCTCTGGAAATTTTCCAGAGAGTTGTTTCTCTTTAAACAGCGATTGATCGCCCTTTTTGGGCGATCATCGCCCAGCTCTCGGGAATTTTTTCCAGAGAGCTGCCTCTTCCTCTTTTCTTCAATCCCTGCATCACTCACATTGCACTTAATAATTTCCTTCTTCCATCCCACTTCCTCCTCATCAAACCATAATGAAACACAATAATTCGACTACCCTCATGCACTTCCAAATTTCATCATAAAACACACTTCGTTTTCCTTTTCGTTAACCTTTTCGTTTACCTTTTCGTTTTCCTTTTCGTTAACCTTTTCGTTTTCCTTTTCGTTAACCTTTTCGTTTACCTTTTCGTTTTCCTTTTCGTTAACCTTTTCGTTTTCCTTTTCGTTAACCTTTTCGTTTACCTTTTCGTTTTCCTTTTCGTTAACCTTTTCGTTTTCCTTTTCGTTAACCTTTTCGTTTACCTTTTCGTTTTCCTTTTCGTTAACCTTTTCGTTTTCCTTTTCGTTAACCTTTTCGTTTACCTTTTCGTTTTCCTTTTCGTTAACCTTTTCGTTTTCCTTTTCGTTAACCTTTTCGTTTTCCTTTTCGTTAACCTTTTCGTTTACCTTTTCGTTTTCCTTTTCGTTAACCTTTTCGTTTACCTTTTCGTTTACCTTTTCATTTTCCTTTTCGTTAACCTTTTCGTTTTCCTTTTCGTTAACCTTTTCGTTTACCTTTTCGTTTTCCTTTTCGTTAACCTTTTCGTTTACCTTTTCGTTTTCCTTTTCGTTAACCTTTTCGTTTTCCTTTTCGTTAACCTTTTCGTTTTCCTTTTCGTTAACCTTTTCGTTTACCTTTTCGTTTTCCTTTTCGTTAACCTTTTCGTTTACCTTTTCGTTTTCCTTTTCGTTAACCTTTTCGTTTTCCTTTTCGTTAACCTTTTCGTTTACCTTTTCGTTTTCCTTTTCGTTAACCTTTTCGTTTTCCTTTTCGTTAACCTTTTCGTTTACCTTTTCGTTTTCCTTTTCGTTAACCTTTTCGTTTTCCTTTTCGTTAACCTTTTCGTTTACCTTTTCGTTTTCCTTTTCGTTAACCTTTTCGTTTTCCTTTTCGTTAACCTTTTCGTTTTCCTTTTCGTTAACCTTTTCGTTTTCCTTTTCGTTAACCTTTTCGTTTACCTTTTCGTTTTCCTTTTCGTTAACCTTTTCGTTTACCTTTTCATTTTCCTTTTCGTTAACCTTTTCGTTTACCTTTTCATTTTCCTTTTCGTTAACCTTTTCGTTTACCTTTTCGTTTTCCTTTTCGTTAACCTTTTCGTTTTCCTTTTCGTTAACCTTTTCGTTTTCCTTTTCGTTAACCTTTTCGTTTACCTTTTCGTTTTCCTTTTCGTTAACCTTTTCGTTTACCTTTTCGTTTTCCTTTTCGTTAACCTTTTCGTTTTCCTTTTCGTTAACCTTTTCGTTTTCCTTTTCGTTAACCTTTTCGTTTTCCTTTTCGTTAACCTTTTCGTTTACCTTTTCGTTTTCCTTTTCGTTAACCTTTTCGTTTTCCTTTTCGTTAACCTTTTCGTTTTCCTTTTCGTTAACCTTTTCGTTTTCCTTTTCGTTAACCTTTTCGTTTTCCTTTTCGTTAACCTTTTCGTTTACCTTTTCGTTTACCTTTTCGTTTTCCTTTTCGTTAACCTTTTCGTTTACCTTTTCGTTTTCCTTTTCGTTAACCTTTTCGTTTTCCTTTTCGTTAACCTTTTCGTTTACCTTTTCATTTTCCTTTTCGTTAACCTTTTCGTTTACCTTTTCATTTTCCTTTTCGTTAACCTTTTCGTTTACCTTTTCATTTTCCTTTTCGTTAACCTTTTCGTTTACCTTTTCATTTTCCTTTTCGTTAACCTTTTCGTTTTCCTTTTCGTTAACCTTTTCGTTTACCTTTTCATTTTCCTTTTCGTTAACCTTTTCGTTTACCTTTTCGTTTTCCTTTTCGTTAACCTTTTCGTTTTCCTTTTCGTTAACCTTTTCGTTTACCTTTTCGTTTTCCTTTTCGTTAACCTTTTCGTTTACCTTTTCGTTTACCTTTTCGTTTTCCTTTTCGTTAACCTTTTCGTTTACCTTTTCATTTTCCTTTTCGTTAACCTTTTCGTTTACCTTTTCATTTTCCTTTTCGTTAACCTTTTCGTTTTCCTTTTCGTTAACCTTTTCGTTTACCTTTTCATTTTCCTTTTCGTTAACCTTTTCGTTTTCCTTTTCGTTAACCTTTTCGTTTACCTTTTCATTTTCCTTTTCGTTAACCTTTTCGTTTACCTTTTCGTTTTCCTTTTCGTTAACCTTTTCGTTTTCCTTTTCGTTAACCTTTTCGTTTACCTTTTCATTTTCCTTTTCGTTAACCTTTTCGTTTCCCTTTTCGTTTACCTTTTCGTTTTCCTTTTCGTTAACCTTTTCGTTTACCTTTTCATTTTCCTTTTCGTTAACCTTTTCGTTTACCTTTTCATTTTCCTTTTCGTTAACCTTTTCGTTTACCTTTTCATTTTCCTTTTCGTTAACCTTTTCGTTTACCTTTTCGTTTTCCTTTTCGTTAACCTTTTCGTTTACCTTTTCATTTTCCTTTTCGTTAACCTTTTCGTTTACCTTTTCATTTTCCTTTTCGTTAACCTTTTCGTTTCCTTTTCGTTTACCTTTTCATTTTCCTTTTCGTTAACCTTTTCGTTTACCTTTTCATTTTCCTTTTCGTTAACCTTTTCGTTTACCTTTTCATTTTCCTTTTCGTTAACCTTTTCGTTTCCTTTTTCCCGTTTTACCTTTTCGGTTTCCTTTTCGTTACCTTTTCGTTTACCTTTCCTTTTCCTTTTCGTTAACCTTTTCGTTTACCTTTTCATTTTCCTTTTCGTTAACCTTTTCTTTACCTTTTCGTTTCCCTTTTTGTTATCATGATGCATGAACAATTCGATCTTAAAGTAAACAACCACATATAATCCATCAAGACGGAAACAACATAATCTATAAAATAACTAGTCCTATCTACCCATCCAAAACAATTTAAATAACACGTCACCAAAACTCCTCGAGACGACCTCGACGTACGGTGTAGGCCAATCGGCCAGAGAAGATCACGAGAACTTACCTCGTGTTCAAAGCAGCTCAAACTCCGTCCACGAGCGTTGTTTGTCTGAGGCAAAATGCATTATTCGCCGTTAAAACTAATTTAAACTACTAAACGTCCAAATTACAAAGACCTTAACTAAAGAAACTTCCTAAAGTTCTAATCCAATTTATTGAGCTATTTCATAGAGCAATTATACGCTCGGCACCTCGAATCCTAAATCACGAGTTTTTCCCTAAAATCCGAAAATTCTCAAATTTTAACATTCGTCCTAAATCAATTAAATTCACCCAATAACGTTCAATACGTTCATTAGAGGCGTAATCACAGTAAACCTATCGATTTCTAACATAAATCGGTGATTTGTCTCAAAATCCTAATCCGAACCCTAGCGAAATACAACTCGTAAATGGTAAAATAACACGGGTATAACACTCGAGGCTTACCTAGGGCTTGATTGTGGAAGAGAACGGAGGAAGAACGAATCGTTGAAAGGATGAATCGCCGGCCGAAATGGAGAAGAAGCCGCGGGAGGTGAGGATCGCCAGAAAGGGAGAAGTTGTTCTCTGGAGGGAGAATCATGGGAATGAATAAGGAAAGGGAGGGTTGGTGTTTTATAAAAAAAAAAAACATTAACTACTAATTACAATTTTGCCCTTGTTTCCTTTTCTTTGAATTTTTCGTTATTTCGTCCCTCGATTTAGTTCCTTCAAATTTTCTTATATCACCAATAAATCCAACTTATTACTAGGGTTCTATTAAAACTGTCCGTTTGTAAATCAGACCTCGTTTACTATTTTTACTAAAACGTCTTTTATATTACGAGATACGTAATTACTCGAAATATAGAGTTACAACTCCTAAAATTCTCGAAATTTTCTTAAAATACATATTAATAATTAGGATCATAATGGCGCTTTCTTTTCGTAAAACGGGCTTGATTTGACATATTTATAAAAATGTCATTTATATTAAAATATTAATATCCCGTAAAGCCGGGTATTACATTCCATCCACCTTATTTAAAATTTTGTCCTCAAAATTTGACTTAGCTTATAGCCCTTGGCATTACTGTCTCATGCCCTACGATCTTATACCTCAACTTATAGTCTCACAATTCCTTCCCAGTCTCTTCCCTCCATCTAAAAATTTCAAACTTCCCTTTATTAACTCTGTTCCCATCATTCTTAGGGTCAAGCTCTATGATTCTAAACCAAAACTTTGACTATATCTTTCAACATTAGCCTTAGATTCGAAATCTCTACTCTCAATTGGACTATACATATCTTCACTTACACATTAAGTCTTACCAAATCTCCCAAGTCACACACTTTCCCGGGGCAACTTACCAATCCCGCCAGCTATTTCAGGGTGGTTTTCACAACTAAGTTCACACTGTTATACTCCTCAAACTATGTCACCGAAATTTCTTATAAACATCGCATCCGTTCTAAGTTTCGTCCTTGAATTCTATCATTATATTCTTAACTAAAATGCTCATACCACTTACGTTACACTCCTTTGTCTATCTTAGATCTCTATTAACTTCAAGTGCCGTCCATTCCAAAATTTCCACCTTTGATGTGCTCTAATCTGCACGTTCTAACCTTAGGTCATTTACGTAGTTACTGGTCTTGACTTGCCAAACACAAGTCGAACACTTGAAAATTTGCTAACTTAGCCTCACTCCCAGACTTACTTAGATGGTTTCTGTGAAAATCCTCATTCTCCTTATCCTATAAATCGCAAATTTCACAATTTGCAGACCATTAAACGCCAACTTAAACTTCCAATCTTAACCTCTCGTTTTATTCCAACAATCTTCTTCATTTCTTCCTTAAATTCACGCAAGGCTACATCAAATTTACCGACCAATATTACCATCTTTAGCTCCTCCTGGTCAGGTTCTAACTATCCTACTTGACAATTATTCTGAGTTTAACTCTTGAATTCTATCTTCGTCTAGACACTCTTTGTAGGATCGAGATTTGTCTAAGAGGGGGGTGAATTAGACTTTTTAAAACTTAAATTAATAATCTAGATAATTTCTCTCGTGATTTGAACTTATTAGCTAACAGCAGACAAACAAATAAAGTAAAGAGTGAGAGAGAAATTAACACAAGAGTTTTAACGTGGTTCGGCTTAACCCAGCCTACATCCACGCTTCAAGGTTCACCCCTTGAAGATCCTTAACCTTCTCCTCGAGAATAACCAGATCGGAATTTCGGGCTCCGATCAACTGCCTTTACAATTCAGGATTATACTTCGCGGGCGATAATCCACAGCCTTTACAGATTTTGAATGAGTAAAAATATCAGCTCAAACTACGCTCTCACAATAATTGAATCTCAAGTTAAATCGATAGGGTAGAAAGATAATACAGAGTATGATAATTTCGCTAGCTAGGGCTCAGGAATTCAGATTGCAAAAGTTGTCTCTTTGTGCTCTAACCTTGGCTTAAATACTCTGTCTTCGGAATCGGCTTGACTTCAATGCTCCTTATCTAATAATAGAAACTTTGTTACCGTTGGAGCAGCTTTCGTACAATTTCAGGTAGCCGTTGCCGTCTGTAGTTGCAAGTCATCGTCGCCATTAAAGTTCTGGAGTTAATGCTGAAAACGACGTCACTGTAGCTTCGCGGCTATTTTAAAATCTGGCGGAAGATCACCGGTTTAAACAGCTTCAAAACAGATCGCCACGTCATCGACATGAGTTGCTCTAAAGGTCATCGCAATGCATCTTAAACTTCATCGGCTTGATGGCTCCATCGGCAGATGCATCTTAAACTTCATCGGCTTGATGGCTCCATCGGCAGATGCATCTTAAACTTCATCGGCTTGATGGCTCCATCGGCAGATGCATCTTAAACTTCATCGGCTTGATGGCTCCATCGGCAGATGCATCTTAAACTTCATCGGCTTGATGGCTCCATCGGCAGATGCATCTTAAACTTCATCGGCTTGATGGCTCCATCGGCAGATGCATCTTAAACTTCATCGGCTTGATGGCTCCATCGGCAGATGCATCTTAAACTTCATCGGCTTGATGGCTCCATCGGCAGATGCATCTTAAACTTCATCGGCTTGATGGCTCCATCGGCAGATGCATCTTAAACTTCATCGGCTTGATGGCTCCATCGGCAGATGCATCTTAAACTTCATCGGCTTGATGGCTCCATCGGCAGATGCATCTTAAACTTCATCGGCTTGATGGCTCCATCGGCAGATGCATCTGCATCTTGAAAGTTCATCGGCAGGAACAGCTTGAAAGCACCATCGACAGATGCATCTCAAAAGTTATCGGCAGATGAAGGCTTTGAATTCCATCGGTAGATGCACCTTGAAAAAAATCGTCGGCAGATGCATCTTAAACTTCATCGGCTTGATGGCTCCATCGGCAGATGCAAGTTGATATGTCATCGGCAGATGAAGGCTTTGGAGACAATGCGGTCAATAGAGGCTTTCAGCTCATTATACTGAGATTCACTCATCGAAGATCTCCTCTGATAAGTTAGAGGAGTGGCAGGTGGTACTGAGGGAATGGGTGAGAATACTGGTTCTTGAGGAGTGAGGGAAATATGTGGAAGGTCAGATTGTGAAGGCAGCAAGAGTGTAGGGGAAGGAGGAGAAGGGAGTGGGACTTGAGAAGCAATTGTACTGGGAGGAGGTAATTGGACTGAGGGAGGTGGTTGGACTGGTGATGGAGGACCAATATCCTGTTGGATCGGAGATGGAGGAGCAATATCCTGTTGGACTGGAGATGGAGGAGCAGGAGGCAGAACCGGTAATAGAGGGGCAGGTGGAGGAGATGGAGAATTCTCAGAATGTGACAAGGCACAGATGAAGGAGTAGAAATTGCCTCTGACACAGGTGCTCTTGAGATAGGGGCACGACGCCTTCGCACAAGAGGAGGAGGTTGGAAACTAGACGCCTGAGACTGAGAAGGGGAATTATGGAATGCAGGAATTTCAGATTCATCCCCACCCTCAGCAGTGGACTCCTCTGGCAGGCTGAGTTTTCTCTTCCCTTTCTTGGCAACTACAGTCTTAACAGTCCCTTGCTTAGAAGCATCGAGAACAAGATTCCCTGTTCTTGTTCTCTTAATTCCCATTTTCTTAAGAGTGGTTCGGGAATAGTAACTTGAAGGTTGAAGACGGAAGGGGTCTTCATCCTCTGGAAAAGCAACCTCAAGCTGCATAAAGATCTTCATGAGTAGCAGATTGTAGGGAAGAGAGGTAGCCCGGGATGACACTGCTTGAATCATCCTTCGAACAACAATGAAGCCAAGATTGAAGGGTGTCTTGAAGTAAATGGCAAATAGAACAAAAAATTCCATTGCACTGATTTCATCATGATGACCACCTTTAGGGACAATGTTGTACCCAATCATTTGATGAAATAACCTTGCCCTTGCAGTCAGGTGTTTGCCTTTAAGAGGATCAGGAGTGTGATTGGGGTCATTAACAATAAGCTGTAGAAAGCTCTCACCATCAGATGTACCAAAGAAAGGAAGCTCAGTGCCGGATACATATTTATAAGGGCAACTATCCAAATGGGAGACTTCCAGAAGAGCATTAATGTACTGGGGAGTGATTTCTATGTGTTTGTTATACACATAGCTCCTAATAATGGAGAAATCAGAGGTGAAACTAAGATTGGCGTATAACATTTTTATGGCTTCTGGATAATAATAGGACTCTACATTGAACAGACCTAATAACCCGAGATCCTTCAAGGGTTCAATAATATCCATGCCAGCTAAATCGTCAAAATCAATCCCACGACTAGGTATAAGAGTTTTGAACTGCTAATCATCATGATACCTAGACTCCGCAGCTTTAGTGAGAAAGTAGAGAGAGGGCCACTCTTTTGCTCGAGGAATCACGCGTGGAGGACGAGTTGAAGTTTTGGCCTTCTTCTGAACTGGTTTGGAGACGGCGCGGGAAGATGAACCCTGAAACTCCATTGAAGGAATAGAAACTGCGAGAGAGAGAGAACTGGTAGGGCAAGAGATTTTCTGAAAGAGCGCGAAAATGTGAAGCGTCTTTGAAAAGAAGCAGAGTTTAAATGGAAAGGGGCATCGCCCGACGAGATGAAGTCACACGTGTAAGACAGATTAACCCGATGGGTCACACGTGTCGGTAGATCAAGGATGCAAATGCATCTTCCGATGCCTACAAAAAAGCACAGCATCTACCGATGCCTTCCGATAGACATGCATCTTCCGATGCCTACAGAAAAGCACAGCATTTACTGATGCCTTCCGATAGACATGCATCTTCCGATGCCTAGTGAAGACCCAGCATCTACCGATGCCATCACAGAAGGAAATGCTCTAACACTCAGGAATTTCCAACAGAGGGATAAACTTATTTTTTCTCAACCCGAATGAGACCTAGCCTTATTCTAATACTGTTGAATGTCTTTTCATCCAAAGGCTTGGTAAAGATGTCGGTCAATTGATCAACAGAATTGACAAATTCTAAAGATATATCACCTCTTTGAACATGATCAAGGATGAAGTGATATCTTACATTAATATGTTTGGTTCTAGAATGCTGAATAGGATTTTTAGAAATGTTAATTGCACTGGTGTTATCACACCGAATAGGAATCCTATCATAAAACAGATTATAATCTTCCAAAGTTTGTTTCATCCATAACATTTGTGTACAACAACTGCTAGCAGCAATATATTCACTTTCAGCAGTTTAGAGTGCAACAGAATTCTGTTTCTTAGTATACCAAGACACTAGAGATTCATCAAGGAATTGACATGTTCCACTAGTGCTTTTCCTATCAACTAAACTTCCTGCATAATCAGAATCTGAATATCCTATCAGATCAAAAGAAGTACCTTTAGGATACCATAATCCTAAGTCAGGTGTCCCACTTAAATATTTAAAAATCCTTTTGACAGCAGTTAAGTGAGATTCCTTTGGTGCAGCTTGAAATCTAGCACAAAGACAAACACTAAAGAATATATCTGGCCTACTTGTAGTAAGATATAACAAAGAGCCAATCATACTACGATAATTCTTGATATCCACACTTATACCATTTTCATCTTTGTCCAATTTGGTTGTCGTACTCATGGGGGTTCTAGAGGATTTGACAGATTCTAATCCAAATTTCTTAAGAAGTTCTTTGATGTTTTTTTCTTGGCAGAAGAAAATTCCATCAGGAAATTGACTAATCTGGAAACCTAAGAAGAATTTTAACTCCCCCATCATACTCATTTCAAATTCACTTTGCATGAGGGAGGAAAACTCATTATACATATTGACATTTGTTGATCCAAAAATAATGTCATCGACATAAATTTGAACTAACAAAATATCCTTATCCTTTTGCATGGTAAATAGAGTTGAGTCGGTGTTACCCCTTTTGAAATTCTTTTCCACAAGGAAGTTCTTCAACCTATCATACCAAGCTCTAGGAGCCTGTTTAAGACCATAGAGAGCTTTCCTTAACTTATGACATGGTCGGGTTTGTCAAAAGCTTCAAAACGTAAGGGCTGCTCAACATAAACTTCTTCTGTAATATAACCATTTAAGAATGCACTCTTTACATCCATTTGAAAGAGTGTGAAGTTTTTGAAGCAAGCAAAAGCTAGGAGCATCCTAATTAACTCTAATCTAGCTATAGGGGCAAATGATTCTTCAAAATCAATACCCTCTTCTTGAGAGTATCCCTTAGCAACAAGTCTAGCTTTATTTCTAACAACAATCCCATTTTCATCTAATTTATTCTTGAAAACCCATTTAGTTCCAATAATGGGATGATCCTTAGGCCTTGGAACAAGTTCCCATACCTTGCTCCTTTCAAATTGATTTAGCTCCTCTTGCATAGCTAAAATCCAGTACTCATCATTCTCGGCCTCTTCGAATTTCTTAGGCTCTACTTGAGAAATAAATGCCACATTGGCACAGAGATTTCTAAGAGAAGCTCTAGTCTTGACTCCTAAAGAAGGATCACCTTAAATTTCATCTATTGGATGGTCTTTGACATACTTCCAATCTCTAGGAAGAGCAGGATTTTCATTCTTGACATGAACAATATCTAGAGGAGAGGAGGAAGGTTCTAGGGATTTTTCTACTTGGGGAGGATCACTAGGCTTTTCTATGGAAAGAGAATCCAGTTGATTATCCAAAATATCATCCTCATCCACATTGATTGTGGGTTGAGGGGATTCATCAAAGTTAACATGGACTGACTCCTCTACAACTAGAGTTCTCCTATTGAATACTCTATAAGCTTTGCTGGAAAGGGAATAACCCAGAAAAATTCCAAGATCTGATTTGGAATCGAATTTTCCTAGGTTATCCTTAGTGTTTAGAATGAAGTATTTGCTTCCAAAAGCTCTAAAATACTTGACAGAAGGGATTTTACCATTCCAAATCTCATAGGGTGTTTTCTCAAGAATAGGTCTTATGGAGAGTCGATTAAGCACATAACAAGCTGTTGACACAGCTTCTGCCCAGAAATATTTTGGAAGGGAATTCTCATTAAGCATAGTCCGAGCTAGCTCTTGGAGAGACCTATTTTTTCTCTCAACAACACCATTTTGCTGAGGGGTCATAGGAGAAGAGAAATTGTGCTCAATTCCATACTTGAGACACAAGAGTTCAAATTTTTCATTTTCAAATTCTCCACCATGATCACTACGAATAGCAACTATGGTGAGCTCCTTTTCATTTTGAACTCTTTTCCTAAAACTAGAAAAGGTGTCAAAAGTCTCATCCTTAGACTTTAGAAAGTGAACCCAGGTAAATCTAGAAAAATCATCAACAATGACAAATGCATAGAATTTTCCTCCTAAGCTAGCAATATTTGAAGGACCGAAGAGGTCCATGTGAAGAAGTTGGAGAGGCTTAGATGTAGAAATTGCATTCTTAGATGCAAAAGAACTTTTGATCTGTTTGCCCATTTGGCAGGCTTCACAGACCTTATCCTTTTCAAAGGATATCTTAGGGATTCCTCTAACTAAGTTCTCCTTAGTAATCTTAGCTAAGGTATCCATCCCTACGTGTCCTAATCTCTTATGCCAAATCCAAGAATCATGGGAAGAATTCACAGCAAAACATTTTTCATCAGACACAGCAATATCATCTAAGTCAATTATATAAATATTATCTTTCCTATAGCCAGAAAACAGAACTTTGTCATTTGAAGCATCTTCAATTATGCAAGAGTCTGACTTAAAAATTACTTTATATCCTTTATCACATAACTGGCTAATACTAAGTAAATTATGCTTTAATCCATCAACTAATAAAACATTCTCAATAATAGGATTAATGCTGTTACCTATGTTGCCAATGCCAACAATTTTGCCTTTTTGGTTTCCACGAAAAGTGACACTTCCTTTCTTCTTGTTGACAACTGCAAACTTGGTTGAGTCTCCTGTCATATGCCTCAAACATCCACTATCGAGGTACCATTGGTTTTTCCCAGGAGAACAGTCAACCTGCAAAACAGAGATCAGGTTGTCTGCTTAGGTACCCAAATCTTTTGGGTCCTAGTGTTAGTTTTGGTTCCTTTGGGAACCCATTGTAGCTTACTACCATTTTTCATATTATGTGTTTTTAAAGGACATATGAAGGACTTATGTCTTACTTCATTACAAGTATGGCAAGTAGTCGGTTTGACAAAGAAATTCTTAAACACTTTTCTCTTATTGAATTTGTCATAGCCTAAACCTGCTTTATCATGAGTAGCTCTATGATTCCCTATTAGCAATGTTAAGTTCTTGCTACCATTTGAAAACCAAAGAACAAGTTTATTCAAAGATTCATTTGTCTTCTTTAGTTCAGAAATTTCTTTTTCATGCAGGTTCACTTCTTTAGCATGCTTCTTAATTAGACTTGCATTTTCCTTTTTCAGTGTATTGTATTTAGCCTTTAGCATCCCAAACTGTTTAACCAAATCGTTAAAAGCATCAACCATATCCTCATCATCATCAGACTCACTCTCACAGGAAGAAAAGCTTACCTCATTATCGTGAGCCATGAAGCAGAGGTTGGCTACTTACTCGTCTTCTGAAGAGGATGTGTCACCTTCACTGTCATCCAAGTGGCCTTCATAGCATTCTTCTTAAATTTCTTGGGATTCTTCTTGGACTGTGGACAATCTGCCTTCATGTGGCCAGACTTTCCACATCCAAAACAAGTAATTTCCTTCTCCTTGTGAGATTTCTCCCCCTTTGGAAATCTCCTTCCTCGCATTCTTTTTCTTTGGAGGAATTTGCTGAACCTCCTTGTAATGAGAGCGATATCCTCATCATCATCTTCTTCTTCTTCTTCCTCAGAGAGATCTTGTTTACTTGAGGAAGCTTTCATTGCAATATCTTTTCTTTTTGTAGCCTCTCTCTCCTTGAGATCTTCCTTCTCGTTTGACCTCATCGTGATCTCATGTGTCATGAGAGATCCAAGGAGTTCCTCAAGTTTTAGAATCTTGAGATCCTTTGCTTCCTGTATGGCAATCACCTTTGGCTGCCAGCTTCTTGGAAGACATCTAAGAATCTTCCTGACCTGTTCTTCACAAGAATATGATTTACCAAGAGCTTTTAAGCCATTGGTAATGTTAGTAAACCTTGTAAACATAGAAGATATAGATTCATCTTTTGGCATAGAAAATAACTCATACTCATGTACAAGCATATTCAATTTACTCTCGTTTACCTGGTTTGTTCCCTCTTGGGTAACCTCTAATAAGTGCCAAATTTCTTGCGCACTTTCACACCCTTGTAACCCTATTAAATTCATCTCTATTTAAGGCACAATACAGGGTGTTTATCGCCTTAGCATTAAGGCTTAGATTTCTCTTATCTGACTCAGTTAGATCAGTGGAAATCTTAGGAACACTTTGGCCATCTACAGTTTTCATGGCTTTAAATGGACCATATTCTATAATGTTCCATAGCTTATAGTCCATGGCTTGAATGAATATATTCATTCTTGCTTTCTAGTAAACATAATCACTCCCATCAAAGAAGGGAGGCCTATTTGTAGCTTGACCTTTTCCGTGTGTGGAGTTAGTGTTGAATGTCATTGCCATTGTAAATATATCACACAATGATTAAAAGACAGCTTAGACAATGATAACCTGGCTCTGATACCAATTGTAGGATCGAGATTTGTCTAAGAGGGGGGTGAATTAGACTTTTTTAAAACTTAAATTAATAATCTAGATAATTTCTCTCGTGATTTGAACTTATTAGCTAACAGCAGACAAACAAATAAAGTAAAGAGTGAGAGAGAAATTAACACAAGAGTTTTAACGTGGTTCGGCTCAACCCAGCCTACATCCACGCTTCAAGGTTCACCCCTTGAAGATCCTTAACCTTCTCCTCGAGAATAACCAGATCGGAATTTCGGGCTCCGATCAACTGCCTTTACAATTCAGGATTATACTTCGCGGGCGATAATCCACAGCCTTTACAGATTTTGAATGAGTAAAAATATCAGCTCAAACTACGCTCTCACAATAATTGAATCTCAAGTTAAATCGATAGGGTAGAAAGATAATACAGAGTATGATAATTTCGCTAGCTAGGGCTCAGGAATTCAGATTGCAAAAGTTGTCTCTTTGTGCTCTAACCTTGGCTTAAATACTCTGTCTTCGGAATCGGCTTGACTTCAATGCTCCTTATCCAATAATAGAAACTTTGTTACTGTTGGAGCAGCTTTCGTACAATTTCAGGTAGCCGTTGCCGTCTGTAGTTGCAAGTCGTCGTCGCCATTAAAGTTCTGGAGTTAATGCTGAAAACGACGTCACTGTAGCTTCGCGGCTATTTTAAAATCTGGCGGAAGATCACCGGTTTAAACAGCTTCAAAACAGATCGCCACGTCATCGGCATGAGTTGCTCTAAAGGTCCATCGGCATATGTATCTTCAGCGCCATCGGTAGATGCAACACGAATAAGCTATCGGCACGAGCAAGCTTTGAACTTCATCGGCAGATGCATCTTGAAAGTTCATCGGTAGGAACAGCTTGAAAGCGCCATCGACAGATGCATCTCAAAAGTTATCGGCAGATGAAGGCTTTGAATTCCATCGGTAGATGCACCTTGAAAAAAATCGTCGGCAGATGCATCTTGAACTTCATCGGCTTGATGGCTCCATCGGCAGATGCAAGTTGATATGTCATCGGCAGATGAAGGCTTTGGAGACCATCGACAGATGCAAGCCTTAAAGCTATCGGCAGATGCAGGTTGATATGTCATCGGCAGATGAAGGTTTTGGAGACCATCGGCAGATGCAAGCCTTAAAGCTATCGGCAGATGCACGCCTTAAAGCTATCGGCAGATGCAAGCTTTAAAGCTATCGGCAGATGCAGGCTTTAAAGCTATCGGAAGATGTATGCCTTAAACACTTAACCAATATTATTAGAATACTAAAATACCCTTTTCAAGGGGTATTTCCAAAGGATTAAAAAAACAAATGTATAATTCAATATTCTCATTCAACATAATCAAATTATTTAATTATGATTCAAATACATCATCAAAAACATATTTAGACTTAAACTCTATTTAAGTCAACACTCTTAACTTTACACGAATCCCCAATATACGAGTTCTACGGTACTTCATCTATTTAAACCCACTCCAAGTATTACAACAATCTAAGGTATCCCTGAATAGGTTTATATCTAAACCTTCATCTTTCTTGATTAGTCGTATTCTAATACTCCAAGGGGGTTGTCAATTAGACATAATCCCTACCTACTTAAAAACCATATTTCATAGGGTGTATTCCCCTAATTGTTGCTAAACCTGTAGTGCACAAACTCCGTTGATTACATCAAACTAATCCTACTAATGTATAACTATATTTCTATTTGGTCTTTATTGTCCTATATGCAGTCTACTGTTTTCTCTTTGAGGTCCACCTAATAATCCTTCTTACCCACCTTCTATTTTCTTACTTTTCTATTTTCAAGCCTATCATTATCATCATTATTATTGTTATCTATTTAACATAAACATATTGTCATACGGGCAATTAAGACGGTACCTGTAATAAGAGAAGGCTGCGCCCCATCATCAACGTCACCAGGCTCGATAAATGCAAAGACTCTCGGGGTAACTCTTTTCTGGTCACCACCCTGCTGGTTCCGGCCTAGTAGTGGGCAATTTCTGACATAATGGCCCGTTTCTCCACATCTATAGCACCTATCCGTGCCCATTCTGCAATCACCGAAGTGCTCTTTCTGACATATAGGACACAGAGGCTTTTGAATAGCTCCTTGCACTTGTTTCCCCTTGCCCTGGTCATTATTTCCCACATACGGCCTTTTAACACCTCTTTGTTGTTGTTGTGGCTGTCCTCATGGCTGCCAATCTTCATTCTGGGGTTAAGGCTGGATCTCACGAAAGAAGCCCTTAGCTGGCTCCCTCGGTTTGACGTAACTCTGATCAACGGCCTCAATCTCAAGTGCTGTAGACACAATCTCATCATAGGATACGTTCTGCACCCCTGATATAGTAAGACGCATCCGAAATTCCTGGCCAAGTCCCTATAAAAATCTGCGTACCTTGTCCTCATTAATGCTGACCTGACGTGGCGCGAATCGGGACAGTGCCTCAAACCTCCTTACATACTCGGCAATAGAACCAACCTACCGCAGCTGCATAAACTCAACCATTTTTGCCTCTCGTACGGTATGGCTGAAATACTTGTCATAAAACAGCACTTTGAATCGCTCCCAACCCATTATAGTCACATCCGTAGTAGTCTTGATGGAATCCCACCAAAATCAGGCGTCCAGTGCCAAGTGGTAGGTCACCAATGCAACCTTCTCTCCATCCTCAATACTCGCGTAGGCCAGCATATCCTCCATGGTGCGAATCCACTCCTCGGCTGAAGAGGGATCCGTAGGCTGCCCATTAAATATAGGGGGCTGGAACTCCTGAAATCTCTCCATCCCACGGTTACCCGAAATTGCTGTCTCTCGAGCTCTAACGCCCTCTCGGTTAATAAGGGTGCCCAACTGTTGAGACTGTCTCTCCATATGTTGAGCCTGTCGCTCCATATGTTGAGACTGTTGAGCAATGAAGTCCTTAAGGGTATCTATCGTATCGTCTCGGTCATCTCGATCGTTTCCTCGACGCACCATAGTTCTATAAGTCCTATATAGGTTAAAACACACAACTCTAAGAAAATAGAAATCAAATAAAGCTATAAAACATACTTACAGTTGATGAAGAATGTCCGCGTAGTGGCTGTGCAGTCGAACAGTCTACAGAACCAATTTTAAAACCCGGGGGCTCTGATACCATAATTGTAACGACCCTAACACTGTACCCTTATTTTTACCGTATAAATTTTTTTTTTATAACTAATAAATTCGTTTAAGCGGAAAACTATTCGAAAACATATTAATAAAGCGTATTTAAGGTAAAGAAAACTAAAAAGAAACAATTTAAATTAAAAATATTTATTTATCTTTTTTGGGTAAAGTGCAATTTGGCCCCTACAACTAGGTGAAATGGACAATTTACACCGTAAACTTGGATAATGGGTAATTTGGCCCCTACAACTAGGGTAAAGTGCAATATAGCCCTACCATCACATTTTTCGTTAAAAAGTCACGTTTTTTGCACGTGTTCATTTTTTCTTCCGAAAATACCCTTGCCCTGCATTTGTTTTTAATTAAGGTGGATTGAACCGGTTTTTGCTGAATGGTTCAGCTTAACCCTCAGTTAATTCAAACTCTGAACTTCAGAGTTCAGAGTCTGAAAACTGAAGCTTCGACTCAAGAACTCAAGTGCAGGATTGTTGACTTCGAGCGACTGCCGACTGCCGACTAGCGAGACCTGAGGTTCGATTCGCAACTCCCGTCCCCAGCGACCAACGTCCTACTCCCGACTCCTGTGGTGATCGAGTCCTCCGATTCGCAAGACGCAAAGCTCCGTCTCCGGCCCCGTCTCCTTCTCCGTCTCCGTGCTTTGTCTCCATCTGTAACGCCCCGAGTTTTCTAAACCCAGTTTGTTACTCGTAAACTCGGGTATTACTAAAAAAAAAACTTGGACCGAAATTTAAACTTCCTTCGAAATTCAAATTTTAACGTTTGATAAAACATGAAAACTTGCAGCGGAAATCTTTGACCAAAATAGAGTTGAGCAAAACTATGTAACAGTGTTTGAATGATCACATAAAATATTAAGAAAATAATTCAACCGGAAGGGATGAAAGTTTAGGCGTGAAATACTCGAAATTTATGAAAGTCAAACACATCATCCGAAGAACGAAGTCAACCGGAAGGAACTGACGTAGAAAACAGAAGGCTTTTCCCTGATAACAAAACGACAAAGTTTCGACTACATCATTCGGTCACAAAACGACAAGATACATCCTACATCTACCGGTGACGTCAGCCGGATGATTTCCTCATCCGATCGACTTTACTCTATATCCACCGGTGACGTCAGCCGGATGATTTCCTCATCCGATCGACTTTACTCTATATCCACCGGTGACGTCAGCCGGATGATTTCCTCATCCGATCGACTTTACTCTATATCCACCGGTGACGTCAGCCGGATGATTTCCTCATCCGATCGACTTTACTCTATAACCACCGGCCGCAAAACGACAAAAGTCCTACTTATATCTTCCGATAGATGACAGAACAACAACTCAACTACTCCATGCTACGCAAACACAGCTCTAATTACAGAAATGAAATTACTCACCTTACTGAAATCATTCAAATACCATTCTAACAAATGCATTACTTAAAACAATCCAACAAGTGCCATCGTCAAATCTCAGCAGAATACCATTATCAGAAAAATTCAAAACATTTTCAAAACATTGAAACAACTACTGTCATGAGGACTCAACCTATTCAAATCAAAACGTTGTCAACTTCACCTTTACTCCAACAGACATCAGTTAAACTGCCTCATCAAATACCAGGTCCGTGGCATGAGTGTGCTCCCCCAACCAGCCTATCCTTCAATGAACTCAGAAGGCTCACCTGCTGTAACTTCTCCACCTACATCACAAAACTCATCTATTAGCCTAATGTTAACTAAGTAAAGCAGTAATGGAATGAAATACTAAAACATAAATTCCTAAACATGCAATTTCTACTTTCTCATCTCAGTTACATTCACATACGTTCATAAGCTGATCTGATCCCTCGGTTCCCTTGGGAAGTGGATCAATTTTCCCAAGGTCATACATCCTCTACTCGATTAAGGGGCAGATTAGTTCCCTTAATAGCTGAACTGATCCCTCTTTTCCCTTGGGAGTGGGATCAATTCTCTCAATGTCATACATCCTCTACTCGATTAAGGGGCGGATTAGTTCCCTTAATAGTTTGTCTGTCACATACAGTTCATACTTCACTATTCTTACATGGAAATTCATTTTCGTAATCTTTCAAAAACATGATGCGTGACATACAAAATCATTCTCAATATGCATAACCCTACTGTTTTGTGATGTAGGCCCGAAGGCACATGCATACTTTACTTACTTGGTCTCCTGGAAATCGTTCGGTTTCAACTACTCTGGAAACCCTGCTCACCTAGCGTCATAAGCAAAAATACCGATTAGATCACCACTAACCTTATCCTAAATCGTTCTGAAACCTAAGGGGCTCGTTTGAAATCTCTAATCATCATACACTCTCGGCTCAATACTAAAATCGAACTCAACTCACTCGCAGTATTATCAAAATACGCGCATTACACTATCTCTGCTATCTAGCCACTAAAATCTCGAGAAATAAAATGAAAAACTCACCTAGTTTGAGGAATGAGGATCGGAGAGGGAAATCGCCTGGAGCTCTGCTGTGCTTGAGCTGAATACCGAGAAGGAAAATGAGGGAAACAGTGGCGGCTAAACCTCATTAAACCCTCCATTAAATACGTTATCCATTTATAAAATTGCTAATTACCCTTTTGTCCTTACATAGTTATTAACTAACCTAATCACTTTCTCCCTCAATTCTTCCATAAAATTAACACATTATAATTGGCAATTAAATTTGATTTAATAGAGCCGGGTGCTACACCATCCTCACTCCTCACTGTATGTACTGTATTGTGTAATTTTTGTGGAAGTAAAAATTAGGGCTAATTGTTTTTTACTCAATGTTTGGATGTTGGTTGATAAATTAGAGTTAATTTTTGTTGATTAGTTGGTTGATTAATCAAAGATGATAATGGTTGTTTGGGTTAGAACAAAAAAACCAGAGAAAGTAGTTTTATGTTTTTTTTTTTTCTGGATAGTGTTCTGTTTAAAAAAAAAATTGCTTGCTGTTTTGATGAATCAATTGCATGTTTAACTTGGCATATAAACTGTTGCAAGTTGATTTTGAACCTCTGTAATTCTGTTCTGTTCTTGGATGCAATTCTGTTTCTGTTTGGATAAAATTGTTGCATAATTCAATTGCTACAATCTGTTGTAACATATCTTGTGTTTGACACTTTTGTGAATTGGCTAAGGTTGAGAGAATATGTTGAATTCCATGTCCTGTTTTTCACACGGTTAGCTTGCCGTTTTGGTTAGAAGAACATGCTGCAACTTTGATTTTCCATGATAAATTGTGTTGATAAAAAAAAAATATTTGTTCGGATAGGCTGAGCATGTTAAGGATGTTGGCTGTTTTCTATTGAGTGATTTTTGCCAAATTGTTCCACTGCTGGTTTGTATTTTGTTCCATGTTTCTAAGGGATTTTACAGATTTTAAATGGCTAAAAATCCAATACCAAAAATCTGTTTTGATTGCTGAATCTGTGCAATTTCTAGTTTTGCAAAATCTAGTTTTCAAATTGCTGAAATTTTGTTGCTGAATGGTAATTGATTTTCTATTTTTCTGCGTATTGCTTGCTTACTTTGCTGAATTATCTACTTAAGTCTTTAAGCTGCAAGCATATTTGAAATTAAACTTTGTTGTTGCATTACCTTTCGCTGTTTTGATTTGCTGAAACTTTTCAAAATTGGTTTGCAAATTCTGAAAATCTGTTTGCTCTTTTTCTGCATATCTAGTTCACATTTGAGTTGTCTAAAATCCTGTTATGTGCTGAAAGTTGAGGAACAATTGGGAACTTGTTTGCTGGACAGAAGAATCGTGGACTAAAGTTTTTTACTTGTCTGAAGTTTGAGATAAATTTTTATTCGTTGTCATAATTGATGCCTAAATTTCTACTGTAAATAACGATTGATACTTTTTCAGGGAAGTGTAAGAGGATACAATTTCTTTTCCTGATACGACGAACCACTAGCAAAGAGACAGAAGAATGTACTTAACATTTTATGATCTACACTCGAAGAGGATGAAGCAAGAGTCACAGATGCTGAATCAAGACTCGAACAAGTTGCAAGAATACTCGAAGAAGCTAAATTAATGTGCAGCTGCTTAGGGATAGAGTATAGTTATTGGTATTATAGGGTCTCACTACTGCATTATTATTGATCAGTTTGTATTAATTGTTTTAGTAGACTCGTATGGTAATAATTATACTCATTATCAACTGTAATGACATTTTCCATAAAATCCTGGTATTATAGTGTTGTCGATTTTAATCACACAACCACACGTATTAATACAACAAGTAATATTGATTTGAAGAATAAAGAATAATCCCTCGTAGAATTAACTGAAATTTATCACTTTATACTTATTTAATCAATCCAAGAATGGTTTTTAGGATCAAACTCACAATAGAAATAAGAACTTTTTAAATTTAATCAATCAATTAAAAATCTAAGATTTCAATTTCTACTCAGACTATCAATTTAATTAGTCATCCCTTTTTTAATTCATTAGTCATATAATATCCAAGATTTAGAGCAATGATATTAAAAAGAGAAAATTTCAAATTAAGTCAACAATTTTGGTTCCATCGAACCCTTATACACAGACGAGTTAATTCACAGCAAAAATTTCTGGTTTTTTTGTTCTAACCCAAACAACCATTATCATCTTTGATTAATCAACCAACTAATCAACAAAAATTAACTCTAATTTATCAACCAACATCCAAACATTGAGTAAAAAACAATTAGCCCTAATTTTTACTTCCACAAAAATTACACAATACAGTACATACAGTGAGGAGTGAGGATGGAGACAAAGCACGGAGAAGGAGAAGGAGACGGAGATGGAGACGGGGCCGGAGACGGAGCTTTGCGTCTTGCGAATCGGAGGACTCGATCACCACAGGAGTCGGGAGTAGGACGCTGGTCGCTGGGGATGGGAGTTGCGAATCGAACCTCAGGTCTCGCTAGTCGGCAGTCGGCAGTCGGCAGTCGCTCGAAGTCGACAATCCTGCACTTGAGTTCTTGAGTCGAAGCTTCAGTTTTCAGACTCTGAACTCTGAAGTTCAGAGTTTGAATTAACTGAGGGTTAAGCTGAACCATTCAGCAAAAACCGGTTCAGTCCACCTTAATTAAAAACAAATGCAGGGCAAGGGCATTTTTGGAAGAAAAAATGAACACGTGCAAAAAACGTGACTTTTTAACGAAAAATGTGACGGTAGGGGCCATATTGTACTTTACCCTAGTTGTAGGGACCAAATTACCCATTATCCAAGTTTACGGTGTAAATTGTCTATTTCACCTAGTTGTAGGGGCCAAATTGCACTTTACCCTTTTTTTTTTATATTCGGTTACTATTAACGTGAACAGTAACTTACTGTTCACGTGAACAATACCCCACTGTTCACTGTTCACGTGAACAGTACAACTGTTCACGTGAACAGCGATTGATCGCCCCTTTTTGGGCGATCAATCGCCCAACTCTCTGGAAATTTTTCCAGAGAGTTGGTTTCTCCTTTAAACAGCGATTGATCGCCCCTTTTTGGGCGATCAATCGCCCAGCTCTCTGGAATTTTTTTCCAGAGAGCTGCCTCTTCCTCTTTTCTTCAATCCCTGCATCACTCACATACGCACTTAATAATTTCCTTTCTTCCATCCCACTTCCTCCTCATCAAACCACAATGAAACACAATAATTCTACTACCCTCATGCACTTCCAAATTTCATCATAAAACACACTTCTACCCCATACATTTCTTTAATCCACCAATCACCCAAAAACCGACTAAAAACGTACTAGAAAGCGTAATAAATTTCATGAAAACAAATTGTGTGGTTCGATTTAAAAACTATACATTTCCTCCTATTTTAAATCACTTACAATTCAAATAAAACTTTACCAAATCAGTTTATAAACAGGTTTTCAAAGCGTTTAAAACCTCAAAAGTAAACCTATCCACTATCAGATCCAAAGATCCTAAAATGTCTATACAATCATCAATCCAAAACATCCCAAAAACCCCAAAACCTATACATACGTCCCCACGGGTCGGGTTAAGCATCGACTGCGCCAACACACTCCCGCAACCATCCTCCGTCAACTGCATCACTCCTCAGGTGGAGGGATCTCGTCATCACCTTTATTGAGGTCACCTACACCATACAGACACACTATGAGATAAAAATCTCAGTAAGCTCTACGTAAATGAAAATGCGTGCTATGCATATGCTGTTCATAAACCATTCAATCGTTTTACCTTTTCGCTAACCTTTCGTTCATCTTTTTGTTTACCTTTTCGTTTTCCTTTTTGTTAACCTTTTCGTTTTCCTTTTCGTTAACCTTTCGTTTACCTTTTCGTTTTCCTTTTCGTTAACCTTTTTGTTTCCCTTTTCGTTTACCTTTTCGTTTTCCTTTTCGTTAACCTTTTCGTTTACCTTTTCATTTTCCTTTTCGTTAACCTTTTCGTTTCTCTTTTCGTTTACCTTTTCGTTTTCCTTTTTGTTAACCTTTTCGTTTCCCTTTTCGTTTACCTTTTCGTTTTCCTTTTCGTTAACCTTTTCGTTTACCTTTTCATTTTCTTTTCGTTAACCTTTTCGTTTACCTTTTCGTTTCCCTTTTTGTTAATCATGATGCATGAACAATTCATATCTTAAAGTAAACAACCACATATATACCATCAAGACGGAAACAACATAATCTATAAAATAACTAGTCCTATCTACCCATCCAAAACAATTTAAATAACACGTCACCAAAACTCCTCGAGACGACCTCGACGTACGGTGTAGGCCAATCGGCCAGAGAAGATCACGAGAACTTACCTCGTGTCCAAAGCAGCTCAAGCTCCGTCCACGAGCGTTGTTTGTCTGAGGCAAAATGCATTATTCGCCGTTAAAACTAATTTAAACTACTAAACGTCCAAATTACAAAAACTTTAACTAAAGAAACTTCCTAAAGTTCTAATCCAATTTATTGAGCTATTTCATAGAGCAATTATACGCTCGGCACCTCGAATCCTAAATCACGAGTTTTTCCCTAAAATCCAAAAATTCACAAATTTTAACATTCGTCCTAAATCAATTAAATTCACCCAATAACGTTCAATACGTTCATTAGAGGCGTAATCACAGTAAACCTATCGATTTCTAACATAAATCGGTGATTTGTCTCAAAATCCTAATCTGAACCCTAGCGAAATACAACTCGTAAATGGTAAAATAACACGGGTATAACACTCGAGGCTTACCTAGGGCTTGATTGTGGAAGAGAACGGAGGAAGAACGAATCGTTGAAAGGATGAATCGCCGGCCGAAATGGAGAAGAAGCCGCGGGAGGTGAGGATCGCCAGAAAGGGAGAAGTTGTTCTCTGGAGGGAGAATCGTGGGAATGAATAAGGAAGGGGAGGGTTGGTGTTTTATAAAAAAAAAAAACATTAACTACTAATTACAATTTTGCCCTTGTTTCCTATTCTTTGAATTTTTCGTTATTTCGTCCCTCGATTTAGTTCCTTCAAATTTTCTTATATTACCAATAAATCCAACTTATTACTAGGGTTCTATTAAAACTGTCCGTTTGTAAATCGGACCTCGTTTACTATTTTTACTAAAACGTCTTTTATATTACGAGATACGTAATTACTCGAAATATAGAGTTACAACTCCTAAAATTCTCGAAATTTCCTTAAAATCCATATTAATAATTAGGATCATAATGGCGCTTTCTTTTCGTAAAACGGGCTTGATTTGATATATTTACAAAAATATCATTTATATTAAAATATTAATATCCCGTAAAGCAGGGTATTACATGTTATGTCATGTGACCGTTGCCAACGTACCGGTAATATTTCACGTCGAGATGAGATGCCATTGACTAATATCTTGGAAGTAGAGTTATTTGATATTTGGGGAATCGATTTCATGGGTCGTTTCCTTCTTTCAATCATAAATATATTCTCCTGGCAGTCGATTATGTATCAAAATGGGTGGAGGCATCTGCTACCCCAACCAATGACGGAAAAATGGTGCTAAATTTTTTTCGCAAAAATATTTTCACACGATTCGGTACTCCACGGGCTATTATTAGTGATGAAGGTACGCACTTTTGTAATAAACAATTTGAAGCCTTATTGTTGAAATATGGTGTAAAGCATCACAAGGCTCTCGGTTATCATCTGCAATCTAATGGTCAAACCGAGGTTTTGAATCGAGAAATCAAGCAAATTTTAGAAAAGACGGTCAACTCTTCTCGCAAAGATTGGTCCCGAAAGCTAGATGATTCTCTTTGGGCATATCGAACAGCTTTTAAAACATCATTAGGTATGTCACCATACCATTTGGTTTTTGGTAAAGCTTGTCATCTTCCGGTGGAATTAGAGCATCGAGCTTTATAGGCTATTAAAAAGATAAATATGGAGTCACAAGCAGCTGGCAAAGCAAAACTATTATAGTTAAACGAGCTTGATGAATTTCGACGAGAAGCTTAGGCATGGCATGATAGACACATTGTATTGAAGGAATTTGCACCAGGACAGCAAGTATTATTATTTAATTCTCGACTTTGGCTATGTCCTGGAAAATTAAAATCACGATGGTCAGGTCCGTTCACGGTTATTAAAGTGTTCCCTCATGGTGTCGTTGAAATTCAAGGTGAAGATCAGTCTACATTCAAGGTGAACAAAACAACATCTTCCGATAGACTTCATCTACCGATAGTGAACAAAACAACATCTTCCGATAGACTTCATCTACCGATAGTGAACAAAACAACATCTTCCGATAGACTTCATCTACCGATAGTGAACAAAACAACATCTTCCGATAGACTTCATCTACCGATAGTGAACAAAACAACATCTTCCGATAGACTTCATCTACCGATAGTGGATAGAACAACGACTCGACATCTGCCGATAGACTTCATCTACCGATAGTGAACAAAACAACATCTTCCGATAGACTTCATCTACCGATAGTGAACAAAACAACATCTTCCGATAGACTTCATCTACCGATAGTGAACAAAACAACATCTTCCGATAGACTTCATCTACCGATAGTGAACAAAACAACATCTTCCGATAGACTTCATCTACCGATAGTGAACAAAACAACATCTTCCGATAGACTTCATCTACCGATAGTGAACAAAACAACATCTTCCGATAGACTTCATCTACCGATAGTGAACAAAACAACATCTTCCGATAGACTTCATCTACCGATAGTGAACAAAACAACATCTTCCGATAGACTTCATCTACCGATAGTGAACAAAACAACATCTTCCGATAGACTTCATCTACCGATAGTGAACAAAACAACATCTTCCGATAGACTTCATCTACCGATAGTGAACAAAACAACATCTTCCGATAGACTTCATCTACCGATAGTGAACAAAACAACATCTTCCGATAGACTTCATCTACCGATAGTGAACAAAACAACATCTTCCGATAGACTTCATCTACCGATAGTGAACAAAACAACATCTTCCGATAGACTTCATCTACCGATAGTGAACAAAACAACATCTTCCGATAGACTTCATCTACCGATAGTGAACAAAACAACATCTTCCGATAGACTTCATCTACCGATAGTGAACAAAACAACATCTTCCGATAGACTTCATCTACCGATAGTGAACAAAACAACATCTTCCGATAGACTTCATCTACCGATAGTGAACAAAACAACATCTTCCGATAGACTTCATCTACCGATAGTGAACAAAACAACATCTTCCGATAGACTTCATCTACCGATAGTGAACAAAACAACATCTTCCGATAGACTTCATCTACCGATAGTGAACAAAACAACATCTTCCGATAGACTTCATCTACCGATAGTGAACAAAACAACATCTTCCGATAGACTTCATCTACCGATAGTGAACAAAACAACATCTTCCGATAGACTTCATCTACCGATAGTGAACAAAACAACATCTTCCGATAGACTTCATCTACCGATAGTGAACAAAACAACATCTTCCGATAGACTTCATCTACCGATAGTGAACAAAACAACATCTTCCGATAGACTTCATCTACCGATAGTGAACAAAACAACATCTTCCGATAGACTTCATCTACCGATAGTGAACAAAACAACATCTTCCGATAGACTTCATCTACCGATAGTGAACAAAACAACATCTTCCGATAGACTTCATCTACCGATAGTGAACAAAACAACATCTTCCGATAGACTTCATCTACCGATAGTGAACAAAACAACATCTTCCGATAGACTTCATCTACCGATAGTGAACAAAACAACATCTTCCGATAGACTTCATCTACCGATAGTGAACAAAACAACATCTTCCGATAGACTTCATCTACCGATAGTGAACAAAACAACATCTTCCGATAGACTTCATCTACCGATAGTGAACAAAACAACATCTTCCGATAGACTTCATCTACCGATAGTGAACAAAACAACATCTTCCGATAGACTTCATCTACCGATAGTGGATAGAACAACGACTCGACATCTGCCGATAGACTTCATCTACCGATAGTGAACAAAACAACATCTTCCGATAGACTTCATCTACCGATAGTGAACAAAACAACATCTTCCGATAGACTTCATCTACCGATAGTGAACAAAACAACATCTTCCGATAGACTTCATCTACCGATAGTGAACAAAACAACATCTTCCGATAGACTTCATCTACCGATAGTGAACAAAACAACATCTTCCGATAGACTTCATCTACCGATAGTGAACAAAACAACATCTTCCGATAGACTTCATCTACCGATAGTGAACAAAACAACATCTTCCGATAGACTTCATCTACCGATAGTGAACAAAACAACATCTTCCGATAGACTTCATCTACCGATAGTGAACAAAACAACATCTTCCGATAGACTTCATCTACCGATAGTGAACAAAACAACATCTTCCGATAGACTTCATCTACCGATAGTGAACAAAACAACATCTTCCGATAGACTTCATCTACCGATAGTGAACAAAACAACATCTTCCGATAGACTTCATCTACCGATAGTGAACAAAACAACATCTTCCGATAGACTTCATCTACCGATAGTGGATAGAACAACGACTCGACATCTGCCGATAGACTTCATCTACCGATAGTGGATAGAACAACGACTCGACATCTGCCGATAGACTTCATCTACCGATAGTGAACAAAACAACATCTTCCGATAGACTTCATCTACCGATAGTGAACAAAACAACATCTTCCGATAGACTTCATCTACCGATAGTGAACAAAACAACATCTTCCGATAGACTTCATCTACCGATAGTGAACAAAACAACATCTTCCGATAGACTTCATCTACCGATAGTGAACAAAACAACATCTTCCGATAGACTTCATCTACCGATAGTGAACAAAACAACATCTTCCGATAGACTTCATCTACCGATAGTGAACAAAACAACATCTTCCGATAGACTTCATCTACCGATAGTGAACAAAACAACATCTTCCGATAGACTTCATCTACCGATAGTGAACAAAACAACATCTTCCGATAGACTTCATCTACCGATAGTGAACAAAACAACATCTTCCGATAGACTTCATCTACCGATAGTGAACAAAACAACATCTTCCGATAGACTTCATCTACCGATAGTGAACAAAACAACATCTTCCGATAGACTTCATCTACCGATAGTGGATAGAACAACGACTCGACATCTGCCGATAGACTTCATCTACCGATAGTGAACAAAACAACATCTTCCGATAGACTTCATCTACCGATAGTGAACAAAACAACATCTTCCGATAGACTTCATCTACCGATAGTGAACAAAACAACATCTTCCGATAGACTTCATCTACCGATAGTGAACAAAACAACATCTTCCGATAGACTTCATCTACCGATAGTGAACAAAACAACATCTTCCGATAGACTTCATCTACCGATAGTGGATAGAACAACGACTCGACATCTGCCGATAGACTTCATCTACCGATAGTGAACAAAACAAACAAGCTATATATACCGATCACTAAACGACAAATTTCGTTCTATATCATCCGATGGCTTCCACTGAAGACATCTTCCGATAGACAACAAAACCACAACTTAACCTCTGCCGATAAACTTCATCTAACGATTGAGAACAGAACTACATTTCATCTATTCCTTGGTATACAAACATAGCTCTAACTACAGAAAAGAATTTACTCACTTCACTGAAACCATTCAAAAACATTTCAAACCATTACATTACTAAAAATCCAGTGAGTGCCAACATTAAATCCCAACAGAATATTGTTAACAGGAAGATCTCGAAATCGTATTCAAAACATTGAAATCACTACTGTCATGAAAACTCAACATACTTAGATTGAAACACTGTCAACTGAACTTTCACACCAACAGACATCAGTTAATCCGCCTCATCAGTATACCAGTTCAAGACAGAGAAGTGCTCCCCCAACTCCATCTATTCATCAGTAAACTCATGGAATTCACCTGTGGTATCCTCAACACCTACATCACAAAACTCATCTATTAGCCTAATGCTAAGTAAGTAAAGCAATAATGAAATGATATGCTGAAACTTAAATACTAATTATGCAGTTTCTACTTTCACATCTCAGTTGCACATTCATTCAGTCATTGATCTGATCCCTCAGTTCCCTTGGGAGTGGGATCAATTCTCCCAATGTTATACATCCTCTTCATTAGTTAAGGGGTGGATGAATTCCCTTAATAGCTGTTCTGATCCCTCAATTCCCTTGGGAGTGGGATCAATTCTCCCAATGTTATAAATCCTCCTCATCAGTTAAGGGGTGGATTAGTTCCCTTAACCGCCAATGCATTTCAATCTGTACCTGTCTTTCCATAATGATACATGAAAGTTCATTTTCGTAATTCTTTTAAAAACACGATGCATGACATACAGAAAATATTCAAACATGCATAAACCTACTGTTTTGTGATGTAGGCCCGAAGGCACACACAATACTTCACTTACCTGGCTTCACCGAGAGTTCCTGGTGGTAGGATATTCCAAGAGCTGGCTCACCTAAAACATAAGCACAGCATTACTAAACTTCATTCTAAACATTAGGAAATCTAAAGGGGCTAGTTCTGGGGGTTCTGTTCCTCGCCATTCCCGATTCATCGCTAAACCCCAAATCCCATCCCTCACTCTCTGTACTTCCAAAATGCACACATAGCCATCCACCAGTTATCTAGACACTAAAAAAAACAAGTAATCGAATCAAAACTCACCTTGGTTGGAGGGGAATCGCCTAGGGGAAATCTGTCGAGCTGAGAGGTAAAAAGAAATGAAACAGCGGCGGCTACTCACACTGGACTTTTCCTTAAATACGTTATCCACTATGTAAAAATTCTAATTACCATCATGCCCTCGCCTGATCATTTATTAACCTAATCAATAACTCCCCAAACCCTTCTATAAAAGTACATCATAAATAATAAATTAAATTTTGGTTCGATGGAACCGGGTGCTACAACGTTCTCGCTGATTGAACCCTAATTCCTCTTTCCCCCTTCTCTAAACCGCGATCGATCGGCGCTCACCTACACTATTTTCTACCACCGTCTCCTGCGACTCCCCAGACCTCTCTCACGACAATAGGTACACTTCTCTTGCTGCTCTTTTCCTTGATCTCGCACCTGAACATTTTGGAAGTCTCAGACGTTATCTTCAATATTCTGGGTTGGTGTTACTGTTAAAATCTTGGGCATATGTAAACTGTTTTCCTGCTTTGATCGTTAAATTACTAGTGATATTGTCTGTATTTACTTTTGAGGATGATTAGAGCTATAGCTTCGTATGCTCCCACAGTTTGCTATGCATGCCCACCATATGTTTGCTGAAATGCCTGGGTCAAGTAGAATTTTCCATTTTGCATATTGTTTCCTCTAGCCTTCCTACTTGATTATCTAACGTGCTTAACTGTCATACTTGTGTATGCTGGGTTGGATGTGTTTGTTTCATCTGTGCAGTGACAGGTTATCCACTTCGTGTGCTATTCCAACATGCCGCCCAAACGTTTAAGAGCCACGACTTGTTTGGTATCTTTCAGCCCAATCCAGCACTCCTTCATCAGCCCCGCCGCGGCTAATTATTTTAAAGAATTCATGACCAAGGATAAGGCCATTATTTGTGAAGTGCAATTCCAGCCTACCGAGGTTGACGGCCACATTTTGACCACGCTCCGAAGATGAAGATGGGAGACACTTTCCGTTTTAGGGGGTGATGCGAACGTGAATGTCGTTCGCGAATTTTATGTTAATCTCAAGGCAACCAACACTGAGGGGCCCATAAAAGTACGAAGCAAGTTCATCAATTTTTCAGCCGAGGCCATCAACACTTATCTTGGCCTCGATAATGATGCCCCCGATGACTTTCAAACGATGATGGATGTCGGGCCTGATTATGAGCTAATTCTAAGTGAGATGGGTCAGAGGGGCGCCACTTGGATTTACTCTACACAAGACCGTGCTAAACCAGTACATATTATATCAAGCTGCCTCAATCGCTATGCGCAAGCATGGTGCAAATTTATTCGGGGCAACTTGATGCCCACTTCTCAGAAATTGAAATTGACTAAAAAACGGGTAGTGGTACTTTATTGTATTCTCACAGGGCGATCTATCAATATCGGGCGGTTGATCCACCGAAATATTATCTCATGCAGTAAAGGATCGGGAACGGGTGGGCATATACACCCTGTTCTGATCACACATCTATGCACAGCCGCCAATGTCCCCATGAGCTCAACCGAAGAAACCTGGATCTAGCAGGCGGTGTACAACACACTGAATATTGAACGCATCGCCAATTGGCCGTATGGGACAGGCCGACGGAATGGCTTAGGGTTCGATGAACATGATGTCAATGCGGCTATCCCTCCTCAGCCGATGCCTTTGCCTCGAGTATGACGTAATCCTAATTCTCAATTCTTCCCATATGTAAATCCTGCCTTGGCTCACGAACGACACGCTCACGGAGAGGTTCGCACGAAACAGCGTTATGAAAGCTAGTCAACTGCACCACCCACTCATGGCACTTCCTCGTCATCCCTGCCCCATCCCTCTTATACCATCGATGATGTTGGATGCATGGTTGCACAACTAGCTATCCAACAAGAACAACTAAACACTCGGCAAGCTCGGATGGAACAACGATTGATGGACCATTCACAATTTATGGCCCAATATATTGAAGCTTTCAACGCCCATCATGGTTACTCATCTCAATCCGATCTTCCTTTTCCTACATATCCCGAGCATCTTTTGCGGCCCTTTGATTATCCACGCGACGATGCGGATGACGATATGTCGGGCCCCTCATGAGGTATGCTATTCCCTTTCATATTTTTTGTCTATGTTTTGTCTCCATTGAGGACAATGTTCGTATTAAGTTTGGGGGTGCTTTATATTTCAACTGATTTTGTCTGCTCTGCTGATCTAGTATATACTATATGGTTATGCATTTTGAAATCTTGGTTGAGGTGTCAATGATGATTTAAATAAAATAAATTCATGCTTTAAACTCCTTGAAATATACTGAGTAGAAGAGTGATTTGTTGTAGTCTGCATTGATTATAGATTACATAGTTATCTTCACCAATCTGAGCACGTTTTATTCTTATTTAATCCTATTTGCTAGTGATATATTTGTGTAGTATACTGAGAGTGAAACCCAAACACTGTAAGGGAGTGAACGAGAATAAACACGATAAGAGAGTGTAACTCCAGTCAAATGCATTGATACGAAGACATTGTGAGGAAAAATCCTTCTTAGTTTTGCCTGATATTCACGAATGCAATTTGAAGTTTTCACAAATAAGAGAATGACTTAGCTCATCATTGAACTGTTTGAGCCTTCATAGCTAACCATTCTGTGTCATCTAATGACACCCATAGTCACCCTTTTGAGCTTATTATTTACCATTCAATTGTACCTATTTCAGCCTAGCCACATACAGATTTTCCTACCTTTTCTAAAAGAGCACTAAGTTTATTGACCTATTTGAAGTAGAGTAGGAGAATGTAATGGTGAGGATACTTACAAACTCCTTTGTTATTTGTTAATTTATGTTTGCATTATTGTGTTATTATTAGTTTGAATTGAAAAAAAAAATACTTATGACAAAGGATTTTATTTGAGTGATATTGAATGAAATAAGTTTGGGGGTGAGAGAACAAAAGAAAGTTGAGCGAGTTCAATGAGTGAGCGAGTGCTAAGAAGAAAATATTGAGTGGGCGAGATAAGGAAGGATGAGGTGTGCTCTGAACACGTTTGTATCCCTAAAATTTCTACCCTTTTTACCTCGCCTTACATTACAAGCTTGTAAAGACTTAACGACTTTTATTTTGATTAATGGATAATTGCTATTAGTTGGATAGTGGGCAAAGCTAGTGAATGATTAGAGTGAATGGAGTGATTCCCGAGTGAAATGAGAATACATCCCTTACCTGTAGCTACATTAATTGAACCAACAATTAGGAGAAAATAAGAATAAAAACACACACACACGAAGATTTCTACGTAAGCTATTGTCAATGCGCTATTATGAGTTATTTCTTTTGCAAAGTGTTAAACTCGGTGTTTTTAATATGAATTTTTTAAGCTGAGACGATTTACCAAAAACCTTGATTCAGATTGTTTGACCATTACATTATATTGAGCATTTTATATTTGATTGAGATTATCTCTTTGTTTTAACTGAACTGCATTTTTGTTCGCTTGAGGACAAGCTTTCATTCAAGTTTGGGGGTGTGATAAGTGTGTATTCTACACACTTATTTATACTTTTTACGCTTGATTTGATAAGTTTTTCTCAAGTATTTGAAAGAATTTGATGTATTTCGTGTAAGTGTGCAGAAAATTTATTTAAAACGGGTTGAGGAAGAAACGAAAGGAGCTGCAAAGAAGAAGAAAATGAGAAGCAATGAAGATTATGAATACAAAAAAGGAGGCGATCGATCGCCTGAAAAGAATACAGAATCAAGACAGAAGACAACAGAGAAGGTGCCGATCGATCGCTCATTCCTGCAATCGATCGGCTGAAGAGAAGAATTTTTTAGCAGAATTGATGCACGAAACAGAGAAGGTGCCGATCAATCGCTCATTCTTGCGATCGATCGGCTGAAAAGAAGAAGAATTGACGCAGAGCATGTGGCGATCAATCGCCACCTTACAGGCGACTAATTGGCTGAAGGAAAACACGGAAACAAGAGGCGATCGATCGCTCATTACTTGCGACCGATCGACTACAAATTTAGAAAGTCTAATCTTCTAATCTGACCGTTAATTTGAGGAAAGATCTAATCTCAACCATTGATTGGCTGGAGAGAAGAAATAAAACCTAAAGAAAATTTGGGAGAAGGAATTCGGCGATTTCCACTGAGCAGAAAGCATTCGGCGATTTTGGCAAGCAGAAGGCGGAGAAGAATTTTGCAAGAGTGGCGTGGAGAATTTTGAATACACCAACATAGTTTTCTTTCTTTTTCTTTAATTTTTAATTATGAACATCATTATTATTTGTGTTTTCTTCTCGTCTAGCATGAACTAACTTTTTATTCTAGGGCTACGATGTAGCCAGACAATATTTATTTTTTGTTCTTCGTTTAATTATATTTTATGAATACTTCTTCCAATATTGTTGACGCATTTAATTTCTATTCTTAAAGCCTGTAAATTTCTGGCCAATTGACGTGCCTCGTAGGCCCGTTACCAGATCACAAACCCGGGCACAAAATTTAACTGTTCAATGTTCTAACGACTTATCTCTTTTTGCAGGTTTTGATTCACTCATGGACTTCACTTGGGAGCCGACTAAGGAGGATGAGGAGAAGCCTTGCCATGTCGTCCGTTAGAGCATTCGCACGGAGCTTGATGACATTGATGACAGCCCTATGGGAATTTGTCTTCCCGGGCCTTGAAATTGTAATTTTTATTTTCCAAACTCATTGGCATACATTAGCCTTTTTGTAAGGATTTTATAAACTGCATATCATGCATTAGATTGTGTGGTTAGGGTTAGATGAATGTGGTGGATGTGGGGTTGAAGACAATTCAACCAAATTTTCAAAGCCAAGGAAGAAGACCTCAACAAAATCGAGCCCAAGGAGAGCCTTGGTCCAAAGAAGAGCCCACTCCTAAAGGTATATTTTTGCAGGTATATGAGTGGGTTAGTGCATGGATTCATGGCTTGGACGAATCTGGATCGTTGGTGCATTTTTGGCTTGGATCCAACACTTGGAGGTCGTCTGGCGCGCGCGCAGGCAGAAGCAGCAGGGCGCGGGCAGCGACTGGTTTGCGTGGGCAGCAGCGGCACGGATGGGTGAGCTGGCAGCAGGCGCGCGCCTACCCGGGTTCCAACTGTGCGCGCGCTGATTGGTCTTTCTGCGCGCCCTCGGATGCAGCTCCTCCTCCACACGATTTCGACTTGATCAATGGCCTTAATTTCATCCCCAAACCCCCTCCACCTTAGGTTGCCTATTTAAGCATAGAATTGGTGATTGTAGGGAACTTTTGCTCAATCAATACACTAATATTTCCCTAAATATCCAAGGTTTCCTTTGGTGTTTTCCTTGGTTCCTTGAACCAAGAGGAGTTAGCCTCCATTGCTAGCCTAGCTTGGGTTGCTAGGTTAGCTCTTATTAATTCCCTCACAATCTCCATTGGGAGTTGAATCGAGGAAGAAAATCTCCGGCCTACGGTGGTCGTTTTTCTCACTGGAAACGTGTATTCGGGAGCTTAAACCGTAAGCTCGCTCCACAGATCCACCAAGGGTTTTCTTTACTTTTATTGTCTTCACTTGGCACACAAATCACCCTTTACATTTCGGCTCCACCATAGCACCCACTCATACCTTTATTTTTTTTGTCATTTCCTTATATTTCGTGCTTTATAATTCCTCTTTATTTCTAACATCTAATTTCATCTTCTTCTCTTTATTTTCTTGCACATTTCATTCTCTCTAACATCATATATCATTCGGCCATCTTACTAACTAACTTCCTTGTTTATTTATTGCACTTAGTATAGTATTTTCTTCATTAATCATATATTGCACACTAGCACACAACCGAGCACAAACCTAGCATTTTTTTTTGGGTTGTACACGGGCGACCCCGTGTCAAGTGGTATCAGAGCGATAGGCTTCCCTCGATGTGTTTTTGATGCATTTGGCAATCGCCAAAAGCTATATACAAAAACCGGGATAGCGCTCGATTCGTTTCTCGCATTATTTCTTTATATTGGTGCTAACTTTGAGCTAATTTGTGTTAATCCAACTTTTATTTTTGCTACCATTATTTTTGCTATATTAATGCTTGTTCTAATGTGAAAAAATATGGTGAACAATCCTACAAGAAAACGCACAAAGTAAAGCCCCAAATCTCTTAGTTTCATTCCTTTATTTTCTCGGTTTCTTCTCCTTTTTGTGCCACGGTTTCTACCTTGTTTTTGCTTTATTTTGAGTCCTTATTTTCCTTTAGATCTAAGCCAAAACTCTGTCAAAAATTGGGTAGAAAAGCAAGCATGAAATCGGCCTAAAGAAAAAATTGCTAAACCGGGTTATATTTGTTGCATAATCTTCACAGTTTTCACTATATTTGCCTCGGTTTATTGCTCCTTTAGTCTCGATTTTTGTTGGCATTTCTTGTTAGCATTTTAACCTTGTTTTAGCACTTAATTATCGTCCAATCACTATATTAATATTAGGGAAATTTTGGTGCTTCAATTCGGCTTGGAACTATTACTATCGAAAATAGGAATATTGTTGAAATTATCGCATTGGTTTTGTCTCTTTTGTTAAGCTCGAATTTGTCTATTATTTTTGCTTAATATTGCTCATGTTTTAGTTCATAAATTTACCTAATATATGCTGTTAAGTGAATGCATGAAATTGGTTAACAAGAAATTGGCAAAAGCATGAATTAAAGTAGCAAATTGGAGCTAGACATTAGATTAACAATTCTGCTATATTTGAATTAAATTCCAGCATGTTATTTTGACTTAAATAATGTTCTAAATTTTATCATTTGCTGTTTTTAGAGTTAATTAGTTGTCATTAATATTGCTCTAGTTTGCCCTTAGTAAAAATCGATAACTTGATTGAGTTTCTTGAAAATTTGTGGTAAAAATGAATTATTGAAAATATTCACTTCTTGATTGAGATATTAAGTGTTATTAAATTGTCTAGTTATCATCCTAATTAGTATGATCCCTATTTTTATTGTTGTCTTAGCTAAGATTGTTCCTTAGTTCCTAAAATTGTCTAAGACATTAAGAAGATAAGCATCCCACTAATTTAGGAAAACTTACTTAGACAAGAAGTTGAATTTAATTAAACACTTAACAATGACTAATCGAAGTGGAATCAATCGAGATCCAACGCACCAAGAACCACATCGAGCTAGGGAAACTCCCCCACCCGAAAACACTGATACGAGGGTGAGACTAGCTCTCAAGGAGGCATGCAAGGACAAATTGATGCCTTAACCAATATAGTTAATAGCCTTGCCCAACAAGTCCAAACAATGCTAAACAAACCTCCTCGTCAAGAATTCTATGAACGTGTTCCTTCTCAAGAGACCTACTCTAGGATTATTCCCGAGCGCCCTAGGCGCAGAGCACCTGTCCAACCACCCATAGAGGAAGAGGAATGGGTTGAACCCCAAAGAAGAAGACCATGTCATTTTAATTCGGAGGATGATATTTGGACGGAAGATGATGAGGAGTACCGACCTAATCGTCGTAGGGACAACGACGACCTCCGTAATGTCAAGATGACAATTCCCCCTTTCAATGGGACATGTGATGGAAACACGTATCTTGATTGGATTGATAAGGTAGAGAGAATCTTTGAGTGTCACGACTATTCTGAGCGAGTTAAAATTCAACTCGCCTCTCTTGAATTAACGGGCCACGCCGCATTATGGTGGTCCAACCTTAAAAACCAAAGGATGCGTACACTAGGATACCCCGTCTCAACATGGAATTCCATGAAAGAGGAAATGCACAAAAGGTTTGTTCCCCGACACTACAAGCACGAACTCTTCCACCAACTTCACAACCTTAGACAAAATTCTCTCTCTGTCGATGAGTATATCACGGAATTCGAAACCCTCAATATGCGTTGTGCTATTGATGAACCCCAAGAGCAACTCATCGCGAGATTCATTCGAGGTCTTAACCGCGATATTGGAGATGCGGTTGAAGTACAACAATTGCAAACCATGGACATAGTCATTCAACTCGCCCTCACGGTGGAAAGACAACTTAAAAGAAAGCATAAAACCAACTTTCCTACTAAATTTCCACCTAGGCATCTAGATCAAGACAAACCAAAACCTCCATGGAAGAACGAAGATAAAAGGCCGGTTAACCGTAATTGGCTGCCTAAGACTTCCTTCAATCAAAACAAACCCCCTCCGACGGACAAAAATCAAGCCACTACATCTAAAGGACTACGAGCCCGTAATGTCCAATGCTACAAGTGTTTAGGCAAGGGACATTACGCCAATGAATGCTCTAAGCGTCGAGTGATGGTTATCAAAGAATCTACTGGAGAATGGGAGAGCGAAAATGACGAAGGTCAATACCTCGACAAAGAAGAAGAAGAAGAGGTAGATGATGAGAGTGAGCACGATACGGATGAATGTGCTGCTTAAGACGGACCACTTTTAATGGTCATTCGTAGGACCCTTGTTTCTAAGAACGTTAATGAGGACTGCCAACGGGAAAATATTTTTCAAAGTAGATGCGCAGTCAAGGACAAAGTTTGTTCGATGATTATTGATGGAGGAAGTTGCGTCAATGTAGCTTCCCAAGATATGGTGAAAAAGCTGGGGTTGGAAACAACTAGTCAACCTAAATCGTATAAATTAAGATGGTTGGACGATAGGGATGACATCAAGGTGACAAATCAAGTAACCGTCAATTTCACTGTTGGCAAGTATAAAGACGCGGTTCTTTGCGATGTCGTGCCAATGAATGTGAGTCATCTTCTACTTGGGAAACCATGGCTTTATGATCGAAGGGTACAACACGACGGATTCCTCAACAATTATAGTCTAAAATTCGACGGTAGGACTATTAAATTACTTCCTATGACACCCGAACAAATTGCTCATGATGAGTCGATTAGGAAGGAAGAAAAGATTAAGGAAACTCTTCTCTTGACAAAAAAAAGACTTAGAGCTGCGGTAACAAAAGGAAAAACTATCATTCTAGTATTATTTAGAGACCGTATTATGGAGCTTGGAGAAATACCTTTAGCAGTCCAAAACCTACTTAAGTCCTATCAAGATGTTTTTCCTGAAGAACTACCACCTGGATTACCACCAATTAGAGGAATTGAACATCAAATCGACCTCCAACTTGGAGCTATGCTACCAAATCGACTGGCCTATAGGATGAGGCCTGAAGAAGCAAAGGAACTACAAGAACAAGTCCAAGTCCAAGAATTATTGGGGAAAGGGTACATAAGAGAGTCGATGAGCCCATGCGCCGTACCTACCTTGTTGGTACCGAAAAAGGATGGCTCTATGCGAATGTGTGTTGATAGTAGGGCTATCAACCAAATAACCATCAAGTATAGGTATCCTATCCCTCGTCTTGAAGATATGTTGGACGAATTGAGTGGAGCATCAATATTTTCCAAAGTAGACTTGAAGAGCGGATATCACCAAATAAGGATGAAAGAAGGTGATGAATGGAAAACCGCCTTCAAAACAAAATATGGATTGTTTGAGTGGATGGTTATGCCATTCGGTCTTACAAATGCCCCGAGCACCTTCATGCGGTTAATGCACCATGTTCTTAAGGAGTTCCTTGGGAAATTTGTTGTCGTGTATTTTGATGACATTTTGGTGTATAGTCGCGACCTACCACAATATGTCAACCATCTCGGGCTATTATTTCAAACTCTCCGTCAAGCTAAATTGTTTGGAAATTTGACCAAATGCTCCTTTGGACAAGAAAAGGTTTACTTTTTGGGCTTCATAATTTCGAAGGATGGCTTGGAAGCAGATGAGGATAAAGTCAAAGCCATCAAGGAGTGGCCCACTCCTAATAGCATTATTGAAGTCCGTAGCTTTCACGGATTAGCCTCTTTTTATAGGAGGTTCATTAAGGACTTTAGTTCTTTAGTCGCTCCTATTACGGATCTTACCAAGAAAGGAGTAGACTTTAAGTGGTCACCGGCATGCCAAAGTAGCTTCGACCTGATAAAAGAAAAACTTTGTCAATCACCTGTTTTGGCTCTACCCGATTTCAATAAGGTTTTTGAGATCAAAAGTGATGCCTCGGGTATTGGCATTGGTGCTGTATTGATGCAAGATGGCAAGCCTCTTGCTTATTTTAGCGAAAAGTTGAAAGGAGCTGCTTTAAACTATTCAACCTATGATAAGGAATTCTATGCGGTGATTAGAGCTATCGAACATTGGCAACACTACCTGCTTTCAAAAGAGTTTGTGATTCACTCCGACCACTAATCCCTTAAGCATATTAAGAGTCAACACAAACTCAACAAGAGACACGCGAAATGGGTGGAATTTTTGAAAAGATTTCCCTACATTTTAAAATATTTGAAAGGATCCGATAATGCCGTTGTCGATGCTCTCTCTCGAAGACGTATCCTCTTGACGGAACTAAGTGTTAGATTTTTTGGATTCGAATGGATCAAAAATTTGTATGCATCCGATAAAGACTTTGGATTGCCTTATCAAGTTTATCAAAATAAGGCTGAAGGAGAATATAGTCTTGTGGATGGATTCCTCTTAAGGAATGGGAAATTGTGTATTCCACATTGCAGTCTAAGACAATGCCTCATTAAAGAAGCTCATGGAGGAGGATTGTCTGGACATTTTGGAGAAAAGAAGACCCTAGAATTATTAAAAGAAAAATTCTATTGGCCTCACAGGATGAAGGACGTGCACCACTATATTGAAAAGTGCATTGTGTGTAAAAAGGCCAAAAGCAAGGTTCTACCCCAAGGACTTTACCTTCCCTTACCAGTTCCTACGCATCCTTGGGTGGAAGTTAGTATGGATTTTGTTTTAGGGCTACCACGGATAGGACGTAACAAGTATTCTATTTTAGTTGTGGTTGATAGATTCTCCAAAATGGCACATTTTATTGTCTGCAACAAAACTGACGACTCTGCTGCTATAGCCGATCTCTTCTTCAAGGAGATAGTTAGACTCCATGGTGTGCCTCAGTCTATTGTGTCGGACCGCGATACCAAATTTTTTAGCACATTTTGGAAGACTTTATGGAAGAAGTTGGGGACTACACTTTGTTTTAGTACATCCTTTCATCCCCAAACGGACGGCCAAACGGAAGTGGTCAATAGGACCTTGGGTACCCTTCTCCGAAGCGTCATCGGAAAAAATCTCTCCAATTGGGATATCGTACTACCCCAAATTGAATTCGGTTACAACCGAAGCCTTCATTCTACCACCCAGCAAACGCCTTTTGAGGTAGTATATGGTTTTAACTCGAACACACCCATGACACTTATTCCTATTCCAACCCAGGACCTAATCAACCCTTCGGGAGCGAATAAAGCAGAGCAAATGAAAAAGTTGTATGAAAAGGTTCGCCAAACCATTGAGAAGAATAACACCAATTATGCGAAGCATGCGAATAAAGGACGAAAGGTGTAGCACCCGGTTCCATTGAATCAAAAATTTAAATTATTATTAATGATGTACTTTTATAGAAGGGTTGGGGGAGTTATTGATTAGGTTAATAAATGACTAGGCAAGGGCAGAAAAGTAATTGGAAATTTAAAAAATGGATAATGTATTTAAGGTTAGTGATTTGGGGTTTAGTGCTCGGTAGCCCGCACTAATTCCCTCATTTCTCTCTCGGCCTTCAGCTCTTCAACAGAAAACCTTCGGGCAATTTCCTTCTTACTCGATTCTCCTTCAACCTAGGTAAGCTCTCTTAGTTTGTCTGTGATTTTAACAATTAGATAGCTGAGGGTGTACAATGTGTGAAGTTTCGAGGAATACTGTGAGTGAGTTGAGTTCGGGTTTTGTAACGCCCCGAACCCGCCCCGGGCCCGGTGCATCACGTTGCAAACAAATCCCGTGTTTAAAACGTGGTTAAAATAATTTTTCGTAAAATATTAAGCTCGGTTTTGTAAAATTCCCGGCTCGATGTTCGGGTTTTTCGAACCCTCAATTTTTCTTGGAACACGTGTCTAAAATACGTTAAAATACGTTGGAAAAATGTCGGGTCAAAACATGTTGGAAATCGGGCGAAAAACGAAAAAAATCAAATTTGGGCAAGGAGGGGCGCTGGGCGCGCGCTGGGCATCGGGCACGCCCAGGCCGCGCGCGGTGCGCGCGGCACTCGCCGCACGCGCTGGCGCGTGCGCGCGCTGGGGCACCCCAGCGCGCCCCCTCCTCTTTTTTTTCCGCGTTCTTCACGCGTGCCGGCGATTACTCGCCTCCGGGTGGCGATTACTCGCCACCCTCTCTGCCATCTTCGCCCAAAAACGCCCCCGAGGCGATTTGTGGCGTTTGGGTGGCGATTACTCGCCACCCCCTCGGGTTTTCGGCCCCAAAATGACCAAAAATTCCCTTTTTCCGACTCTCCCGACTTCCCTTCACATTTCTACATTTTTCTCCACTTCCGACACCTCCAAAAATTCTGAAAATTTAAACATACCTTCCCGACACCTAAATCTTCGAGTCCCGTAAAAATCTCGGAAAACCGACTTAAAACAAATAAATACAAAAATAGCAAACACAACCCGACGTTAGTTACTTTAAAATCAAAACGGGCAATATAACGCCTAAAACTTTAAATACCCAAAACCTGAAAATTTAACCCAAAATATACCATTTCAATCCCCAAACACTAACAACCATTACGAAAATAGTTTCAACCAAAACGACACACAAAATAAAATCATTTACATCGAAACCGTACAACCGGTACTAAAACAGTTATAATAACCCGTTCACCCTTGGTTCTATCTTACTCCCAACATTCAAAACAAAACATTACAAACACTAAACAACCATCTATCAAAATGTTCACCTCCCACACTACCCAACGAACAGTGGTCCAGACGCCCCGACAATGGCCTGCACCGGCGGACTACGTACTCCTCCGACTGCAGCCTAATCCTCGGTAGTCTCGTCTACCTCACCTGTATACAAATCGTCACCTACACCACAGAACACACAAAAAGGTAAGCCTAACGCTTAGCAAGTAGGGAAATAATGCACAACACACACTAAATGCTCGACTCAGTCCTAACATGCAGTCTCTACACACTCTGTTGTTTTCTTTTCGTTTCAATTGCATTTATCTTTCACTTTCAGGTGAATCAAGTAGGCACACACCCCCACACAGTCCAGGACGGCCACACCTTGACCCACGGGGCTAGACCGGAGGCACACGTCCCAACACAGTCCAAGACGGCCAACCGAATCTCCTCCAATCGATCGTAGAATTCTCGTCGTGCACTTCAAGCACGAGTGCACTTCAAGCACAACCCTATTGTGCACTTCAAGCACGAATAGGTCGAGGAATTCATACTCACGACTCATTACGTACATTAGAATCCCCCAAATCGATCGTAGAATCCTCGTCGTGCACTTCAAGCACGAGTGCACTTCAAGCACAACCCTATTGTGCACTTCAAGCACGAATAGGTCGAAGAATTCATACTCACGACCACGTTGCAAATCTTTTCTTATCTTTCATTTCATTCTTACCGCTCAAGAATGCAAAACACGTAATTTCGTAGTTTAGAAAACCATGATGCGTGACACACGATGCATGACACAAAGCAAAACATAGCAACAATCAAACAATCCCTACCATTCTATGGTGTAGGCCCGAAGGCAACAAACACGCACTCCACTACTTACCTGGTTGCTGCTCGGTACTTCCTCGCTCACACCGTCCAACAAAATCAAATGTTCGATCACCTAACAAATAACGACAATTCACTTAGTAACAACCTAAATAAATTGTAAGGATTTTCTAACTAAACTAATCACACATTTCAACCTAAACTCACAACTTAACTCCAAACCCGATTTTACACCAAATTTGACCGTCCAACTTCAAACGGTCCTAACTCTCTCGTTTTTCAACGGATTTCGACGTGCCACCCCATTTCGGAAACCTCTATCCGTCTACTATCCATTGAAACACCCAAAATAACCAAACAAACACATTAACCAACTCAAAAATCCAGCCAACAGAATCGGGTATATAGGTGTTCTTCAACCATTGTTGTGGAACACTCTTTCAATCTTCCATCTAACCCCTCTAACAACCTAAATCACTCCATTCAACAACTAAACTACCAAAATAGGAAGGAAATCTAACATCTAAACTCAATTTTTTCGGAATCCCTAACCTAGGGTTTTCCAACATTCTCCAAACTCAACCAAAATACATAAAAACACTTCTAAACTCCATCTAAATGTACACAAACCAAAACCCAAGTGAAATTACCTTGAAAAGTCTTCAATAGATGAAGAAAGGAGAAAGGGGATCGATGGCTATGGAGGAGAAGGAGAGAAGCACGATGAGGATGGAGAAGAAAAGAGAAACTCGCCTTTTTAACCTAATCTTTCTTTCCACTTTTTCTTTTCCTCCACCCTTCTTTTTAAAATTGCAAATAAACCCCCACTCTTCTTCTCCTCATTTCATCCAACGTGATAGCTTTTCAATTCCCCCACTTTCCATCATTAAATGCTTACTTCTTATTGGTTGATATCCATTTGACTTTTCAAGCAACCCTCCTCCACCAATCACAAGGTGTTTTGACTTGTCAAACCCTCCAAGTCTAATACACTTCAATGCACACCTTACACTTGCATAATTAACCTATCCTAATACAACGTAGGCTATGCACGCAATAGAAAATACTCGGGTGTTACAGGTTTAGTGTTGAATCGGAAATGCACAATGAACTAAGCTTCCAAACTAGTTTCCCTAGATTCCTGAATAGATTAGAATGAGGCTTAGTAGAAATCTAATTGATATCCTTTCTATGACTTAGGTGAGCAAACTTCTGAGGTAGTTTGAAACCGAGCATTTCCAGGAGAGCCAGGTAAGTAAAGTTTGCTTGTGCCTTCGGGCCTACATCACAAAACATTACGATTAAGCTTACTTGGATGAATCTGTACGTCATGCATCATGTTTTTATTTTTTTAAAAGTATACGAAAATGAATTTGAATGCATGTTGGCATGGTGAGGATTGAACATATTGAAACAGCTATGTGAATCAGTTTTACTGTTAAGGGAACTAATCCAACCCTTAATGAGACAGTGGATATTTATACTTTGGGAGAGTTGATCCAACTCCCAATTTCACAGGGGGATCTGAACAGTGAATCAGCTTTACTGTTAAGGGAACCAATCCAACCCTTAATGAGACAGTGGATATTTATACTTTGAGAGAGTTGATCCAACTCCCAATTTCACAGGGGAATCTGAACAGAAACGACGCATGAACAACTGAGAGGAGAAAGTAGAAATTGCATGTTCAGGAATTCATGTTTCAGCATTTCATTCTTTTTTCATTATTGCTTTGCTTACTTAGCATTAGGCTAATAGATAAGTTTTGTGATGTAGGTGAAGAAGTAACCGTAGGTGATTTCTCTAAGTTCATTGAGGAGTAGGCTGGTTGGAGGAGCACATCCATGTTTCGGCCTGGTAAATTGATGAGGCGGGTTAACTGATGTCATTGGTCTGCAGGTTTAGTTGGAAATGTTTCAATTTGAGCATGTCGAGTTTTCACAACAGTAGTGATTTCAACAGTAGTGATTTCAATGTTCTGAATACTTTTTTGAGATTTTTCAGTTAATAGTATTCTGTCGGGATTTTTAGTAATGTAATGGTTTGAAATATTTTTAAATGGTCTCAGTGAAGGGAGTAAGATTCCTTCCCGTAGTTAGGATTGTGTGTGTATACCAAGGAGTAGGTGAAATGTGGTTCTGTCCTCTATCGACAGATGTTGTGTTGGTGTTCTGTCGCCTTTCGGAAGATGACTTCAGTGGAAGCCATCGGATGATATAGCGAGAAATTTGTCGTCCAGTAACCGGCATATGTAGCTTGTTTCATCGGAAGGGTATTGTTTTGCCCACTATCGATAGAGGAAGTCTATCGGTAGATGTCGAGTTATAGTTGTGCTGTCTATCAGATGATGTCTCAGTAAACTCATCGGCAGATGCGTGCTGACGTCATAGGAAGGTGTAGGTTTAAGTCTATCGGATGATGTCTCAGTAAACTCATCGGCAGATGCTTGCTGACGTCATCAGAAGGTGTAGGTTTAAGTCTATCGGATGATGTCTCAGTAAACTCATCGGCAGATGCGTGCTGACGTCATCGGAAGGTGAAGAGAGTATTTTGTCGTTTAGTCACCGGTGGATGTAGAACGAAGTCAATCGGATAAAGGAAATCATCTGGCTGACGTCATCGGAAGATGTAGAGTGCATTTTGTCGTTTTGCCATCGGATGATGTCCTCCATTTTCTGTTTCAGCCCCTTTTTGTTGACTTTGTTCAGCGGGCGATGTGTTTGACTTTTGAAACTTACGAAGTGTTTGCGATTTAAACCTTTATTCCTTTTGCCGATTATCCCAAAAATTCTAACTGAGTATTCAAGCATTGTACATTAGGCTTGTTTAATTTGATTTTTACTTAAACGATTTCCGCTGCAAGTTTTAAAAAAAATATGATTGAAATTTTTAGTCATGTACGGGCATGGTGTGACGAACCGGGTTCAGTTAACTCGGGGCGTTACAATGTGGTATCAGAGACATTCAGTTAAACCGTTCAAAAGATCACTCATCAGTGCTAATCATTGCATGGAAGTACTCCAACAACTGTAAGTGTTTATGTTAGTTCAGTTATTAGATATTTATGAAAATAGTTAACCCTGTACAGGAATATAGCAAAAATGTCCAGACGACCGGGAAGGCCAAGAGTGCAGAGAGAGACACCAACTCCGGGAAGCGCAGAAGATTCTAGTGTAATCGGACAGTTGACAGATCTAGTGCGACAGCAGGCAGAATTAATGCGCCAGCAATCCGATCAACTAGGAGCACTGCTGAACCGAGGGGTACAAGGAAGTGCCAACTCGGGTTCTAGCAATGAGCATTCCGGGGATAGATTCCAGAGACTAAGGCCACCCACGTTTGATTGTCAGTCATCTGATCCTGTTGTGGCTGAAGGGTGGCTTAGGAAGATAGAGAGTATGTTTAGGTGCGCCAGCATAGGAGAAGGAGATAAGGTCACGTTGGCAACATTTCACTTGGCTGGTGAAGCTCAACTCTGGTGGGAGACAATGGAGACCACCACCGACGTTTTAGCAATGCCCTGGTCACGATTCAAGGACATTTTCTATGAGAAGTATTTCAACAGCACAGTCCAGACCGCGAAGAAGTTAGAGTTTCTGAACCTGAAGCAGACCGGGTCTGTGGCCAAGTATAGTAGGCAGTTCGAGTCCCTGTCTAGGTTTGCTGGGCATTTTGCTCACAAGGACGAGGATAAGGTGTTCAAATTTATGCATGGGCTGAAGCCAGAAATTTACCGAGGGGTTAAATTCTGTGGTATTAAGGGCTTGAACTTCAGTGAGGTTGTGTCCACTGCCCTGGAAGTGGAAGAAGCTGAAGGAAAGTGTGCTAGACCAAAGGAGGTCCCACAAAGGTTTAACCAGCCACACCAACAAAGAGGAACGAAGAGGCAAAGTGAAGGCCAAAATAGCCATGGAGTAGGGGGGAAGGTACAGAATGTCAGGAAATTTCCCCAGTGTCCTAAGTGTTTGAAGAACCATCCGGGGGAATGCAGACTGGGCCTTGGAAAGTGTTTCAACTGTGAGGAGGTTGGACACACGTTCAAGGAGTGCTCGAAGCCTAGAATCACCAGATGCTACAATTGTAACAAGGTCGGTCACATTACCAGAGATTGTCCGGTTCCTAAGAATGGCCCTACTATGATCAAACCAAGAATATTCTCCATGACGGAGTCGGGTGAGGAACAGCCTGCTGTAGTCTCAGGTACTATATTGATCAACTCTGTGCCTGCTTTTACTTTAATAGATTCTGGTGCCACACATTCATTTATAGCATCTGTTTTTGCTGTTAAGTTAGATGTACAGGTTACCCCTTCCATGCATGTGTTTAATGTTGCATTGCCTTCTGGTGAACGCATGCACTCTAACCAAGTGATGCTTGGCAGTGAAGTGTTAGTAGGGAATGTAAGTCTACCTGCTGATCTTATAATTATGGATATATTAGGATTTGATGTAATCCTAGGAATGGACTGGTTGTTTAAACATCATGCCACAATAGATTGTAGGACTGGAATAGTTAGCTTCCAACCCCCTGGTAGATTGAAACACACCTTTCAAGCCTCAAAGAAAAGTAAGGAAATGTCTGTGATGACTTCTATTAACACAAGACCTTCCCTGTGTTGAGAGTATTTGTGCTTCTTAGCTAGCGTTTTAGACACACAGCTGGTAGGAAAAGCAAATCCTCAGAGTGTCCTAATTGTCCAAGACTTTTCTGAGGTATTCTTAGATGACCTTCCTGGTTTGCCGCCAGATAGAGAGATTGAATTTGTTGTAGATGTTTACCCCGGCACCGAGCCTGTGTCAAAAAATCCATATAGATTGGCACCTACAGAACTTAAGGAATTGAAGAAACAGTTGGAGGATTTATTGCAGAAAGGGTTCATACGTCCAAGTTTTTCACCATGGGGTGCACCTGTCCTTTTTGTCAAAAATAAGGATGGATCAATGCGCATGTGCATTGATTATAGAGAACTAAATAAGTTAACTGTTAAGAACAAGTATCCGTTGCCAAGGATTGATGACTTGTTCGATCAACTTAATGGTGCAAGAGTTTTCTCTAAGATTGACCTTAGGTCCGGTTATTACCAGTTGAAGGTTAAATCTGAAGATATCCCAAAGACTGCCTTTCGCACAAGGTATGGACATTATGAGTTTTTGGTTATGTCCTTTGGGTTAACAAATGCACCAGCAGCATTTATGGATCTCATGAATAGGGTATTTCATGAATATTTAGATAAATTTGTCATAGTATTTATTGATGATATCCTAATCTATTCCCGTTCCAAGGATGAGCATGCCAGACACCTGACCTTGGTGTTGGAAGTATTAAAACAGCACCAACTTTACGCCAAGTTTCTAAGTGTGAATTTTGGTTGAACCAAGTTCACTTTTTAGGACATGTTATCTCTGGGGATGGGATATCTGTCAATCCAGCTAAGGTCCAAGCAGTTAGGGATTGGCCCCAACCGAGAAATGCTACTGATATCAGGAGTTTTTTTGGACTTGCAGGGTATTACAGAAAATTTATTGAAGGATTTTCAAAGATTGCAACACCCCTCACTCGGTTAACAAGGAAAAATATCAGGTATGCTTGGACTGAGGAATGCGAATCCAGTTTCCAGACCTTGAAGCAGAAATTGACCAATGCCCCAATTTTAACTCTTCCTGTCGAAAATGGTAAATTCAGTATTTATTGTGATGCTTCCAAGGTTGGACTTGGTGGTGTATTGATGCAAGATGGAAAGGTTATAGCTTATGCCTCTAGGCAGTTAAAAACACATGAGAAGAACTATCCTACACATGACTTAGAACTAACTGCTGTGGTCTTTGCATTAAAGATTTGGAGGCACTACCTGTATGGACAAACCTGTGAGATATTTTTGGATCATAAAAGTCCGAAATACATTTTCACGCAAAAAGAACTGAATATGAGGCAACGTAAGTGGTTAGAGTTTGTCAAAGACTATGATTTTGAGATTAAGTACCACCCTGGCAAGGCGAATGTAGTGGCTGATGCTTTGAGTAGAGTGACCCCTTTAGTTTCTGGACTGACTCTAGACATACCGATAGCTTTAGAGACAGAATTCCAAAGATTTAACCTGGAAGCTGTGTCTAGTGTGTCAGCCATGCTTTCGGCCATATCTTTGAGGCCAACTATTTGGAAGAAAATAAAGGAAGTTCAAATGAATGACACTGAGTGTAATAAGTATAAGTTGTGCATAGATTCTACTGACAAGTCGGATTTCAACTGCTCAGCTGATGGAATTCTCAAGTTTCGAAATAGATGGTTTGTTCCGGCTGATACCAAACTTAGAAAGGAAATCCTATCTGAGGCACATTCCTCCAGACTTTCTGTTCATCCTGGTAGTACAAAAATGTACAAAGATCTCAAGCAACATTATTGGTGGCCAGGTATGAAGAGAAGTGTGGCGAAGTATGTGGAGTCATGTCTGGTTTGCCAGCAAGTCAAAGCTGAACATCAGAGGCCTGCTGGAACATTGCAACCCTTACCAGTTCCCGAATGGAAATGGGAACAAATAACTATGGATTTTGTTATAGGATTACCTAGAACAGTAAAAGGTCACGATGCAATTTGGGTAATAGTTGATCGTTTAACCAAATCAGCTCACTTTCTGCCAATGAAGATAACATACTCGATGGATCAATTGGCTGAGTTGTATGTGCACGAGGTTGTTAGACTGCATGGAGTTCCAAGCACCATAGTTTCAGACCGAGACTCCAGATTTACATCTAAGTTTTGGAAAAGTTTGCACAAGGCAATGGGAACACAGCTTAGTTTTAGCACAGCCTTTCATCCTCAAACTGATGGACAATCCGAAAGAACCATCCAAACATTGGAGGATATGGTCCGTGCATGTGTATTAGATTTTCAAGGTTCATGGAGCAAATACTTGTCCTTGGTAGAATTTTCTTATAACAACAGTTTTCAGGCAACAATAGGCATGGCACTATACGAGGCACTGTATGGACGAAAGTGCAGATCTCCATTATATTGGGATGAAGTTGGAGAAGCACAATTGATTGGTTCTGATATTGTGCGGCAGACAGTGGAGAAGATTGCTCTTATCCGACAAAGAATCTTGACAGCTCAAAGTCGGCAGAAAAGCTATGCGGACAAAAGACGAAGGGAACTGGAATTTGATGTTGGTAATGAAGTTTTTCTCAAGGTGTCACCATTCAAAGGAGTTGTGAGATTTGGGAAGAGAGGAAAGTTGAACCCCAGATTCATTGGACCGTTCCCAATCTTGAAAAGGATTGGGAAGACAGCCTACCAGTTACAGCTACCAGCCACTATGGAAGGAATCCATGATGTGTTTCATATCTCCATGCTTAAGAAATGTGTACGAGACCCTTCTCAGATTGTGCAACAGCAGTGTATTGAAGTTCATCCTACCCTTACATATGAGGAGAGACCAGTAAGAATACTAGACTATGCAGTGAAGGTGCTGCGCAACAAAGAAGTTCCGCTGGTGAAAGTCTTATGGCATAACCAGAACATTGAGGAGACAACTTGGGAGCACCAGCAGGACATGATGGACCAATATCCAGAACTATTCAGGTATTGAATTTTGAGGACAAAATTCTTTTAAGGAGGGTAGATTGTAGCACTCGGTTCCATTGAATCAAAAATTTAAATTATTATTAATGATGTACTTTTATAGAAGGGTTGGGGGAGTTATTGATTAGGTTAATAAATGACTAGGCAAGGGCAGAAAAGTAATTGGAAATTTAAAAAATGGATAATGTATTTAAGGTTAGTGATTTGGGGTTTAGTGCTCGGTAGCTGCCACTAATTCCCTCATTTCTCTCTCGGCCTTCAGCTCTTCAACAGAAAACCTTCGGGCAATTTTCTTCTTACTCGATTCTCCTTCAACCTAGGTAAGCTCTCTTAGTTTGTCTGTGATTTTAACAATTAGATATGTAATACCCGGCTTTTCAGGATATTAATATTTTAATATAAATGACATTTTTGTAAATATATCAAATCAAGCCCGTTTTACAAAAAGAAAGGGTTATTACGATCCTAATTATTAATATGGATTTTAGGAAAATTATGGAAATTTTTTGAGTCGTAACGCTAAATTACGAGAATTACGTTTCTCGTAATATAAAGGACGTTTTAGTAAAAATAGTAAATGAGGTCCGATTTGCGAACGGACAGTTTTATTGGGACCCTAATAATAAGTTGGAATTACTTGTGAAATAAAAAAGTTTGAAGAAACAGAATCGTTAGATAATTAACGAAACAATGGACGAAACTAATATAAAAAACAAAGGAAGGGCAAAACGGTAATTTTACTAATTCAATTTTAATTAAATAACCACACTCCTCTCTTTCTCCCTCATTTTCTTCTCTGCCTCGTGAAGAACCAGAGGTGATTTCTTCATCGCCTTCTCACGCCGTTCTCACGCCGACGCTCGTTTTCTCCTCCGATCGATCTCCGTTCTTCACGTTTTCTCCTCTGATCAACGCCCTAGGTACGAATCTACAGCTTTCGAACGTTAGTTTTCAGTTTTAATGAAGTTAGGATGTTAGGGTTTCGTTAGGATTTATGTTGAAAACGCGAGTTAGGGTTTAAAATCGATAAGTTAGCTAAGTTTATGAATATATTGAACGTATGGAGCGTTATTGGACGGAGTTTGATTAATTTGTGAAAAGTGTTAAAGTTTGAGAATTTTCAGGTTTTTGGAGAAAACTCGTTAATTGTTGTTTCGAGGTATCAAGCGTGAATTGTTCGTCGATATGCCTCGATTAATTAAGTTAGAAGCTTTAGAGAATTCTTTAGTTAAGGTATTGATAAATTTGGACGTTTAGAAGTTTAAACTCGTTGTAACAATAATCGTTGTGAATTGCCGTAGGTGAACGACGCTCGTGGACGGAGCTAGAATTTCAACGGACGTCAGGTAAGTCTCCGCGACTTGTTTGGCCGATTGGCCTACACCATATGATCTTCTGTTGTTCGAGGAAATTGGAGATTATAGATTGAGTTGGGTGAATAGGTTGGGTAGTTAGTTTTAGTTAAGTATTATATGTTTATGTTCGTCGTTTGTATGTTTTAATTATGTTTATAGTATTGCACATGTTCACGCATCATGTTTCTGAAAAGCACGAAAAAGGAATTTCTATGCATGTTTTCATGAAAAGGAAAAGGATAATGAAAAGATATAAATGAATGTAATCTGGTCAAGGAGGTGGCAGTGGTTCAGACATGGCTGCTTGGGGAGCATGTTTTTCCCCCGGTTAGATACGAGGGGCTATCCAATCGCGGGATGTGCCGCTCCTATCTAGCGAGAGTGAGGCCACGGTGACGTCTCTATAATGTAATGAAAAGAAATGAATAGCGAAAAGGTAGGACGCATGTTTTACAAACTGCATGCATGGCATTCATTTGTATTCACGTAGACTTACTGAGCCTTAAGCTCATGACTTATATTTATGGTGTAGGTGACCTCTACACAGGTGAGGATGAGATCCCTCCACCCGAGGCATGATCGGTTGAAGAAAGATGGCCCGTGGGAGCGTGCTGGGCAGTCGGTGCGCATTTTGACCCGTGTGGATGTAGGTATATGTTTTGGGGACATGATATAAAATGTATAGTTGAACATATTAGGTTGTTTGCGATCTAGATAGGTGATAGGATTATGTTTTGATGTTTTGAAGTCTATAAACTGTTGGTAATTTAAAATAGGGGAAATGGTTTAGTTTTAAACGGATCCACGCTATTGGTTTTCACGAAAGTTTATTATGTTTTAAACACGTTTTAAAATATGTTTTGGATCGTTTAATCGGTGGTTGATAAAATGATGAAAGAGTTAAGTTTTGTTGAAATGTTAAGAGTGTATGAGTAGGAGATGGATTGTACAAGGAATAGAAAAAGAATGGAAAAATGTATGAGAAAAGTTCGAAGTTTGCTCTCTGGAATCGGATTCCAGAGAGGTAATTTGTTGAAGTTAGCTCTCTGGAATTTTAAGATTTCAGAGAGGCATTATGGTTGAGTGCTGCAGCGATCGATCTCTTGGATTGATCGCTGAGCAGCGATCGATCTCTTGGATTGATCGCTGTGCAGCGATCAATCGCTGTGTGGATCAGCGATCGATCGCTGTACATCATTGTGGCGATCGATCTCCAAGAAAAAATGGAGATCGATCGCCAATGGGGCAAGTCAGCGATCGATCTCCAAGAAAAAATGGAGATCGATCGCAAGCGCACTGTTCACGTGAACAGTGGTACTGTTCACGTGAATAGTGGTGAACAGTGGTGTACTGTTCACGTGAACAGTAATACTGTTCATGTGAATAGTTCCAATATAAAAAATAATAATAAATAAAAAGAAGTATTTTAAGTTATTTTATTAAATGTTTTAAGTTTTATTTAGTTAGTTGTGAGTTTGTTTTAAATGGTTTAAAAGTTAGATTTCGATTCTGATTTCGATTTCGGTTTAGTTCTCGCTTAAAGTTTAATTAAGTATAGGGATAAAAAAAAAAGTACGGGAAATTGGGTACAGTATTAGGGGTGTTACAAGATAGCTGAGGGTGTACAATGTGTGAAGTTTCGAGGAATACTGTGTGTGAGTTGAGTTCGGGTTTAGTGTTGAATCAGAAATGCACAATGAACTAAGCTTCCAAACTAGTTTCCCTAGATTCCTGAATAGATTAGAATGAGGCTTAGTAGAAATCTAATTGATATCCTTTCTATGACTTAGGTGAGCAAACTTCTGAGGTAGTTTGAAACCGAGCATTTCCAGGAGAGCCAGGTAAGTAAAGTTTGCTTGTGCCTTCGGGCCTACATCACAAAACATTAGGATTAAGCTTACTTGGATAAATCTGTACGTCATGCATCATGTTTTTATTTTTTTAAAAGTATACGAAAATGAATTTGAATGCATGTTGGCATGGTGAGGATTGAACATATTGAAACAGCTATGTGAATCAGTTTTACTGTTAAGGGAACTAATCCAACCCTTAATGAGACAGTGGATATTTATACTTTGGGAGAGTTGATCCAACTCCCAATTTCACAGGGGGATCTGAACAGTGAATCAGCTTTACTGTTAAGGGAACCAATCCAACCCTTAATGAGACAGTGGATATTTATACTTTGGTAGAGTTGATCCAACTCCCAATTTCACAGGGGGTTCTGAACAGAAACGACGCATGAACAACTGAGAGAAGAAAGTAGAAATTGCATGTTCAGGAATTCATGTTTCAGCATTTCATTCCTTTTTCATTATTGCTTTGCTTACTTAGCATTATGCTAATAGATGAGTTTTGTGATGTAGGTGAAGAAGTAACCGTAGGTGATTTCTCTGAGTTCATTAAGGAGTAGGCTGGTTGGAGGAGCACATCCATGTTTCGGCCTGGTAAATTGATGAGGCGGGTTAATTGATGTCATTGGTCTGCAGGTTTAGTTGGAAATGTTTCAATTTGAGCATGTCGAGTTTTCACAACAGTAGTGATTTCAACAGTAGTCATTTCAATGTTCTGAATACTTTTTCGAGATTTTTCAATTAATAGTATTCTGTCGGGATTAATGTTGGTGCTCACTGGATTTTTAGTAATGTAATGGTATGAAATGTTTTTGAATGGTCTCAGTGAAGGGAGTAAGATTCCTTCCCGTAGTTAGGATTGTGTGTGTATACCAAGGAGTAGGTGAAATGTGGTTCTGTCCTCTATCGACAGATGTTATGTTGGTGTTCTGTTGCCTTTCGGAAGATGACTTCAGTGGAAGCCATCGGATGATATAGCGAGAAATTTGTCGTCCAGTAACCGGCATATGTAGCTTGTTTCATCGGAAGGGTATTGTTTTGCCCACTATCGGTAGAGGAAGTCTATCGGTAGATGTCGGGTTATAGTTGTGCTGTCTAACGGATGATGTCTCAGTAAACTCATCGGCAGATGCGTGCTGACATCATCGGAAGGTGTAGGTTTAAGTTTATCGGATGATGTCTCAGTAAACTCATCGGCAGATGCGTGCTGACGTCATCGGAAGGTGTAGGTTTAAGTCTATCAGATGATGTCTCAGTAAACTCATCGGCAGATGCGTGCTGACGTCATCAGAAGGTGAAGAGAGTATTTTGTCGTTTAGTCACCGGTGGATGTAGAACGAAGTCAATCGGATGAAGGAAATCATCTGGCTGATGTCATCGGAAGATGTAGAGTGCATTTTGTCGTTTTGCCATCGGATGATGTCCTCCATTTTCTGTTTCAGCCCCTTTTTGTTGACTTTGTTCAGCAGGCGATGTGTTTGACTTTTGAAACTTACGAAGTGTTTGCGATTTAATCCTTTATTCCTTTTGCCGATTATCCCAAAAATTCTAACTGAGTATTCAAGCATTGTACATTAGGCTTGTTTAATTTGATTTTTACTTAAACGATTTCCGCTGGAAGTTTTCAAAAAAATATGATTGAAATTTTTAGTCATGTACGGGCATGGTGTGACGAACCGGGTTCAGTTAACTCGGGGCGTTACAAAATGAGGTAATTTTCAATGTTGGAGATTTGGTGTGGATACACCTTAGGAAAGAACGGTTTCCTACCAAAAGACGCTCCAAGCTATTACCTAGAGCTGAAGGCCCTTTTAAAGTTTTAGAGCGAATAAATAACAATGCTTACAAATTGGAGTTACCTGGTGATTATGGGGTATCATCCACCTTCAACGTGCAAGATTTGTCCCCTTATATTGGAGAATTGGGACATGAAGAGGAGGCTGAGCTAACGGATTTGAGGTCAAATCCTCAACCACCCGGAGGGGATGACGTGCCTCGTAGGCCCGTTACCAGATCACAAACCCGGGCACAAAATTTAACTATTCAATGTTCTAACGACTTGTCTCTTTTTGCTGGTTTCGATTCACTCATGGACTTCACTTGGGAGCTGACTAAGGAGGATGAGGAGAAGCCTTGCCATGTCGTCCGTTGGAGCATTCGCACGGAGCTTGATGACATTGATGACAGCCCTATGGGAATTTGTCTTCCCGGGCCTTGAAATTGTAATTTTTATTTTTCAAACTCATTGGCATACATTAGCCTTTTTGTAAGGATTTTATAAACTGCATATCATGCATTAGATTGTGTGGTTAGGGTTAGATGAATGTGGTGGATGTGGGGTTGAAGACAATTCAACCAAATTTTCAAAGCCAAGGAAGAAGACCTCAACAAAATCGAGCCCAAGGAGAGCCTTGGTCCAAAGAAGAGCCCACTCCTAAAGATATATTTTTGCAGGTATATGAGTGGGTTAGTGCATGGATTCATGGCTTGGACGAATCTGGACCGTTGGTGCATTTTTGGCTCGGATCCAACACTTGGAGGTCATCTGGCGCGCGCGCAGGCAGAAGCAGCAGGGCATGGGCAGTGACTGGTTGGCGCGGGCAGCAGCGGCGCGGATCGGTGAGCTGGCAGCAGGAGCGCGCCTACCTGGGTTCTAGCTGTGTGCGCGCTGGCGAGCGCTGATTGGTCTTTCTGCGCGCCCTCGGATGCAACTCCTCCTCCACACGATTTTGACTTGATCAATGGCCTTAATTTCATCCCCAAACCCCCTCCACCTTAGGTTGCCTATTTAAGCATGGAATTGGTGATTGTAGGGAACTTTTGCTCAATCAATACACTAATATTTCCCTAAATATCCAAGGTTTCCTTTGGTGTTTTCCTTGGTTCCTTGAACCAAGAGGAGTTAGCCTCCATTGCTAGCCTAGCTTGGGTTGCTAGGTTAGCTCTTATTCATTCCCTCACCATCTCCATTGGGAGTTGGATCGAGGAAGAAAATCCCCGGCCTACGGTGGTCGTTTTCCTCACGGGAAACGTGTATCCGGGAGCTTAAACCGTAAGCTCGCTCCACGGATCCACCAAGGGTTTTCTTTACTTTTATTGTCTTCACTTGGCACACAAATCACCCTTTACATTTCGGCTCCACCATAGCACCCACTCACACCTTTATTTTTTTTGTCATTTCCTTATATTTTGTGCTTTATAATTCCTCTTTATTTCTAACATCTAATTTCATCTTCTTCTCTTTATTTTTTTGCACATTTCATTCTCCCTAACATCATATATCATTCGGCCATCTTACTAACTAACTTCCTTGTTTATTTATTGCACTTAGTTTAGTATTTTCTTCATTAATCATATATTGCACACTAGCACACAACCGAGCACAAACCTAGCATTTTTTTTGGGTTGTACACGGGCCCCTTTTCTAAGGGACCTCGTGTCACCAATCTTTACTTGATTATTTGGATTTTTTGAGACCGAGAGGTGAAAATACCCGAGCACTGAAATTAATGTCATAAATATGCGTAGGCTAGAGATAGTTACGGTATTGATGTGATCATTGTGATTTCTTGATTTATTTGTATTTGATTAATGCAGAATTTGAGACTGAGAAGTGATAACTCATTAATAAGATAATCTATGCAATACTCGAGATAGATTGTAATAGAATTTAGTGAAATCGATCATCAACATAGGAAGAATATTTGTGAATATAATTACGAAGGACTGAAATAACTGTTGTCTTGGTGAAATCGTAGTACCTAGGCTTTTATCAATTAAATTTAATCTCATTTTATCTGTTTTGTTATTTTACATTAGTTCATTTTTATTGTTTTAATTATTTAGTTTAATTTCAATCCTTAAAAATCATAAAACGTGTGTTCAATTTAGAATTAAGAATAATTATTTCGATTATTAATTACAAATCCTTGTGGGTTCGACACTCTAGTTATCACTATATTATTTGTTGCGACTCGTATACTTGCGAACTAATTTTCACAACATTATGTCAGGTGATCGATCGCCATGATCGATCGTCCCTGGTGATCATACTCAGCCGATCGATCGGCACACGCTCTAGAAAAATCAGAGCGTTGCAACAACAAGCCAGCCGATCGATCGCCCCCACAGGCGATCGATCGGCTCGCTCTCTGGATTTTCATTCAGAGAGCTGCCCCTTTTTTTCTTTCCCTTCACCTCACGTTCCACTTACCATTTTTCTTCTCTTCAACCTACACTTAACTACTATACTTCATAAAAAACTATACCTACACTTCATTCATCATACAATACATTTCAACATAAAATCACTCGGCACTCGTACATCATTCATAGTCTCACACAAAAACCGACTCGAGACGTATTTAAAACGAAGTAAGTTTTTCAAAAACGAACTGCATGGATCCGTTTGAAAACTAAACAAAATCCCTACAAAGTTTAATAACCAAGTAGTTCCAGTATAATCTCTGTAAAAGACTTATTCAAAAGAATTCATAAATGGGTTTCCAAAACATCAATCAACAACTACTCTCAGGGTGTAGGCCAATCGGCCAAACAAGTCACGAAGACTTACCTCTCGTCCTTTGCAATTCGAGTACCTCGTTCCGAGCTTCGTCACCTAAAAAATTTCACCGTTCCATTATTAGAACTAAATTCACATAAACCGTTCTAGAGGCTAAACGAAACTCTTAGCTAAGGGAAGTTCTCCTAAAACTCTATTTTATCTCATTGAGGCATTTTATCGAGCAATTCGTGCTTGATATTCATAAACCTCCATTAATGGAGTGTTCAAAGCCTTCAACCACAAAAATTCATAACAACTTCCTTTAAACTCATGCTACCTTCAATGAAAACTCTATTTCTTCCATTGACAGTCTCAAATATGTTAAATCTAACGATTTCTAGCATAACCCGACTATTTGGGCAAAAATCCTAAACGAACCCTAATCATTTAAACCCTAGAAATCAAAATCTAAAGCTCCAAAACTATAGATTCTTACCTAGGGAATGTTTTTGGAGAAGAAGTGTGAAGAGTCGATCGCCGGAGAAGGAACGTTCGTCGCCGGAAGAAGGAACGCGCGAGAGAGGGAGAAGAGAAATCGAAAATCGCCAGATCACTTAGGGGAGGGTGAAAATAACGTGAAGTGTGGAGGAGGAAGAGAGTTTTTGTGATTTTAATAAAATTTAATCTATCAAATGACTGTTTTACCCTTTTGTCAATTTTCTATAAATCCTTCTCTCGTTTCGTTAATTGATCCATCGATCCAGTTTCTCTAAATTTTCTTATTTCACCAATAATTTCAATTTATTGTTAGGGCTCTATTAAAATTTTCCGTTTGCAAAACGGACTTAATTTGACATATTTACAAAAATGCCATTATATATTGGAATAAATAAAATCCCATAAAACCGGGTGTTACATACAACTTTTCAATTACATTATCTACCTGCTTTGTGTATTGTGCAGCTCTTTCACTGCCAAATAAAATGGCTAAAAAATGCAGTAAAAATTTTGTTTTGCAACTTGGATCAAGAACAACAACAACATATACAAGTATGTTTATTTTTTCAAAAGATCCTCAATATTTATCAAACTTCTTTTGCATCTCGTTGGTCATTATTCTTAGCATTAAATTATCATTGTTACCATATGTCTCAATAGCAATCTTCAAATTTTAGACTTCACCTACATACATATTCAATATAATATGCAAAGAAGTAGAAACATTAAGTGTCATAGTATGAAATGTCTCTAAGAATTTTATCTATTCTCAAATGCATGACCAATCTTCAGATGTGGGCAAACCTTCCACTCTCATTTCATGCAAGAAAGAGTTATCATTCTCTGTTAATTTTTCAAAAGCCGTTTCATACTTCTTAGCGCTTGCCAACATCAAATACATAGAGTTCCAACGAGTAGGAATGTCGAGCGACAAATTACTTCTACAAGTAATTTTAACCGCATCAACGCAAGCTTTGAATTGTTGCAATCTTCCTGGAGAAGACCTTACGTACTTAACAACTTTTCGTACCCTCGCTATGGACTCATGATGTTTTTTTAAACCATCAGAAACGATCAAATTGAGGACATGTGCAAAACATTTTACGTGCATATGATCTCCATTTAAAATCAACCTCTTCCAATTTCGAATTGCTTTCGTCAAATAGGAAATAGTAACGTCATTGGATGAAGCATTGTCGACGATTATGGTTGTAACATTTTCAATCTCCCAATTAAGCAAACAATTTTCAATTTTCTTACCAATAGATTCACCCTTATGATTCGAATCAAACAAAAATATAATATTTTATTTTACACATGTCAATCTTGATCAATATAATGTCATGTCAGCACCATGTAATTCAAATTTTGAATAGAGATCCATGTGTCAGTGGTCAAACATACCCTTTGTGATGTTGTAAAAAAATACTCCTTGAACTTGGTTTTTTCTTTCTAAAATATGTTGTGAATATCTCTTCCTACTGTTATTCTAGATGACATAATAAACTTGGGATTGAGATACAAACAAAATGTCCTAAAACCAATTCCTTCTACCATTTTCAGTAGAAATTCATCCAAGATAATCTGTAACACCCAGTTCTATTGAACCAGTTCTCAATTCTTTTTAAATTAATGGAACACTTTAAATAACAATAGTTAAAGTAGGGTTAATGGATGACTAAGCAAGGGCATAAGGGTAATTGAAAATTTAAATGTGGATAACGTATTTAAGGAGAGAGGTTTGGGTTTAATGTACTGTAGCCACCACTATTATGTTTATCATTCCTCTTTCGGCCTCCAGCTCTCCAGCAGAACCCTTTTTGCGATTCTCTTGCTCGATCTTCTTTTAACCGAGGTAAGTTTTTCCTCGTTTTCTTGTATTTTAGCAGTTAGGTAACTGAGAGAGTACAATGTGAGAAATTTCGAGGATGCTGTGATTGAGAGTAGGTTCGAGTTTTGGTGATAAATTGGAATGCACGGGTAGCAGGGTTTCAAACTGGTTTCCTCAAACTTCTGATTCATTCTTGGTGAAGTTTAGTGAAGGTTTGATTAATATACTGTTATGACTTTAGGTGAGCGAGCTTCTAAAGTAGCTTACAGCCGAGCGATTTCCAGGAGACCAGGTAAGTGAAGTATGCTTGTGTCTTCGGGCCTACATCACAAAACAGTAGGATTTATGTGTGCTTGAATGTGTTTGTATGTCATGCATCATATTTTTTTGAAAGCATGCGAAAATGAATTTACATGAAATGGCATGGTGAGGAATGAACAGACTGAAACAGATAAGCTATTAAGGGAACTAATCCGCCCCTTAACTTATGAAGGGATTTATACTTTGAGAGAAGTGATCCAACTCCCAATTTCACAGAGGGATCTGAACAGTTTGTTAAGGGAACTAATCCGCCCCTTAATTGAGAGAGAGGATGTATGACTTTGGGAGAAGTGATCCAACTCCCAATTTCACAGAGGGATCATATCAGAAACGAATGCATATGCAACTGAGATGAGAAAGTAGAAACTGCATGTTTAGGAATTTTGTTTCAGCATTCCATTTCATTATTGCTTTACTTACTTAGCATTAGGCTAATAGATGAGTTTTGTAATGTAGGTGAAGAAGTGACTGCAGGTGTGTTTTCTGAGCATGTTGAGGAATAGGCTAGTTGGGGGAGCACATTCATGCCTCGACTTGGTGAACTGATGGGGCGGTTTAACTGGTGTCAGTAGATGAGAAGGTTTAGTGAACCATGATTCAATTTAAGTATGTTGAGAGTTTTAGTAACAGTAGTAGTTTTGATGCTTTGGATACAATTTGAGACTTTTCTGATATTGATACTCTGTTAGTTTTAATAGTGGTTTCTACCAAATTTTGGAGTAATACACAGATTTAAGTAGTTTTGAACGGTTTTTAGTAAAATGCTCAAGTTCTTTTGGTAGTCAGAGTTTTCTTTGTTTAGAGTGAAATTGTTGCTATGCCGTTTTTGTTGAGTGTTTTGATATATCGGTAGATGATGTCTATCGTTAGAAGTCAAGAGTTTTGTCTATCGGTGGATTTAGTCCATCGATAGAAGTCGAGAGTTTTGTCTATCGGTGGATGTAGTCCATCGGTGGATGTGAGTATTAGAATTTGTCGTTTTGTGACCGGGTGATGTCGAATATTATATCTATCGGAAGATGTAGGAGGAAATTTGTCGTTTTGTAATCGGAAGATGTCTTCAGAAGAAGCCATCAGAAGATGTCTCCAGTAGAAGCCATCAGAAGATGTCTCCAGTAGAAGCCATCGGTAGATGTCTTCTGTAACGCCCCGAGTTATCTGAACCCGGTTCGTCACACAATGCCCGTACATGACTAAAATTTCTACTATATTATTTTATTTATTTATTTTTTTAAAGTAAACTTGCAGCGGAAATCATTTGAAATGTTAAGGAATAATCGGTCAAAGAAATAGAAGTTTGAATCGTGAAATCACTTTAAAAGTTGCAGAAGTCAAACGCATCCACCGATGAGTAAAGTCAACGGAAGAAACAGAAAACAACCAAAATAGAAGACTCCTGCCGATGACGTCAGCCGAATGGAAAACAAATGACATCTTTCGGTAGACTGTATCTACCGATGACTAAACGACAAAATACACTCTACATCTTCCGATGACGTCAACCAGATGACTTCCTTCATCCGATCGACTTTGTTCTACACCCACCGATGACTAAACGACAAAAGTCCTCCTACATCTACCGATGACGTCAGCACGCATCTGCCGACGGGTTTAACAACAAAACCCCTCATCCCCTTCTTCCGATAGGGTAATTTGAATATACCGATCACTAAACGACAAAGCATAATACCCACTCATACCGGTAGGGCAAATTCTACATCATCCGGTAGAATAAACCTCATGTACCGATGACTTTACTGTGACATCATCCGATGGCTTTACTGAAGACATCTTCCGATAAAACAAACCTCATGTACCGATGACTTTACTGTGACATCATCCGATGGCTTTACTGAAGACATCTTCCGATAAAACAAACCTCATGTACCGATGACTTTACTGAGACATCATCCGATGGCTTTACTGAAGACATCTTCCGATAGAATTAAGGGTGACATTTCAACTACTTCTCGATATACATACACAACCCTAAATACAAGAAGGAATTTACTTACTTCATCAAGACCATTCAGAAACAATTCACATTGTATTGTTCAGACTCAGTAAAACCAACATTTAAAACCCAACAGATCACTAGTATCAGTAAAACTCAAAACATAGTCAAAATATTAAAATCTCTACTGTCATGAAAACTTGGCATGCTCAGATTAGATTATTACCAACTAAACCCCCACCACTGCAGACAACAGTTAACCCGCCTCATCATTTTACCAGGCCGAGACATGAATGTACTCCTCCAACCACATCTAATCATCTGTGCAATCAGGAAATTCACCTGCAGTATCCTCAATACCTACATCACAAAACTCATCTATTAGCCTAATGCTAAGTAAGTAAAGCAGTAATGAAATGAAACGCTGAAATATAAATTCCTAAACATGCAATTTCTACTTTCTCAACTCAGTTGTTCATGTTTTGTTTCTGTTTAGATCCCCCTGTGAAATTGGGAGCTGGATCAACTCTCCCAAAGTATATACATCCACTGGCTCATTAAGGGGCGGATAAATTCCCTTAACAGCAAATCTGATTCACATGTTCAGATCCCCCTGTGAAATTGGAAGTTGGATCAACTCTCCCAAAGTATAAATATCCACTGTCTCATTAAGGGGCGGATTACTTCCCTTAACAGTAAAACTGATTCACATAGCTGTTTCAATATGTTCAATCCTCACTATGCCAACATGCCTTCAAATTCATTTTCGTATACTTTAAAAAAATATGATGCATGACATACCAACACATTCCAGCATACAAACCCTAATGTTTTGTGATGTAGGCCCGAAGGCACAAGCAAACTTTACTTACCTGGTCTCCTGGAAAAACTTGGTTGCAAGCTACTTCAGGTATTACTCAAACCTAAAACCATAGACAGAGCATACATTAAATTTCCTCTAATCTTCATTCTAAACCACTAGAAATCTAAGGGAAACTGTTTTGGGAACTCTAGTCATTATGCATTCCCGATTTCAACTTAAACCGAAACCACCACTCGCTTACCGCCTTCTCAAAATCTCATTTATCATCCCTCCTACCAACGATAGATACAATGCAACAAGAAATAGAAGCAAAACTCACCAAGTTCGGAGGAAATTGCTGGAGGAATTCGAAGAGGGTCTCCTATCGCGCTCTGTTAAGCTGAGGAGCTGAGAATGGAGAGGAAATGAAATAAACAGTGGCGGCTACTTCATTAATAGTTTCCTTAAATACGTTATCCACCTTTGAATTTCTAATTACCCTTATGCCCTTGCCTAGTCATCCACTAACCCTACATTTAATATTGCCACATAAATTGTGCCATTAGTTTAAAAAGAATAGAGAAACGGTTTGATAGAACCGGGTATTACATCTTCGGCATAAGTCTTTAGTAGCCTTGTCGTTTTTTTGTAATCGGAAGATGTAGGCTGAGAATGTTTGTCGTTTGTGAGCGGTAGACATCGTCTGCCAAATTATTTCAATCGCATGGATATCACGTGGTCTGTACGGTAGAGGTGTTTGTCGTTTAGTGATCGGTTGATGTGTTCTGTTTTGTTTGCGAGTAAAAGACTTTTGTCGTTTAGTGATCGGTCGATGTATTCTGTTTTCTTTCCTCTTTCAACCAACCGTATCGATTATTTTAGCTATTTAATAAATATTGATTTTTTTATATACGATAATTTTTCCGCTGCAAGTTTTAACGTTTTAAGAGTCAAATCTTAATCATTGAATGAAATTTTAAAATTTTCTCAAAAAGTCATAGTTTGGTTCAGTATCTTATGTAGCGAACTGGGTTCAGATAACTCGGGGCGCTACATAATCATCTTTGTGAGAAATTCTCTAGCAGCCATTATAGTAAATATGGGTATACCAGCATTCTTGCTCTCATTAGGTTTAAAAATCAAAGTTTTTTGCTTACTGTCTACATTTTGACTTTTTGCATACTTTAATATGCTTCACTAAAGTAGAAGTCTCATTTTTTGTCAGGTGTGCTACATAAATATGCCCACAATAATTACATTTAGCTGAATCGGTGTTTGGTACCCTACTAAAGTGAATCCAAGCTAGAGATTTAGTTCTTTCGATTCCACATGCAAATTTTCACTATGAGGGTTATTCATCCTACCGTGGAGCAAAAAATGGTAAACATATAAACACATTAATCAACATAAATTTATAAACAGATAAACTTTCTAAACAGGCTGCAACAGCCAACAAACAACATGCAAAAATCTCAGATTTATAAATAGATAAACTTCAACAACATGCAGCAACAAATAACAAGCAAAAATCCCAAATTTATAAACAGATAAACTTCAGCAACAGACTACAACAAACAACAGGCAGCAATTTATCAACCAACATTGAGGCATCAATAAACGCAATTAGCACATAAATTACACATACAGTGTTGTCTGTGCATCGAGCGAATAGTGAGGGTGAGCATTTAGCAGTGCTGATCAGTTTTGATTCAGCAAGACTGACGCTGAACGGTGTTGTCGATTGATGCTGAGTCTGACTGCCCTGACGGTTGCGTGCGAGTTCGAAGTGAGAGTTTGAAGTGAGAAGTGAGACTGTGAGAGTGAGAGACTAAGATGAGAGTTTAGAGTATGAGGGTGAGCGAGCAGGCGAGGCGAGCACCAATAATCAGGCGATTGGATTTGACACTGGAAGTGGAACTGGAAGTCTGGATTCGGGAACACGAACAAAACACTGAAACATGGGTTTTTAAATTTTAATTTCATTCTCGGTCCGATTCATGATTTTTTAGGATTTTGGCATCTAGACAGTGGACTAAACCGAGTCTCACGATAAATGTAGTAGGAGGACAAGTCCCGAAGCGAGAACCATGGATAACCAAAACCTTCAGTTCGGTCTAGTTCTCGGTACTCGATCTGGTCCTGCCCACCCCTACATAAAATAAGCGAACAATTCTATCGCAGCTGTAATGGTTAGAACTTTTATTACATTTTGGCCAATGATGTAATAAAGGATATTTTATATGAAAAAAATATGTAAATATAAGTCATATTGAAGAAATGATACATCAAGAGAAAAATTTAACATATAGTTTATTCTAAGCACAAAATAATTTATACTAGATTATGATTGATTATTAGTAGTGCGAATTTTATTATAGTGTAGTTAATTAGATGAAGAATTGAAAAGTAAACTAGTGGGAAATGGACTTAACCATTAGTTAGGAAAGAGATAAGTGAAAATTACTTTAACTCATGTGATGACACCTCATGAGTTTTGTACCTACCTCCTTACTATTCTTATTAATTGAAGTTTAATGTCAATTGAAGTCGTAACACCCACTTTATTCACTCTCCATCTTCTTGATGCCCTAGACCCACAAAAATCACACACACACACACACACACACACACACACTCTCTCTCTCACATTCCCTCTCTGAAGCTTCCCACGAAACTCTCTTTCTCTCCCTCCAAAGATTTAAAGTAAGGTGAATTTTCACTAAGGTTTATGAAGTTTTATTGGTTAAATGTTGAAGGAGTGTTGATTTTGTTGAGTTTTGTTGATGATTGATGAACTTGAAATGGATACCCAAAAAATTTAGTTTTAATGCTCAACTTCTTAGCTTGTTTGATGTATAATCTGATTGTGAGACTTATTTATGGGTTGGAATGGAAGAAATTATCAAATTGCACAAGTATGTTCAAAAATTTGGAGGGGGGCAACAAGGCAGTTCGGGTTTGGTGAAATTGGTTAAATCAAATGGTTCTCAATTAATAAATGGTTTTGGCATGTTAAAGCAGACTCATTGTGTGAACTATGGACTTTGGAATTGATGCATTTGGATAAATATATTTAATGTTATGATTTTTCAAGGTTGAGACAAAAACTGTAAAGAGTATTCTAGGCAAGTTCGGTTTTAGTGTTTTTAAACCCTCTTCACGATTTTATCTTGCTAAACTGTTTTAGTAGGATATAATAAACACTTCAACAAAACCATATCCCCTGAAATCGGTCAAATTGGATATGGATACATTGAGTTATGAGTTTTTGAAGTTAATGTAAAATATTGGTCATAATCCAAAGTTGATATATGGAATGGTTTAATTGGTTATATTATGTTCTAAACCATTATAAATTATATGCTAATGGTATAATGCATGTGTTATAGGTTTTCAAGTTGCTATAAATTGTGCTCAGGACATAAGGTAAGTAAATCTATCGTTTATAATAGTTAGTTTAGGCTTTATTGCATTATTAGGTAGAGATAGTTTAAATTTCTGTCGTGGTTCTGTATAGATTTAAAAATTATTATGATTGATTGAGATTGGATAAATTGAAGTGATTAATTGATATCGTTTTTATGCAAATTGGATAATGAATTGTGAAAATTGTTTATTTTTGATTTTCTAGAAATATTAACACGTAAAATTTTGAAAACGAGGTTTACGTTGAATTGAACATATTGGTTTTAAATATCAATTGCATGGATGGGTTGCGCTATTTTAAACGTCCATATCATTAGCTTTATAAATGTTTTAAAGCATGCATTTTAGAAATAAGAAAGTTAGAAGTCTTGGTAACACAGGAACCCAATGGACTGGACTTGCCTATTCGTGTGCGATAATTATAACTATGAAACTAAATAGGATATTAACTATATGTCCTCTTTGGGTTGAAAGTCCATAAACCTCGAGAAGAAGCAATGTAAAAGGGGTTCTACAGCCCTACCGGAGAAAGCCCGAAAACTTGTAGAGTTGTGTGATGGTCATATGAGGTCGGTTTAGAATGAAGTGCATCTTGACATTTACAATTGAATGTTAAAAACAGCATTTGGAAAAACAAAATTTGCTTAAAAAGATGGTTTGAAATCATGCAAACTTGTTTACATTTGCATTGAATTGATTTAATTGTTGAAAATGGCTTTCAACAGTGGTTGATAGTTGAATACAAACTTGCATACATTTTATCAAAATGGCATGGATTTCAAAGCATGATTGTTTTAAATTTTTAATTTCAAAATAATCACTGTTATGTGGAGGATAGAGAATGGTCCTAATAGTGTGGATAGAGTCTGAGTTAACTATTCTAACTACTAGATTTATTTGCTAGGCATAAAGCTCATTATATGGATATTGTATACTTTTCAGATATCGAGAACGTTCACTGTAACGGTAAAACAAAAGCAATATAAAGTTGATGAAGAAGCATAGAAGAGCCATCGAGGTAGATGGTTCTTCTTTTTTTGATGGGACATGAATTTTAGTTTTATTATGCATAAACTCCTTTTGAACGGTCACGTGTATGTGACCTATTTATTCTGTACTAACTTTCGTGGAGTACTATGATGAGGATGTAAATATTTGAATGTATAGTATAAATATTGTTTTGGAGGTTATTGAAAATATCTTAATTTAGGATACTAAGTTCAAAAAATGTGCAATTGATAAAAATACGAACGGATCCATGTAAAAGTAAAATTGAATTCCGTTCCCACCTCGGGAATCCTGTCGGTGGCCTGTCAGGGCCCAGTTCTGGCCCGATGATTAGGATTGGGTCCTGACAGATTTGGTATCAGAGCTATACATAATAGTCATAACTAGTTGGGTGAGTTAGTAACTATGTTTAGAATGCCTCTAATATTGTATTGATAGTGAACATTTTTTATTAATATATGATTTATTGTAGATTGAGGGAGAAGACTCTACTAGTAGAATCGATACTCAAGCTGTAACACCCAAAATTTTATCGAGTAATTTAACTTAGGTGCGTAGAATTCATGTGAGATTTAATGGATTATCTAGTTGGAGATAAATAGGGAGTATGTCAGTGATAGGAGAAAGGAAAGAGGGAAAAAAGATGGTAAAAATTAAAAAGGGGATGTGAAATATATGTTGATAATTTATAAATTGGATTTGAAATAGGTGGGTTAAAATGGATTAAACTTTGGATTAAAATCCAAAGCTTTTCTCTCTCTCTCTGTAACGGCCCCGAACCCGCCCTGGCTCGGTGCGCTACTTTGCTATGCTATCCCGCGTTTAAAACGACGTTTAAAATTTTTTTGATAATTTATCGACTCGATTTTTCGGTTTTACGAACCCTCGAGGCGATCAGTGCCCCCAGCGCTTCTCCCTGCGCGAGCCCTCACGCCCCAGCGCGCGCCCCTTCAGCCCTTATCACTTTTCTTCAAAATTTTCTCGAGCCAAACTCTTCCAAAAATCCCAAAATTTTTACCACTCTATCCCGACACCCAAAACTTCATGACTCGTAAAAATCTCAAAAAAACTGACTCAAAATAGTCATTGAAATCATATAGCAAAACAACCCGACGTTATTGACTTTTTAACAAAAATCGACAATATAACACCTAAAAGTTTCTAATCCAAAACCTGAAAAACAAACAACATTTAAAGCCACAATTCAAACCCAATTTACTCCATAATCGAACACTCCTATATACACCCATCAATTTTAACAAAACCATCCACCCATATCAAACCACAAAATAAACTATACCACTCCTATATACACCCATCAATCCCAACCAAAACTAACCAAAACATATCCAATTCCACACCAACCAAACACCCTCAAGAATCAGGTCGAAGCGCCCCGACAAATGGCCTGCACCGGCGAGCTCCGTGTATCTCTGACTGCCCTAGTCCTGATCATCACTCTCAAGCTCACCTGTAAACGCTCCGTCACCTACACCACAGAACACACACACACACACACGTAAGCTTACGCTTAGCAAGTAGGGATAACAAATGCAGTTTAAAAACCATGCACTATGCCCAACAACACTCACACACAACTCTAACACATGCGGTTTCTAACTCTCGGTTGTGTTCGTTTCAATTTCTTTTCATTACTCTTTCACTATTAGCACTTAACATCGAAGCGTTCGCGGAACCTTCTACATAACATCGAAGCGTTCGCGAAACCATCTACTTAACATCGAAGCGTTCCCGGAACCTTCTGCTTAACATCGAAGCGTTCCCAAAACCTTCTGCTTAACGTCGAAGCGTTCCCAAAACCTTCTGCTTAACGTCGAAGCGTTCCCGGAACCTTCTGCTTAACATCAAAGCGTTCACGGAACCTTTTGCTTAACATCGAAGCATTCCCGGAACCTTCTGCTTAACATTGAAGCGTTCACGGAACCTTCTGCTTAACATCGAAGCGTTCCCGGAACCTTCTGCTTAACATCGAAGCGTTCACGGAACCTTCTGCTTAAGATCGAAGCATTCCCGGAACCTTCTGCTTAACATCGAAGCGTTCCCGGAACCTTCTGCTTAACATCGAAGCGTTCTCGGAACCTTCTACTTAACATCGAAGCGTTCCCGAAACCTTCTGCTTAACATCGAAGCATTCACAGAACATTCTTCTTAACATCGAAGCGTTCCCGGAACCTTCTGCTTATCTTTTTACATTCCACCCCTAAAATTTGCAAACAATGTTCAAACAATGCAACCAACACAACGCAACAACTTAACACAACACAGTACGACAATACAACACAACACGAAGCAAAGCAATAACAAATAAACCCTACCGTTCTATGGTGTAGGCCCGAAGGCGAAAGAATAGCACCCACTACTTACCTGGCTGCTCGGCACTCGATTGTTCGCTTCGTCCAACCAAACTATTCACTCGACAACCTAACAATAGGAAAAATAACTTAGCAAGCCACAAATAAAATTCTAAAGGATTTTTATCATTAAAACTAACCAACATTAAACAAACCTAAAACCCTAAACCCAAAATTTCACCAATTTTCACCGTCCGTCTTCAAACGGCCATAACTTTCTCATTTTTCAACGGATTTCGACGTGCCACCCCAATTCGGAAACCTCTACATGTCTACTATCCATTGAAATATTTAGTTTAACCAACCAAACGCATTGGCCAAACCGAAAATGGAAAAATAGAACCGTCCCAGACATTGTACAAAACCAGTTTTTCACAATTTTTCTCCATAACTCCAATCTATCTCTAAAAATCACCTAAACTAATCCATTGCAATTTTAAACCACAAAATTTAAGAAGAAATTACAGCAAGGAACATAAAATTCGGAACTCTTGTTTAGGGTTTTCCAAACCATATCAAACTTTCCAAAAATACACCAAAAACACTCCAAATCTTCCACTAAATGCAACACAACCAAAACCCATGTAAAACATACCTTAAAACCTCAAGAAATCTCCACCAAAATGAGCTTGAAATCACAACTATGGAGGATGAGGGCTTCACGATGGAAGAAGAAGGAAAATAAGACAATTGGTGCTAAATACCCTTACTTTACCAATTTTATAATCAAACTTTTTCACCTTTTCTTTTACCTCCACCTAAATTTCTAATTTTACAAAAACAACCACATTTCCTTCTTCACACTAAAACCAACGCCAATGCTTCTCTTTTCCTTAACTTTACTTTAATAAAATTTTCCTTTATTTTTATCCAATTATTCACCTTTAATGTAATTAAACCCATAAACCTCTAACTACTAACTACTAAATTCTAGCTTTTCATCTCACCAATTTCTCTTCCAAAATCACATACTTAACCTTAACTAGGACTATGCACGTTATAGGTATTTTTCGGGTGTTACACACACACACACACACTCTCTCTCTCTCTCTCTCTGTCAGTTGCTGAAACCTTCTTCTCCCTTCTCCCCACGAAAATTTTCTCCTCCATTTTTCCTCATCCTCTCACGATTGAAGCTTGAAGGTAAGAAATAGGCTTAAAGTTTCATGAGATTCTAGGGTTAAATGTGATGAAGTGTGAGTATTTTTATGGAGTTTTGGCTTACGGGTCTCTGAACCGAAAGTGTGATGCACGAATTTTAGGGTTACCGATTTATGCATTTTTAGAGAGAAATGGTAATCGGTTCAACAAGGCAGTTTCGGGTTTGATGTTAATGGCTCAATCAAATGATTTTCGTTTGATAAATTGTTTTGGTATGTCTTATTAAACTTCTTGGGTGAACTGTTGGCTTTGAAATTATTGGATTTGAATAAGTATATTTAAAGTTATGATTTTTGAAAGTCGAGACAAAAATCTGTAATGCGTTTACAGAGCAGTTTTGGGTTTTAAGTTTTTAACCCAATCTATTGATTTCCATTTGATAAACTATTTTGGTATGCAAAAAAAGACTCTTTAAGTAAACTTTTGGCTTTGAAATTATTGAATTTGGATAAGTATACAATTAGTTATAGATTATTAAAGTTGGTACAAATTATTGGTCTTATTATGAGTTTTGAGCCCATGAAATGAATTGGATGATTTTGTTGTATTCCATGCTACTTTGAATTGATACCCAAGTTGGATGTTGTATTTTGTTATATGCTCAGCTTGTGAACATTTAAGTTTGAGATTTTGTTATGCATAATGAGTGTTAGGTATGAATTGTTGTTGGAATCTCATGCTTATACTAATGGTTTAGTTTATGTGCTTTAGGTTTATCAAGTCAAAAGGGAATTGACCAAGTGTTATAAACTTTGCTAAGGTCCTAAGGTAAGTGGTGTTTGTGTGTGTTTGTGTAACACCCGAGATTAAATTTAAAATAATAATAAAATATGTTGTTTTAAGTAATTGAGTTTTAATTAATTGAAATGTAAAGTAAATAAATTTGATTGAAATTAAGCCGAGGGTTAGGTTAAATTAATAACGAGATTTAACGAAATTCGATGAGGCCGAAAGTACGGGAGGGCAAATTGGTAATTGATGATTTGTTAATGTTTAATAGAAATTATTATTATTAATAAAATAAAAAACAAAACAAACAACAGAATCGCATTCTGTTGTTCGTCGAACCCGACGGCCGAAAGGGGAACAGGGAAGAGGGAGGGAGGCGACGCGAGGGATCTTCGGCGCCGAGCACCAGCGACTCCGGCGTTCTCCAGCCAGACGACGGCGACGAGCTGGGCCCGGTTCTCTCCGCGCACGAACCGACAGGTTAGACCGATCTTTCTCCCCTGTTTCGGTTCTGTTTAGGGCCGACGGCAACGAGCTGCTAGAGCTCCGATCGCCGGTCGTTTTTGGTTGCTCTCGACGTCGAATTGCTGAGCTCGGTGCTGGCAAGGAATGCCGAGCAGTGGGCAGCTCGGGAGGAGCTAAAAACCGAGGGCTCCAATTTAGGTATTTCGGGTTTTCTGAATTGGAACTTCGATTTTAGGTTAGGTTATGCTAATTGGGTATGTGAGGGATTGATTAGTAAGGAATTGGGGGAGAATTGATGGAAAATCGGAAAGGGGAATTTTCTGGGTTAGGGCAGTTCGGGTTTTGCCTGATTTGACCTAGCTACGGTCGTTTATTTTGAAATTCCTTTTGGCAGATTAAAATAGGTAATTAGAGGAGTACGTGGCTGCTGGAATCGTTTGATTCCGATAACCTACGTGAAAGTTATGCACGTTTGAAGTTTCGGGTCGGTTTTTACCGAACCAAAATTAGTGGCCCGTTTAGTTTGGTTTTAGTTGGATTAGGCTAAAAATCGTTGTTTGAAAGTGATTGGTGAATGTAGGCTTGATTTTAATGAAGATTGTATATTTGTCGTAGGTCGAGCCGTAGGTGGATAGGGAACCGAGAATCCTCAGCAAGCTAGGACGCCAGGTAAGTAGTGGTTGTCATCCTTTTTACCTTCGGGCCTATCATCCTTTTTGCCTTCGGGCCTACACCATAGAACGGTACGTAATGGTTAATTGTTTTTGCTTAGTGATGTGTTGCTGTTTTGTTGAGGCGTTGCATTGTTTAACATTGGGAGTGTGCCTCCTGGGGTGGTTGGTTGTTGGTTTCGTGTGTGTTGCGTTGTTATGTTGTGTTGTGTCGTGTGGTGTTGCATGGTTGGTTGTCATGTGGGTTGCATTGGTTGGTGTCGTGTTTATGTGTTGGTTGTCGTGTGGGTTGCATTGGTTGGTTGACGTGTGGTGTTGCATTGGTTGGTTGACGTGTGGTGTTGCATGGTTGGTTGTCGTGTGGTGTTGCATTGGTTGGTTGACGTGTGGTGTTGCATTGGTTGGTTGTCGTGTGGTGTTGCATTGGTTGGTTGACGTGTGGTGTTGCATTGGTTGGTTGTCGTGTGGTGTTTGGATTGGTTGGTTGCGTGTGTTGTTTCTTATTTGCATTGTATGTTTAAAAGTTGTAAGGGCCTTCGGTGCGGGCAAGTGTAAGGCCTTCGGGGCGGGCAACTAAGGCACTTCGGTGCGGGCAACTAAGGCACTTCGGTGCGGGCAACTAAGGCACTTCGGTGCGGGCAACTAAGGCACTTCGGTGCGGGCAACTAAGGCACTTCGGTGCGGGCAACTAAGGCCCTTCGGGGCGGGCAACTAAGGCCCTTCGGGGCGGGCAACTAAGGCCCTTCGGGGCGGGCAACTAAGGCCCTTCGGGGCGGGCAACTAAGGCCCTTCGGGGCGGGCAACTAAGGCCCTTCGGGGCGGGCAACTAAGGCACTTCGGTGCGGGCAACTAAGGCCCTTCGGGGCGGGCAACTAAGGCACTTCGGTGCGGGCAACTAAGGCACTTCGGTGCGGGCAACTAAGGCCTTCGGGGCGGGCAACTAAGGCCCTTCGGGGCGGGCAACTAAGGCACTTCGGTGCGGGCAATGTGTAAGGCACTTCGGTGCGGGCAACTAAGGCACTTCGGTGAGGGCAATGTGTAAGGCACTTCGGTGCGGGCAACTAAGGCACTTCGGTGCGGGCAATGTGTAAGGCACTTCGGTGCGGGCAATGTGTAAGGCACTTCGGTGCGGGCAATGTGTAGGCACTTCGGTGCGGGCAATGTGTAAGGCACTCGGTGCGGGCAACGTGTCGTTGTGTGTTTGTCGTTGTGAGTTTGTCGTTGTGAGTTTGTCGTTGTGTAAGGTACTTCGGCGCGGGCAATGTGTAAGGCACTTCGGTGCGGGCAATGTGTAAGGCACTTCGGTGCGGGCAATGTGTAAGGCACTTCGGTGCGGGCAACGTGTCGTTGTGTGTTTGTCGTTGTGAGTTTGTCGTTTTGTAAGGCACTTCGGCGCGGGCAATGTGTAAGGCACTTCGGTGCGGGCAATGTGTAAGGCACTTCGGTGCGGGCAACGTGTCGTTGTGTGTTTGTCGTTGTGTGTCTGTCGTTGGGAGTTTGTCGTTGTGTAAGGCACTTCGGTGCGGGCAACGTGTCGTTGTGTGTTTGTCGTTGTGAGTTTGTCGTTGTGTAAGGCACTTCGGTGAGGGCAATGTGTAAGGCACTTCGGTGAGGGCAATGTGTAAGGCACCTTTGGGGTGCAGGCAACTATGAGTTGAGTTGTTGAGTTGCATTGTGGTGTTGTATTACATTGTTTGGTCGTATTGTGTTGTTGTGCATAGTGCTTGGTTTTAAACTGTATTTGTTATCCTCTACTTGCTAAATGTAAGCTTACGTGTGTGTGTTCTGTGGTGTAGGTAATGATGCGGTTACAGGTGAGCTAAGCGAGTGAGGCAGGACTTGGCAGCAGTCGGAGGAGTACGGGGCATGCCGGTGCGGGCAGTTGTCGGGGCGACTCCACCATGGTCTTCGGGGAATGTGGGTTTTGTATGTTGATAGTACTGTAAATGTCTGTTTGTGGAATTGTTGTAAATGCGTAAGGTTTTTGGTTGACAGTTATGGGATAGCTATGTGTATTCGTTGTATATAATCATAGTTAAGGGTGATGTGTCGCCCTGTACTGTGGACTTTCTTCATTTAAGGATGTTAGCATTTTAGTTCCCTCCTTACTGTTATTTGGGGATTTTGTAGGTTGGTTAGATGGTGGGAATGTTCTGGTTTGGTTGGGTTTTATTCGTTTGCAGGTACCTAGCATTTTGGAGGCGCCATTTACAGGCGTTACTTTGCCGAAATTTTCGGGAAGGACGCCGTGGTGCTTAATGGTTAGGAATAAGGGAATTAGTGAGTCTTGGCAGCTAGGTATGACGTAAGAGAGTTTTGAGAGATTTAGTTTTAAATTCAGCTGTGTCAGTTTAGTTTTAATGTTTTTGGGTGTAAGAAAATTATGTTTTAACGTGGGACTGGTTAGCAAAGTAGCGCACCGAGCCAGGGTGGGTTCGGGGGCGTTACAGTTTGGCTTATTGGCCTATATCACAAGGTGCTAGGAAGTCAACAATATTGATGGATTACTTGATGAATTTTCATAAGTAGTTTGGGGTATGTAGTTATTGGTAGAATTGTGTTAATGAGTTGGTGTTTTGTGTATTTAATGTTAAGTGTTGAATGATGAATATGAATGAATACTTGAGGATATGTATGTGCATTACTCGTGAATCATGCATCATATTTTATGAAAACTGAAAAAAAAAATGATTTATGCATATGTTTTACGAAATGAAAATGGAAAGAATAAAATGAAATGAAATGTATGTAAATGGTTATTGTGGGGTGGAGTTTAGTTAGATTATCCACGTCCAGGACCACGGATTTTGTCGACGCCTAAGACCACGAATTTTTATTTTGTCTATACCTACTCTCTCCATTATGATCCCCCAATAACTAATGTAAAGTGAAAGAAAAGAAATATGAAAAACGGAAATACATGTTTTTATGCATTGCATGATCATGAGCATTCATTTTCTTTATGCATCACTTGCTGAGCATACTCATTGGTTGAACTTTGTGATGTAGGTGAAGAAGTCACAAGTGAGGACGTCAAGCCTCGACTAGACTAAAGGATGCGATTGAAGGAGTATGTTCATGGTGGACGTTCATGGTTGTTAGGGCGACTTTTGATCCATGGGCGTCTCTTATACATTTTGGTATGGCTCGGTATGGATTTGAAGGATTTAATTTAAAATGAATCTTGGAGATTGTAAATGATATTTGATGTGAATAGCAGGATTTATGTTTTAAAGAAAAACTATTACATGGTTTACTACGTTTTTAGATTTCCGCTACGTTTATCTTACAATTCAAAATTTTATCAAAACATGTGTTTCTTTTAAAGTTTACGTTTGAAGATTTTGGATATTATTGAATTCTTGAGGATTTGGATTGATGTTATGAGTATGACAGGTGATGATTTTATAAATGAAATGTGAGGGATTGGATGAATTGTTTGTTGAAAGAAAAAGGGTTAAAAAGTTTTAAAAAAATAAATAAATAAAATTTAAGGTTAATTATTTTCTTTACGATTCTTTCCCCAATGTATTTTATAAACGATTACAATTGTTTATGAGAATATTTTAATTTCTTTTCAATAGTTTTTAAAGAAAAGTTTTATGAAAAGCGTTTAGCCGCGATCCGGGTTGGGGATCTAGGTCGTGACACAAGCAGATGATATAGCCAAAATGCGTAGGGCTATCACAGCTTTGGCTGATATGGTGAATAGAAATATTGCTCAACAGAGCAATAAAAGAGTTGAAAGTGCTGACTCAATGGAGATGAAGTCATTGGAGAGGTTTCGAAAAGCTAAACCTCAAGTATTCATGGGAGAAAGCTATCCAGCCATAGCTGAAGAGTGACTGAGACAATTGAAAAAGAAGTTTGAAATGGTGGGAGTACCAGAAGAGTTCAAAGTCAAATTCACTGTGAATAAACTTGATGATAAAGCTGACAAATGGTGGGATCAGACTAAGCCATCCCTGGGCGATCAATGTGAATGTGATCGATTCTTCTTGGAGAGATTCTTTCCCAAATATGTTCGGCAAGCAAAAGCCAAGGAATTCCTGAAGCTGGTTCAAAAAGACACGAGTGTTCTAGACTACCAGACAAAGTTTGAAGAGTTGGCCAAGTATGCAGGTCAGTTTATTCCAGACGAAACTGCTAAGGCCCAACGATTTGAACAGGGCCTTAGGTCGGGCATTTCCAACAGACTGGTGGCTTTGAAGATCGAGTCTTATCTAGATTTGGTCGAGAGGGTCATGTTTATTGAACAAAAGCTGGTGGCAAGTAAAGACGAATGGGAAGCCCGAAGAAAGACAAAAGGAAAGAAATAAGAACCTGCCATAGGAGAAAATCAACGGTCCAAAAAACCAAGATTTGCTCCACCTCAATCTCAAACTCAGGGTTCATATCAGAGTGGACCAGCAAAAAGTGAGGGTGGCAGTTCACAAACGACTGATAGTCGGACCTGCTATTATTGTGGTAAAAGTGGGTCACATCAAGAGGAATTGCAAAAAACGGAAAGCTGACGATCCTTATGTTCAGCAGGGGAGTCAACCAACTCAGTTTCCAACTGTGAGTCCTCCTCCAAACTTTTGGTCAAATCAACCAACCACGAGACAGTATAAGGGGAATATTTTACAAGCTGCCAGCTCCCAACCGAAAGTGAATGCCTTGGTTCTTTTGGTGAACAATTTGACAATGCGGTGATTGAAGGTACTTTCTTACTTTACAATTCCAAAGTAAGAATTTTATTTGATTCCAGAGCAATGAATTCCTTGGTGTCAGCCTCTGTTGTGCATGCTTTGGGATTAGAAATTTTGTCTTTACCCTATGTTTTGAGTTTGAAATCCCCTTTAGGAGGAAATGTTGCTGTAGATAAAATGTGCAAATCCTGTGTTGTGAGGATTAAAGACTATAAGATAGTGGCTGATCTTATTGTAATGGAACTTGCATGGTTTGATGTTATCTTGGGGATGGATTGGTTATCCAAGTACAAAGCAATTATAGATTGTTACAGAAAGAAAATAACAGTATGTCTTCCCCAAGGAGAAACAATTTCATTTTATGGTGAGAGAAATTCAATCAGGTACCACTTCCCTCGAACTTCGATTGAGTTCAATGGAGGGATAACTAACCTTTTGTTAGAGCTATATGGTGATAACATGGTTAACTATATTGAAGTTATGAATAAGTATATGGATGTTTTTCCAGAAGAACTACATGGATTACTTCCAAGAAGAGAGATAGAATTTTTAATTGAAGTGTATCCGGGCACAAATCTGATTTCAATTCCTTCTCATCATATGACATCAGCAGAATTAAAAGAATTGAAAGTGCAATTGGAGGAACTATTGGAGAAATGATTTATACGGGCTAGCACATCTCCATGGGGTGCTCCAGCTTTGTTCGTCAACTATCAAAAATTGAATGGAGTAAAAGTGAAGAACAAGTAGTTCTTTAATCCTCAGATTGATGATTTGTTTGATCAGTTGAGAGGATCATGTTGGTTCTCGAAGATTGACTTGAAATTCGGATACCATCAACTAAAAATTCGAGAAGAAGATATTCAGAAAACTACTTTCAGAACTCGCTATGGTCATTACGAGTTCTTGGTAATGCCCTTCGGTTTGACGAATGCACCAACAGCGTTTATGGATCTGGTGAACGGAGTGTTCAGACTGTATCTGTGTAACGACCCGCCAGGCTCCCCCGACAGGCCGTGCAGTCCCGGCTCACACAGGGCCCTGCCACGTGGTTTCCCGAAGGTCGTCCCACATGTACTAGTAGCTCAAGTGGTACCAAAGATAGTGAACCCTTGGTTTTGTAGACCTGGGGGCCAAGGTTATAATCTCTGGGAAGGCAAAAACTCTCATTTACCAGGTGGTGGGAGAAGATCGTGAGTACACGTGGGACGGCCTTCGGGAAACCATGTGGCAGGGCCCTATGTGAGCCGAGACTGCACGACCTATCAGGGGATCCTGGCGGGTCGTTACAAAAAGGCGCCTTTTTTGTAACAACCCAACCCCCCGATGGGCCAGGCCGTGCAGTCCAGTCCACTAGCTAACTGACACTGCCACATGGTTTCTCGAAGGCCGTCCCATGTGTACTCACGATCTTCTCCCCCCCTGAAGGGAGTTTTTGCCTTCCCCCCCACTCGAACCTAAGACCTTAGGGACTAGTACCTGAGCTACAAGTGAGGAGTACAACTTGAGCTCGTGAGTACACGTGGGACTGCCTTCGAAAAACCACGTGGCAGGGCCCTGTGTGAGCCGGGACTACACGGCCTGTCAGGGGAGCCTGGTGGGTCATTACAATCTGGACAACTTTGTGATTGCGTTCATAGATGACATCTTGGTATATTCTTCTTCGAGACAAGATCATGAGAAACACCTGCAATGTGTTTTGAGCTTGTTGAGGCAACACCAGTTGTATGCCAAGTTAAGTAAATGTGAATTCTGGCGGGAAGAAGTTAAATTTCTAGGGCATGTGATTTCAAAGAAGGATATTGTTGTTGATCCTTCAAAGACCGAAGCAGTTGGGAACAACCAAAGTCAGTTTCTGAGATAAGAAGTTTTCTGGGATTGGCCGGATATTATAGAAGATTTGTGGAAGTCTTCTCCAAAATTTTGATGCCATTGAATCGGTTAACCAAAAAAGGTGTGAAATATGAATGAGATGAGAAATGCGAAGTAGCTTTTTAGTTGTTGAAAAGAAAGCTAGTGTCTCCACCAATTTTCATAAATCCAGAAAGAGGAAAAGGTTATGTGGTTTATTGTGATGCATCATTGAATGGTTTGTGATGCGTTTTGATGCAAAATAATAATGTAGTTGCCTATGCTTCAAGGCAATTGAAACCGTATCAAAGAAATTATCTGGTTCATGATCTAGAACTTGCTGCAGTAGTATTTGCTTTAAAGCATTAGAGGTATTATTTGTATTGCGAGACGTTTGAAGTATTTTCATATCATAAAAGTCTGAAGTACTTATTTACTTAGAAGGAGTTTAATCAGAGGCAAAGACGTTGGATGGAATTCTTGCAGGATTATGACTATACACTCCAGTACCATCTAAGAAAAGCTAATGTGGTTGCAGATGTTTTGAGCAGAAAATCCAGAGTGATGACAACTAGTATTGGCATTAAAGAATATGAAGTGTGGGATGAGGTTGATCAATTCAATTTGCAGTTGAGAGAAGACAATGACCTAGTAAACCTTCAAAATGTCAATGTGAGACCCAACTTGGTGCAACAAATTATGGAGTCACAAGACAATAGTGTTGAAATAGCCGAGCTAAAAACAAAGATCGAAGCAAAAGAAGTTGAAAATTTTTCTAGGGATATCAATTCGGGAGTAAGATATCAAGGTCGTCTAGCGATTCCAGATGACCAGGAATTAAATGAGGAGATTTTGAAAGAAAATCATTGCTCAAAGTTCGCCATTCACCCCGGAAACAACAAAATGTTGGAAAGGAATGAAAGCTAAAATCGCCAAATTTGTTTCCAAAAGCATGACCTGTCAAAGAATTACAGCAGAGCATAAGAAACCAACAGGATTGCTCGTTCCATTACCGGTAGCAGAAAGGAATGGAAATGAGAATTTATCACGATGGATATTGTGACGAGATTACTTAAATCGTCGAAAAGAAATGATACTATTTGGGTAATAGTGGATCAACTTACCAAATCGAGTCACTTTTTACCCATGCGCGGTATTCATTCGATTGACAAGGTCAGTAAATTATACATAAAAGAAATTGTCTGATTGCATAGTGTGCCTATTTCTATAGTTTTAGATCAAGATCTAAGATTCACTTCGAGATTCTAGCAAATTTTACAAAAATCTTTGGATGCAAGGTTAGATATCAGTACAACTTATCACCCAGAAATTGATGGCCAATCTGAGAGAACAATCCAAACTTTAGAAGATATGCTACGAGCATATGCCATGGATTTTCAAAGGAGTTAGGAAGATTATATACATCTAGTGGAATTTACCTACAACAATAGCTACCAAGCAAGTATCGGTATGAAACCATTTGAAGCACTGTACAGGAGGCCTTGCGGATCTCCGTTGTGCTAGACCGAGATAGGTGAAACAATATTATTGGAACCTGACTTGGTAAAAGAAACCAACGAAAAGATCAAACTCATTCGACAATGATTGGAAACTACTTAGAGTCGTTAGAAAAGCTATGCTGATTGTCACGACCCTAATACTGTACTCAATTTTTCGTACTATTTTTTTTTTATCCTAATATCTTTAACTAAACTCTAGGCGGAACCTAAACCGAAATCGAAATCGAAATTGAAATCGAGGTTCGTTAGGAAAATCGTTTAAAACGAATCTTGGAACAATTTTAAATAACAAGTAAAACAAATATGTAAAACAGTTTAAAAACATTTAAAAACAATTAAGTTAAATCGAGGGACAAAAGGGGCAATCGCCCCTTTCATGTAGGGGCGATTATTCGCCCAAAAGATAGGGCGAATAATCGCCCTTCGGCGACTGCAACAGGCGATTATTCGCCTGTTGCACATCGCCACACTCCCTGGAAATTTTCCAGGGAGTGGCGATTGCAATCGCCCCATGGCGATTCGTCGCCATCCCCTCTGCTTCCTTCCCCTTTTTCCTTTCTTCTCCTGCGTTCACATATATATACACACAACATACACCTCTCTTTTCTCTTTCCTACATCATACATTCACAATTCACGTATCCTCCGAACACTCAAAACCCACATAATTCATTTACCCCTCGTTAACAACTCCAAACGCATTTTAAAACCAAATACGTTTTGTGAAAATAAACTGCGTGGATATGTTTAAAAATCGAACATATCCTCCTGTTTTAAAATCACTAAACAATTACAAAACATTTAAAAACATTAAAAAGGTATACCTATCAACTACCAGAACCAAACACCCTATAATGTCTATACAAAATAACTTAAAACCCTCAAAATCTATACATACTGTCCTCACGGGTCAGGTAAGCGTCGACTACGCAACACACCACAGCAAGCCATCCTCCGTCAATTGCGTCACTCCTCAGGTGGAGGGATCTCGTCCTCACCTGCCCCCTCGTAATCACCTACAACATATGATACACTATGAGATAAAAATCTCAGCAAGCCCTCATAAATGCAACTATATGCTATGCGAGTGAGTTCAGAAATCATGCAGCATTTTCTTTACTCTGTGGGTTTCACCGAGATCTCAGCCTCCTAACCGGAGAGAGCACATCCAGCAGTTGAACTACTCTTTCCAGCTAGAAGAGGGGGGTACACGCTTACAACACGTACAGTCGTGCCTGAGCCCCATCTCGCGTGACATATAATTGTATGAGTATGTGTTAAATGCGGTATTGTGACAGACCCCTTCGTGCCTACACAATAGATCAATAGCCCCTCTCCAGGCCGCATTACCATTTTCTTAAAAACATCGTGTAGAAATTCATTTTCATGCTCTTTCTTTAAAACACGTGATGCATGAACAGTTCATAACAGAATTTAAATACTCAGCATACATACCATCAAGACGGTAAAACATAAACTACAAAACCTAACTACCCAACCAAAGCAATATAAACTAGTGCGTCACCAAACTCCTCGAAACGACTTCGATGTACGGTGTAGGCCAATCGGCCAGAAAATAATCACGAGAACTTACCTCGTGTCCAAAGCAGCTCAAGCTCCGTCCACGAGCGTTGTTTGTCTGAAGCAAAACACAATATCGACGTTAAAACTAATTTAAGCTATCGATCGTCCAAATTTACAAAACCTTAACTAAGAAATTTCCTAACGTTCCAACTTAACTTATCGAGGCATTAAATCCATTAATCTACGCTCGATACCCCGAAATCCAATTTACGAGTTTTCCGAAAACCCGAAATTTACAAATTTAACATTTCTCCTAAATCGTCCTAACTTCTTCCAATAACGCTTAATACGTGCAATACGTTCGTAAACTATAACAATCTATCAATTTCGACCCCTAAATCTCGACTTTTAAACGAAAACCTAACGAAAACCCTAAACGTATAACTCTACGAAACTCGGAATATAAAGGTCGAAAACTATAGAATCATACCTAGGGTTGAGAAAGGAGAAGAAAACACGAAGAACGGAGGAGAAACGGAGGAGAACAGAGGTCGGATTGGAGAAATGGCGTGGGGAGGAGATGGAGATCGCTTACTGTCGCCTGGAGGGAGGAAAGAAGCAGAGAGGAAATTGTGAGTGAGGGAGAAGGAGAGAAAAACTTATGTTTTAATTAAATTTGTCTCGATAAATTACCATTTTGCCCTTAGCACTTAATTCTATTTTGTTTCGCCCTTTGTTTCGTAAATTGATCAACAATTCCGGTTCTCTAAATTTTCTTATTTCACTCATAGGTCCAACTCATTATTTGGGATTTATTAAAACTGTCCGTTAGCAAATCGGACCCCGTTTACTATTTTTACTAAAACGTTATTTATATTACGAGAAATTTAATTACTCAGAATATAGCGTTATTACTCCGAAAATTCCTGTAAATTCCTTAAAATTCCAATTATTCGTTAGGATTCTAATGACGCTTCCTTTTCGTAAAACGAGCTTGATTTGACATATTCATAAAAATGCCAATGTATATTCCAATATATATTATAATATAAAATTCCGTACAGGCCGGATATTACACTGATAGACTAAGACGACCACTTGAATTTAATGAGGGTGATTATATGTTTATCAAGGTAAAATCACATCGGAGTTTGAGTAAATTTAGAAAGGGTGGCAAATTATCTCCAAAGTTTGTCAGATCTTTTTAGATATTACAAAGGATTGGTTTGGTGGCTTATAAAATCGCACTACCTCCTCAATTGGTGGGAATTCATGATGTATTCATATTTCAATGTTGAGGAAATATGAACCTGATCTCTCTCATGTTCTAGATTGGACTAAATTGGAACTGCAACCAGATATGACAATGGTGGAAGAACATGTCGCTCTCATAGATTCACAAGATAAAGTGCTAATGAATAAAGTGATTTCAATTGTCAAAGTCTTATGGAAGAGAAGAGGAGTCGAAGAACCTACGTGGGAGCTAGAAAGTGAAATTAGAGAAAAGTACCCCTAGCTTTTTGAAAAATAAGTTAGAGGTAAATTTTGTCCCCAAAATTTTATTAACGGGGGGAGAATGTAATGGTTCAAACTTTTATTACATTTTGGTCAATGATGTAATAAAAGATATTTTATATGAAAAAAATATGTAAATATAAGTCGTATTGAAAAAATGATACATCAAGAGAAAAAATTTAATATACAATTTATTTTAAGCACATAATAATTTATACTAAATTATAATTGATTATTAGTAGTGGGAATTTTATTATAGTGTAGTTAATTAGATGAAGAATTGAAAAATCAACTTGAGGAAAAACCAAATGGAATTAACCATTAGTTAGGAAAGAGATTGGTGCAAATTTTTTTAACTCATGTGATGACACCTCATGAGTTTTGTACCTACCTCCTTACTTTTCTTATTAATTGAAGTTAAATGTCAATTGAAGTCCAAACACCCACTTTATTTACTCTCCCTCTTCTTGATGCCCTAGACCCACAAAAGTCACTCTCTCTCTCTCTCTCTCTCTCTCTCTCTCTCTCTCTCGTTCCCTCTCTGAATGTGACAACCCTTACCCGTACCCTAACAATTTTTTTTTTATATACGTAGAAACTCTGAATCTGACTTTCGTGCGGAAATAAAACTTTTAAAGTCATAATTGAAAATCTTTAACAGTGTATAAAAACTACTTTGAAATCTATTCAAAATAAACTTAAAACCAACAATTAAACAATTAGGTAATAAAAGAAAACAATTAAATTAAAACATATATATATTATATTTTTTTTTTTAAATTCGGCCAAAAAGGGCAGAACAGGTGGTGATCAATCGCCAGAAAACTGGCGATTGATCGCCCTTCGGCGATTGCTCCTGGCGAGCAATCGCCCTTTGGCGATTGCTTACCTCGCCTGGCAATCGTCTCTCCAGCGATTGCCAGGCAGGGGAAGAGACGATCAATCGCCATGCTCTCTGGAATTTCTCCAGGGAGCACGGCTTCCCCCCCCCCCCCCCCCCCCCCCCCCCCCCCCCCCGCGCTTCATTCTTTTCTTCGTTCCTTCACTTCACATTTTTAGGACAAAACACATACAACACTATAACCTCTTCTCCTTTCTCCCACCATCTTTACATACATCCCATAAAATACATTTCAAACATGACATTTACCCTAACACTCAAAACCGACACAATTCACTTTAAACACAATCAAATTTCATAAAAATGAATCGCGTGGTTCCGTTTAAAAGTTCAACATTCCTTCCTGTTTGAAAAGCGTCAAAACACTACAAAACGCAATGTAAAATCTATTCAGTCGCCAAACATCCTAAAACTTATCTAATTGTACTAAAAATCCATCTAATTCACCATTAACCCAAACATCACCAAAAACTCTCAAAAATTGTCTAACCATGAGTCATCCTGCCTAGCCAAAACACGCCCCGCCGTCACGAGCTCCGCCCATCGACCATCTATGCTTGATCATCATAAGGAGGTTCCTCACCTTCGTTCTCGTCACCTACATCATACGATAAATACATTAAGCCTAACGCTTAGTAAAGAGTGTACTAAACATAACATTTACATATATGCATGACGTTTGTAAAACAACTTTGTTTCGTTTCGTTAAACTGTTTTCTTGCCCCGTGAGAATCATAACTTGCCCCGTGAGAAACATACATCATTCAGAATTCGTGATCGTTCTTTAATTTGACGTTTTCATAAAACATGCTCATAAATAGTTTGTATGCATTTTAATAAAACATGATGCATGAGGAATGACATATGTAGAAACACCTATCGAACGACCACTAACTAATCGCTAAGGCACTACCTTAAGCTACCCGTCTTATCACCACCCCTATAACTTCCTAACTCCATTCTACCAACATTATCAACATCGTTACGACGTAGGGCCTTAGGGGCTGGAAAACCTAACACTCACTTACCTGGTGTCCTAGCTATGCCGAGCACCGTCCTTGAAGAGCTTGGATTACCTAAGGCATTTCATAGCACGTCGTTAGTATTAACTCTAAATCATTAATTTCAAAGCTAAACAAAATCCCGAGCTAAGGTAAATTTCCCAAAAACTCTAATCCACTTCATGCGGGCATTTCATCGAGCACTTAGTGCTCACTAACTTCAAAACTCCATTAATGGTGTTTTACCAACCTCCAACAACCAAAACTAAACCTTAAACATCAACCCACACCATTAATTTACACCAACCACTCCAATAATCATAAATACATCATCAACGTACATTAATATTGTTAAACTATCGATTTCTAACTAAAACCAACAATTCTCATCAAACCCTAAATCGAAATAAACCCTAAAACCACAAATAAGCTTGTCTAGAGTGTAGAACTTACCTAGAAGATTGATTTGGGGAAGAAAACCGTAGAGAAACTGGCGGGAACTCGGAGAAGTGAGCGATCGATGGAGGGAGAGCGTCGCAAGGGAGAGGAGAATCGTGAGAGGGCTTCACGTGGAGGAAGAGAGAAAATGAGGGGAAAATGGAGGGACTTGGCTTTTTAATCAAATTTTTATTTCCTAAATTACTATTTTGCCCTCAATTCTATTCCATTGTTTTGTTAACAATTTGCCTAACTATTTTGTTCCTCCAAAAATCCCTTATTTCCCCAAATATTACTACTCATTCTTAGGGTCCTAATTAAAACTTCTCGTTCGCCATTTGGACTTATTTTATTATTTCTACGAATTAAAACTCCATAATGCTTAAAATATTTAAAACTCGAAACTTATAGCTCGAAATCCCTAAAAAAAAATTCTCGGGCGTTACATCCTACCCTCCTTATTTAGAATTTTGTCCCCAAAATTACATACCTGAACAAATCTGGATATCTGTCCATCATGTCCTTTTGTCGCTCCCACGTGGCTTCCTCTACGTTTTGGTTTCTCCCCAGTACCTTAACAAGAGGGATTGACTTATTACGCAGGACCTTAACCGAAGACTCCAAAATCTGTATCGGCCTCTCTTCATAGGTCAAGGTTGGCAGCATCTCAAGATCAACTAGTTCTACCACGTGCGTAGGATCCCGTATACACTTCCTTAACATCGACACGTGGAAGACATTATGTACGCCCTCCATAGACAACGGCAATTGAAGCCTATACGCTGTAGCTCCAATTCTTTCTGTAATCTGGAACGGTCCAACAAACCGTGGATTCAACTTCCCTCTCTTACCAAAGCGAACCACGCCCTTGAATGGTGAAACCTTCAAAAACACTTCATCACCAACTACAAACTCCAATTCTCTTCTTCTTCGATCAGCATAGCTCTTTTGGCGACTCTGTGCGGTCTCCATCCTCTGCCTGATCAAAGCAACCTTCTCCGACAACTGTTGTAAAATTTCAGGGCCGATCAACTTAGCTTCACCCACTTCATCCCCATACAGCGGCGACCTACACTTTCTGCCATAAAGCGCTTCGTACGGAGCCATACTAATCGTGGACTGATAACTGTTATTATAAGCAAATTCAACCAAAGGCAAATATCGGCTCCACGACGCCTGAAACTCTAACACGCATGCTCTCAGCATATCCTCGAGTATCTGAATCGGCCTCTCAGACTGTCCGTCGGTCTGTGGGTGGATTGCCATGCTAAAAGTCAATTTGGTACCCATAGCGCTTTGTAAACTTTTCCAAAACCTCGAGGTAAACCTGGGATCCCGATCTGAAACAATCGACACAGGGACCCCGTGTAATCTAATAATCTCTTGGACATAAAGTTCTGCAAACTGATTCATCATGTAAGTCATCTTTACTGGCAAGAAATGAGCTGCTTTCGTCAATCTATCAACCACGACCCATATACTGTCGTGCCCTTTTATCGTCCTCGGTAATCCAACTACGAAGTCCATCGCAATTTGATCCCACTTCCACTCGGGAATCGGTAAAGGTTGTAACATCCCACCTGGCCTCTGGTGTTCTGCCTTAACTTGTTGGCAGACAATACAGGATTGTACATAACTGGCCACATCACGCTTCATATTCGGCCACCAATAGTGCACCTTCAGATCTCGGTACATCTTAGTGTTACCTGGATGCACAGAGAACAACGATGAATGTGCCTCTGACATAACCAACTTCCTCAACTCTTCGTCCTTTGGAACGTACCAGCGGTCTCGAAACCTCAAAATGCCATTCACTGAGTAACTGAAATCAGAAGGTACAATTGATAATTTTGATACAATAGCCACCTTTTCTTCCGTATCTAACTGTTGAGCCTCTTTTATCTTGTCCAACAGAGTGGGCCGTATTGTCAAGTCAGCAAGTAAGGTCGAAAGTTCTGAAACTAATTCAAGTTCAAACCCCTGCATCTCCTTTCTCAATGAAGCTGACATATAGAAAGCAACTGACTCCTCTGTCCTAGGCATCCTACTCAAAGCATCTGCCACTGTATTAGCTTTTCCAGGATGATACCTGATTTCGAAGTCGTAGTCTTTCACAAACTCTAACCATCTCCTCTGCCTCATATTTAAATCCTTCTGTGTAAACAGGTATTTTAAACTTTTATGGTCTGAAAACACTTCACACTTCTGTCCGTAGAGGTAGTGTCTTCATATCTTTAACGCGAATACCACCACTGCCAGTTCTAAGTCATGCGTCGGGTAATTTTCCTCATAACTTTTCAATTGCCTAGAAGCATAGGCAATGACCTTTCCTTCCTGCATCAACAAGCATCCCAATCCAACTTTGGACGCGTCACAATAAATACAGTACACCCCATTCTCCACTGGTAGAGTCAGTAAAGGTGTTGTGGTCAACTTTTTCTTTAAGGTCTGAAAGCTTTCTTCACATGTCTTAGTCCACTCGTACTTCACTTCCTTCTTCGTTAAGTTCGTCAAAGGTTTGGCTATTACTGAAAACCCTTGGATAAACTTTCGATAATACCCTGCTAGGCCTACGAAACTCCGTACATCACTTGCATTTCTCGGTCGAGGCCACTCCCTTACCACTTGAATCTTGGCCGGATCCACAGAAACGCCTTCTTTTGAAATCACGTGGCCTAAGAAATTCACCTGACTCAACCAGAATTCGCACTTAGAAAGTTTAGCATACAACTGGTGTCACTTCAAAGTAGGCATAACAGCCCTTAAGTGCTCTGCATGTTCTTCATCGTTTCGGGAATAAATCAAAATATCATTTATGAACACTATAACGAACTTGTCCAAGAACTCCCGAAACACTCTGTTCATGAGGTCCATAAACCCTGCCGGAGCATTGGTCAAACCGAAGGACATAACCCTAAACTCATAGTGCCCGTAACGTGTTCTGAAGGCAGTCTTCGGTACATCCTCGACTCTAATTTTTAACTGATAGTACCCAGAACGTAAATCAATTTTAGAAAACACAGCAGCCCCTTGCAACTGGTCAAATAGATCATCTATCCTCGGTAACGGGTATTTATTCTTTATAGTTAGCTTATTCAACTCACGGTAATCCATGCACATTCTTAAGGAGCCATCCTTCTTCTTTACAAATAAAACCGGAGCGCCCCAAGGAGAAACGCTCGGCCAAACAAAACCCTTGTCCATTAGCTCTTTCAGCTGGACTTGCAACTCCCTCAATTCAACTGGCGCCATTCTATAAGGATTCTTGGACACTGGCGCCGAACCAGGAATAATCTCAATTGTGAACTTCATTTCCCGATCTGGAGGCAAGCCGTGCAACTCGTCCAGGAACACTTCTGTAAAGTCCTTAACCACTGGAATGTCACATAACTTTAACTTCTCTCGCATGTTTACTTCCTCAACGCTTGCTATAAACCCAAAACATCCATGCTTCATTGAGTACAAGGCACTTAAAGGTAAGCTGGTTAACTCGTCTAGGAACACTTCAGCAAAATTTTCCTCTACCGAAATGTTATTCAACCTTAGCTTATCTCATTTCCTTACATCCACAATGCTTGCTACAAAATTGAAACATTGAGGTTTGGTGGAGTACTGGGCACTCATTGACAATACAAGAGGCATTTCCCTTGATCGAAGGGTTGCTGGAAAATCATAATTCTCCCCACTCGGGGGTCGAAAATCTACTACCCCCGACCTGCAATTGATTGTGGCATAGTGCCTGAACAACTAATCCATGCCCAAGATTACATCGTACCCCTTCATACATATGACGATCAGGTTCGCATACAACTGCCTACTTCCAACAGATATAATTTCACCCCGTATCGCCCGATCTGAGTGCAAATACTCTCCGGAAGGTAACATAACACTATAACTATGACCAGCTTGGACGACATCTAAATTCCATTTAACTGTATACTTCTGTGCTATGAAGGAATGGGTTGCCCCAGTGTCAATTAGAACATGAGCCGCTTTTCCACAGACCAAAATAGTACCTGTAACAACCGAAGGCTGAGCAAATTCCTCGTCTTCAATCAGAGAAAAGATCCGGGAGGGACCGCCTGGTGGCCGCCTACTCGGCTCTAGGCAATCAACGGCCTTGTGGCCCACTTTATCACATCGAAAACATCGTCCACTATGAAGTTTGCACTCCCCATGAAGATTCTTTTGGCAAATAGGGCATAAAGGAGCTTGCGACGCCCCTTGGGGACGTTTACCCTTATCTTGAAATCTAGGCGTCTCATTAGCTCGTTTGACACCACGTTGCGATTGTGGCTGCCAACCCTGGTTTTGTTGTTGCGGTCGCACATCCCTAACAAACCTTCTCGATGCTTCTCTCTGTCGCTGAAGCTTCATCTCGATGTCATCAAGTCCGAGGGCCCTTTCCACTATCTTATGATAAGGCACGTCTTCGTCATCACCCCTTTTTGAATTTCTAATTTCAAACCTTGTACGAATTGGTGAATTTTGTCCTCCTCCTCATAGATCATATATCCGGCATATCGAGATAGCGACTCAAACCTTCGCACATATTCAGCCACCGTCCCTGTTTGACGCAATTGTGTGAACTCCACCTTCTTACTTGCCCGAAGAGTGTGACTGAAATACTTGTTGTAGAATACCGTTTTGAATCTTTCCCACCTCATAATCTCCACATCTATAGTAGCCTTAATCGTGTCCCACCAGAACAAAGCGTCTTTCTCCAAACTGAATACTGCAAACATCACCTTATCGGCTTCCTCTACTTTTGCATAGGCAAACATACTTTCAATCTTACGAATCCACTGTTCACCGCTCGTAGGATCTGAAGACTGTCCATCGAAGGTCGGAGGCCCAAGGCGTCTAAATCTCTCTCCACCTTGGTCCCGTGAAGAATTCCCTTGTCCATTTCCATTACCATTCCCCTCTTGGTTCAGTAAAATCCCAATCTGATCCAACTGTTGTTGCAATATATCCATGAATTGATCCATGGGATTCCCTGGAGGTGGTCTAAGCGCTCTTGGCATATTTTGTTCCTAAACACATTAACAATACAAAACAATAAGTATCTAAGAATCGTACTTAAACTTAAACACTTACAGTCGATGGAGAGTTCCCATACGGCGGTGTGTTTGGCAGGCATATCACAAAATCGCTTTTAAAACTCCGTCTCTCTGATACCATAACTGTGACGACCCTTACCCGTACCCTAACAATTTTTTTTTTTATATACGTAGAAACTCTGAATCTGACTTTCGTGCGGAAATAAAACTTTTAAAGTCGGAATTGAAAATCTTTAACGGTGTATAAAAACTACTTTGAAATCTATTCAAAATAAACTTAAAACCAACAATTAAACAATTAGGTAATAAAAGAAAACAATTAAATTAAAACATATATATATTATTTTTTTTTTTTTTAATTTGGCCAAAAAGGGCAGAACAGGTGGCGATCAATCGCCAGAAAACTGGCGATTGCTCCTGGCGAGCAATCGCCCTTTGGCGATTGCTTACCTCGCCTGGCAATCGTCTCTCCAGCGATTGCCAGGCAGGGGAAGAGGCGATCAATCGCCATGCTCTCTGGAATTTCTCCAGAGAGCCCGGCTTCTCCCCCCCCCCCCCCCCCCCCCCCCGGCTTCATTGTTTTCTTCGTTTCTTCACTTCACATTTTTAGCACAAAACACATACAACACTATAACCTCTTCTCCTTTCTCCCACCATCTTTACATACATCCCATAAAATACATTTCAAACATGACATTTACCCTAACACTCAAAACCGACACAATTCACTTTAAACACAATCAAATTTCATAAAAATGAACCGCGTGGTTCCGTTTAAAAGTTCAACAATCCTTCCTGTTTGAAAAGCGTCAAAACACTACAAAACGCAATGTAAAATCTATTCAGTCACCAAACATCCTAAAACTTATCTAATTGTACTAAAAATCCATCTAATTCACCATTAACCCAAACATCACCAAAAACTCTCAAAAATTGTCTAAGCATGAGTCATCCTGCCTAGCCAAAACACCGCCCCGCCGCCACGAGCTCCGCCCATCGACCATCTACGCTTGATCATCATAAGGAGGTTCCTCACCTTCGTTCTCGTCACCTACATCATACGATAAATACATTAAGCCTAACGCTTAGTAAAGAGTGTACTAAACATAACATTTACATATATGCATGACGTTTGTAAAACAACTTTGTTTCATTTCGTTAAACCGTTTTCTTGCCCCGTGAGAAACACATAACTTGCCCCATGAGAAACACATAACTTGCCCCGTGAGAAACATACATCTTTCAGAATTCGTGATCGTTCTTTAATTTGACGTTTTCATAAAACATGCTCATAAATAGTTCGTATGCACTTTAATAAAACATGATGCATGAGGAATGACATATGTAGAAACACCTATCGAACGACCACTAACTAATCGCTAAAGCACTACCTTAAGCTACCCGTCCTATCACCACCCCTATAACTTCCTAACTCCATTCTACCAACATTATCAACATCGTTACGACGTAGGGCCTTAGGGGCCAGAAAACCTAACACTCACTTACCTGGTGTCCTAGCTATGCCGAGCACCGTCCTTTGAAGAGCTTGGATTACCTAAGGCATTTCATATCACGTCGTTAGTATTAACTCTAAATCATTAATTTCAAAGCTAAACGAAATCCCGAGCTAAGGTAAATTTTCCAAAAACTCTAATCCACTTCATTCGGGCATTTCATCGAGCACTTAGTGCTCACTAACTTCAAAACTCCATTAATGGTGTTTTACCAACCTCCAACAACCAAAACTAAACCTTAAACATCAACCCACACCATTAATTTACACCAACCACTCCAATAATCATAAATACATCATCAACGAACATTAATATTGTTAAACTATCGATTTCTAACTAAAACCAACAATTCTCATCAAACCCTAAATCGAAATAAACCATAAAACCACAAATAAACTTGTCTAGAGTGTAGAACTTACCTAGAAGATTGATTTGGGGAAGAAAACCGTAGAGAAACTAGCGGGAACTCGGAGAAGTGAGCGATCGATGGAGGGAGAGCGTCGCAAGGGAGAGGAGAATCGTGAGAGGGCTTCACGTGGAGGAAGAGAGAAAATGAGGGGAAAAATGGAGGGACTTGGCTTTTTAATCAAATTTTGATTTCCTAAATTACTATTTTGCCCTCAATTCTATTCCATTGTTTTGTTAACAATTTGCCTAACTATTTTGTTCCTCCAAAAATTCCTTATTTCCCCAAATATTACTACTCATTCTTAGGGTCCTAATTAAAACTCCATAATGCTTAAAATATTTAAAACTCGAAACTTATAGCTCAAAATCCCTAAAACAAAATTCCCAGGCATTACACTGAAGCTTCCCACAAAACTCTCTCTTTCTCCCTCTGAAGATTTAAGGTAAGGTGGATTTTCATTAAGGTTTATGAAGTTTTATTGGTTAAATGTTGAAGGAATGATTGATGAACTTGAAATGGATACCCGAAAAATTTAGTTTCAATGCTCAACTTCTTAGCTTGTTTGATGTATAATCTTATTGTGAGACTTATTTATGGGTTGAAATGGAAGAAATTATCAAATTGTACAAGTATGTTAAAAAATTTGGAGGGGGGCAGCAGGGCAATTCGGGTTTGGTAAAATTGGTTCAATCAAATGGTTCTCAATTAATAAATGGTTTTGGCATGTTAAAGTAGACTCATTGTGTGAACTATGGGCTTTGGAATTTATGCATTTGGATAAATATATTTAATGTTATGATTTTTCAAGTTTGAGACAAACTGTAAAGAGTATTCTGGGCAAGTTACGGTTTTAGTGTTTTTAAACCCTCTTCACGATTTTATCTAGCTAAACTGTTTTAGTAGGATATAATAGACACTTCAACAAAACCATAGCTCCTGAAATCGTTCAAATTGGATATGGATACATTGAGTTATGAATTTTGAAGTTAATGCAAAATGTTGATCATATTCCGAAGTTGATATGATGGGGATCCGAGTGCCCTTCGAGACACTTTGATTCTCATATGCGGAAGCTTACGAGCAGAGAAAGGAATGCATGCAAAAAAAATGGAAACAAACAGAGAAGAAATTCAAAATGAGCAGAAACTGAACGTGGAGGTGGGTGAGAGGATTTACGAGTTGGGTTTGTGAGAAACAACCTGTAAATACCTCTGAGGAACTTCGTTGAAGGAAAGGGAATCCCAGTCGATCCGTGAGCGATCGATTGCCAGCGAAAATGCTCCTCGCGGCCGAAGAAGCGATTCAGCGAAGGACGAAAATTACCCTGTTCTTTCGGTGCTTCTTCCACAGAAGATGCCAAAGGTGGAGATGGAATGAGGCCCGCAGCTGACCCAGGGCACTCGGCGCTCGGGTGAAGAATTCGTAGTTGGCGACGATTCACAGCGTAGGGGCGATTGGTCTTTACCCAACTTCCTCTGCTTTCCATCTCCTTCTGAGATTGGAGGGAAGATTGGGGATGAGAGCTCAACCAAGCAACCTGAACTTGGAGGAGCAATGGAGGCGCGACTCCTCGGTGAATCATCACCGAACTCACGGTGCTACGCACCAACGAAGGAACTCCTTCAAGAAGAAACAATCTTCTGATTTTCCAAATATTTCATTCAACAACTTACTTTACAATGGCGAAGGGAAAGCTTAAATACACAGGAGGAACAATCAAGAAAGAAAGGAAGAAGAATGCTCAAAGAGCCGTTGGAGATGTTGGGTCAAATATGACCGTTGGAGGCTTCTGGCGTGGGCTTCTTTTCTTTTGGGCTTTTAGTTCCTTTTCCAGCAACTAGTTTCTTCATGCATGGGCCTTTAATTATCTTGTCCATAAATCAATTCTTTATGGATGGACATCTCTCCTCTTGGGCCTTTAATGATAGTCTTCAAGAGTGGGTCTATTTCTTCTTGGGCCAAATTAAAGGTTGAATGGCCAACTTCTCTTTAATATCTCTTGGGCTTATGGGTTTCATCTTTATGGGCTAAGCAGTCTTTGCTTCTTGTTGTACGCCAACTGTTCGATGAAAATCCTCAATGAACGTCCAACTTTTGATCCTTGCTTTTGACCATTCCAAGACTTGAGAGACAATTTTCCTACAACATTCCACAAGTCCATTAGATAAATAGAATAGATAAAATAAATACATACCTTGACTTGTGTTTGACGGATTGGGGTCGTGGGCATATCATCCTCTCCCGGTTCTTGAGGATTTGACCTCAAATCCAATGGGTGACCTCCTTTGTATCCTAGCATGGTTAATTCTAAATCCAAAACTTGAATTGGTCATTTCTACAACCAAGGTAAAGATTAAATCAAAATATATGCATATTGTTTTATCTTTTGAGGATTATTTAGCTTTCTACTCCAATTTTGAGCATTGGTTGTGAAGCACCATGGAGTTGGAAAAGTCTTTCGGCAACAAGGTATGTTCCAATGCCTCTTATTGATTATTTTGAATTGATTGAATATTGGGTTCATTGGATGGTTTGAATTACTTGAGGAAAAACTCTCTTTGATAGTTCTTATTATTTCGAATATTATGTTTAAATTCTTGCCTATGCTTATCTTGATGGATAGAACTAGGAAGAAAGAGTTTTTGTTGCAAATATGTTGCCTATTTTAATTGACGGATCCTAACTCTAATTTTAGTGAAAATTGTTTTCAATGAGTTTTGGATTTCAATTGAACTTATACTAAGCTTGATTTAAAACCCTTATTGTTTTAGGTAATTTTGAATTGCTTGAAGCCAAGTGTGTTTTCTTTGAAATGTTGATTATCATTTGGTTCAATACTTTCTTATTGGTTTAGCATGAGAAATGAAATTGTTCGATTATACTTGCATCAAACTTACTTTTATCTTGAATGCTTGTTTTCTAAATTGTTGAAATGAACAATTTAATCTTGAAATTTATTTGAGACCGTTGTGGATGGTAAAATGATTTTTTAACTTTAGGATAACTATGTGTTGTGCCAACTATGAATCGTGCTTAAGTCTTTTTCGAAGAATTTGAGGTTTATCCTAAGTGTTGTGACATCCTCCATGATATTCACCATTGGATTTGAGGTCAAATCCTCAAGAACCGGGAGGGGATGATATGCCCCGGGTTCCAAAGACCCACCATAATGTGCCTACGGTCCAAACCGTTAAAACACAAGCCAAGGTAAGTATTTATCTAATTTATCTATCTAATGGACTTGTAGATTTATGTAGGTAAATTGGCTTTTCGAAGCTTGGAATGAAGAAGGAATTTGTTTTCCTTAAATTCAACTTTTGTAACCAAGCTTTCGTTTTATTTTATTGTAATTTAAAATACTTTATTTTTTTATTTCAAACTCGTTAATTGGCAAACTTTAGCCTTTAAAATGTATATTTTTGTAATAGTCTTCAAAGGATGGTGAACCAAGAGAGAACCAAGAGCTGAACCGGCCAATCCAAGAGAACAAAGGGCTGAACCGGACTGAACCAAGGCCAAACCAAGAGAACAAAGCCTGAACCAGCCAAACCAAAGGCTGAACCAAGCTGAACCGGCGCTGCCCAGCGAACCGCCCGAGCAGCTTTCTGCTTCGCTGCCAACGGCTATTTTTATAGCCGTTGCCGACGCCTCTCTCCTTCTCCTCCTTCGACTTCACCATTTCTCTCTTCTATTTAAGTTTTCTTCCCCTCTGTAAAACGTTTAGATTGTAATACATATTTTTGGAAATCACAGAAGAGTTTTCTTCCGTTCACGATCGTCGTCGGTGTTCAGCCGGAGCTTCGCTCCTGATGGCTTCACCAGAGTGCCCCGCGAGCCCTGGATTGCTAGGCGGAGCTCTTAGTCGCCTCTGTCGCTTCTCCCTCTCGCCGGAGCTAGAAGGAAGGGCAAAGGTGGCGAAATCCATTGCCCGAGCGCTGCTGTTCTTCCATGGAAGAACAAATTGCCGAAGCAAAGATCTTTGATGTTCGGCCAGCTGAGGGTCTTCCTTCCACTCCATCGGCAAACTCTGAGGAGTTTGCAACCTCACCCACTTCATGGAAAGCTAGGTATCATTCTTCTCTCCCTCTCGCCATTTTTCAATTTTGGTTGCTCTGTTTATCGATTTTCTGTTCTGTTTTGGGGTGTTCCTTAGAGCACCGATCCTCTTGTTTATTTTCTGTCTTCCGCATGTGCATTTCTTACCCCATTGCAGGCTGGAACCTATCATGATATATGAAATGGTTTAATTGGTTATATTATGTTCTAAACCATTATAAATTATATGCTAATGGTATAATTCATGTGTTATAGGTTTTCAAGTTGCTATAAATTGTGTTAAGGACATAAAGTAAGTAAATCTATCATTTAAAATAGTTAGTTTAGACTTTATTGCATTATTAGGTAGAGATAGTTTAAATTTCTGCTTTAGTTCTAGATAAGTTTAGAAATTATTATGATTGATTGAGATTGGATGGATTGAAGTAATTAATTAATATCGTTTGTATGCAAATTGGATAATGAATTGTGAAAATTATTTATTTTTGATTTTATAGAAATATTAAAATGTAAAATTTTGAAAACGAGGTTTATGTTGAATTGAACATATTGGTTTTAAATATCAATTGCATGGATAAGTTGCATTATTTTAAACGTACATATCATTTGCTTTATAAATGTTTTACAGTATGCAGTTTAGGAATAAGGAAGTTGGAAGTCTTGGTAACACAGAAACCCAATGGACTGGACTTGCCTCTTCGTGTGCGATGATTATAACTATGAAACTAAATAGGATATTAACTATATGTCCTCTTTGGGTTGAAAGTCCATAAACCTCGAGAGGAAGCAATGCAAAAGGGGTTCTACAGCCCTACCGGAGAAAGCCCGAAAACTTGTAGAGTTGTGTGATGGTCATATGAGGTCGGTTTAGAGTGAAGTGCATCTTAACATTTACAATTGAATGTTAAAAACTGCTTTTGGAAAAACAAAATTTGCTTAAAAAGATGGTTTTAAATCATGCAAACGTGTGTATGACCTATTTATCGTGTATTAGTTTCTGTGGAGTACTCTATGAGGATGTAAAAACTTTGATGTAAATATTTGAATGTAAAGTATAAATATTGTTTGGAGATTATTAGAAATATCTTAATTTAGGATACCTGGTTCAAGAAATGGGCAATTGATGAAAATACAAACGGATCCATGCAAAAGTGAAATCGAATTTCGTTCCCACGTCGGGAATCTTGTCGGCGGCCAGTCGGGTCCTGGTTCTGGCCCGATGATTGGGATTGGGTCTTGATAGCAGCTATCGCCCCTCAATCCATATACTCCGTGTAGGGCGATTTTGTTGAACATCTCCTTGATCTCCAATGACTCCCAACCTCTAAAGTTGACGGTCTTTGAATAAATAACCGAGCAGTTTGACATATCTTTCTCAAAATGCTCCTTACACATCTGATTTCGAAATTCATTCAAAAAATACCCAGTTGACGGTCGTCGCACTTCACATGGATCACCTTGTGACGACGATGGCCGGTTTGTCAGACCCCCTTGAAATGATCCTTCTTGTGACATCGATGGGCGATTTGGCAGAAGTTGTTCAGTATGGCTACCTTGTAACAGGCCTCTTTGTGACGGGGCAACTTTTCGTTTAATTGTCAATTTGGGTGTCATTTGAGGGGAATTTAGCGATTTAGGTTGAATTGGGGAATTGTGAATTTTGATGTTTTAAGGCTTGGATTTGTGAGATTTTTTTATGATATTGAAAGGCAAGGATTAGGGAAAGGGAAATCAACACGGTAGGAGCGTGAAATCGTCAGATTTTGTGTTGGAATCACGGCTGGAGCCGAGAGGAAATCAGATTTTCAAACAATTGAGGGTGAAAGGGGGGAACCAATTTTTTATATACTGTCGAAGATCGGACCCCCGTTCTCAGCCCTAATTTTAAGAACGAAGGTTCACCGCCCCTCATCGACTCCTCGTTCTCCAACCCTAATTTTGAGAACATGGGATGGTTTCATATGGTGGCCTCTGTTCTTCCCCCAAAATATTAGGGGGTGCAAATGGGGGGTCACCGCCCCAAAATGACCCCTCATTATCAAGAACAATGTTTAAGAACGGAGGGTGGTTTCGGGGCGGTGACCTCCATGTCTACGTTTTCACCCCCTAATATTTTGCGGGGAGAACGAGAGTTTACCACCTCGAAACCACCCCTTGTTCTTAAACATTGTTCTTGAGAATGGAAGGTCGTTTCGAGGCGGCGACGTCCATTTCCAAATACCTCTAAAATGGGGAGACATGAACGGGGGGTGGGGACCCCCCGTTCTCCAATCACGTGCGATGCACGTTGGACGGGGGGTCCCCGCCACACACATCGACTCCCCGACCCAATACGTCTAGTATCATGTAAGCACTGGACCCCCGTTCTCTGTGTTAATTCAGAACGGGGGGTGATCGGCCTTTCGTTCTATGCATAAATTGAGAACGGGGGTGATCAGGTACCCGCCTGAGTTTGATCTGCTACAATTTTTTTTTTATATAGTTTAAGGTTTTAGTTGTTAGAGTATTTAGTTTAGGGGGTGTTTCAAATTAAATTCATACTTTGGGATTCAAATTAGTTTTAACCCACAAAAATATGATTCAATTTGACTAATTATTAATTTCAACACTTAATTCTGGTCAATATAGTATTATAGGAATTAACGGAGGACACATCAAAAGATAAGAATTAGGTTTAGGTCCAATGAACTAGGGAGTCAATTGAGATGCTTTTATTGGCGAAGTTAAATCCACACGTCACTAATGACCGAGAGTGAAGAAAAAAAATCACTAGCTCTATAGTCCGTTTAGATCGGTTGAACTACAGAGTCAATTGAGATGTTTTTTTGTTGTCAAACTTGAATCCACTAATAAATCACATAGATTACTAAACGAATTGGTGGTTCAAGCCTAACTTAATTTAACTCGACTTGAAGTCCGACTTTTGTTATTTTATTAAAAGATTAAAGTCCCATCTTGCATGTGGCCGGAACTTATATCGGACCTACACTTAAATCCAAATAGAAGTCAAGCTCACGGGTTTTACATAACGGATCGGCTTATTGGTTCATTACATAATTTCCGACCGGGCCGGGTAAACTCATGAGGCTGACCGCTGAAGTACGAATATCACAGACGATGCCTTCTAACTTATTAATTATAAACTTTTTTTAATCAAATTTTCAAGTAAATTCGTTGAAACCAGACGAAAAAATGCAGAGAGAGATCAGCAAAGTCAGATGAACCACATTTGATTAATAAATTTATTAAACCTGAATTGCAATCTTTATCTTCGGGCTAATCTACGATCTTGACGATGCCATTGCCAATTACAGTCGGAGGAGTTCGCCATAAATGCGGCTGTATGGGGCAGCTCAGGCATTTCTGCGCCGAGTTTACTGGAAACTCAGAATTCAAGTGGTATAGTTTCGAGAAAATGCGGAAACGATTTTTTGAATCTGGCAATTTAGATCGAGGCTTTGAGCTTCTCGCTCAAATGGAGAGAACGGGACATTGTCTCGATGCTGGAACATACGCTGCTTTGATACAGGGGTGCTGCAAAAATGGCGACGTAGAGCGAGCGAAGGCCTTGTTTTGTAGGATGGAGGAAGTTGGTGTGGTTGCAAATCAACACACCTACGCCACTCTGATCAACGGGTTTTTCAAGAATGGCCGTAAAACGGAAGGGTTTCATTTATACGAGAAGATGAATTCGAGTGGGGTGGTTCCTAACGTATATACTTATAATTGTCTCATCAAAGAATTCTGTGGAGATGGGAAAATAAGCAGTGCCTATAAAGTGTTCGACGAAATGCGTGAAAGAGGAGTTGAAGGTACTGTGGTTACATACAACGCTCTATTAAGGGGATTATGCTTGAAAAGACTTGTTAGTGACGCTGAGAAGTTATTTAGCCGAATGAAGAGATCGGGAATTAGTCCAAATGTATTTACATTCAATATCCTGATCGACGGGTATTGCAAAGTCGGGAAACTAGAAAAGGCTTTGGGATTTTTCCACGAGTTGAGATCGAGCAGTCAAGATCCCACCGAAGCAACGTACAATGCTTTGATCAAAGGGTTCTCAAGAGCCGATAATCCGGTAGCCGTATCCGAATTGGTAAGGGAGATGGAAGAGAGAGGCATCTCTCCTTCGAAAATCACGTATACGATTTTGATGGACGCTTTCGTTCAAGCAGGCAACACAGAGCGAGCATTCCAGACATTTTCTCGAATGGAAAATGTCGGTTTGGCCCCTGATGTACACAGCTATGGTGTTTTGATACAAGGTTTGTGTGTGAAAGGAAAAATGATGGAAGCTTCAAAGCTGTTCAAATCCATGGGGGAGAAGTGTTTGGAGCCTAATGATGTGGTGTATAACACAATTGTTCAAGGATATTGTAGAGAGGGTAACTCTTACAAGGCATTGAGGATGTTGACCCAAACGAGGAATAACAAAATGGCTCCGAATCTCGGTAGCTATCGCTCAACCATTCGAGTTCTTTGCAAAGATGGAAAGTTCGATGAGGCTCGAGCATTGCTTGAAGAGATGAATAAGTTGGATTTGAACCCGTCACCCTCTCTATACGACATTGTTTTGAAGGCCGATCCGATTTGATTCGTATATAATACCGTTGTGATAAAAAATTGTGATCGTCGAGAAATAATTAGTTTGGAATTGACACACTAACTAGTTGGACATGAATTTTAAGACTGTAATACTAGAATAACTTTAAACGACTTGATCCCGAGTCCAGGAAAAAGTGAAGGCGAGCAGCCCTGTATGGATTTTAAAGAAAATGTAAGCTTTTCGATAAGTTTGGAGTATTGTTAATGAAACACAAACATAAAATTGGTAGTGTTAACGCAAATTGTCATAATGCACATTCATAAGGGAAATGTAATCTTAGAGATACCCTCTAATATTATCCTCTAAAGCTTGTTTACAAGTCTTTCATTTATTGGTGTAGCGTTTTAGATCGAAACAACATAGGCTTGTGAATAATCTAAAATAACTCTAATCTCCATGGTAAAAGGAAACTTGAAATAAGAAAGAATGCTATAATAGAACAAAGATAATTAAAATCAAGTCACAATTTAAAATTTGAGACAATAAGTATCAAATTTATTTCAGTTCATGGGAATAAGTGTCATTTATCAAATAAAAATATATTTATAGTGAATTAAAAAAATATTACATGTAGTACCACATCAACACACCTATGTTTATATAAAACTACATACATCAGCTCCAAGTTTTACATTGGAGAATCCTAGTCCTCTCATATAGAAACACCTCTAGTGCCAAAAAAAAGTGTCGACCGTACCTCGTTAGTTTCTTGTCGGGACAGCTTTCGAGCACCTTAACAATCTCGCTAGGCCGTGAACTTGAGGATCAAGTAAACCTCTTACGACCATCAGTGGACTCAAACCTATAAACTTCACAAGAGAGCAAGTTCCTACCTAGCTTTAAATACATTAGATATCTGAGGAAAGCTGAGCATTTTACCATACTGGATGGACAGCCAACCAATAAAGGAGAAGTACGCCACAAATAAGCAAGCTCGATTAAGGCAAACGACCATCCTCACGGAACAGGTATTGAGTAACCATCGTATATATTGTTGCAAGATCTTAAAGATGGTTAAGGTCACCAAGGATGCAATAAAGCCAGTGACAACTCCAGCCATTGTTTCCCATCTCCAAGAGATTACTCCTTCATACCTATGCAGCCAGGAGTTGAGAATATTTATGCACCTGCATGCCCCCCCAAAAAAAGCCTTAGATATGCTGTTGAAATTTGAAAATATTCGTGCATCTGAAATCTAAAACAAGTCTAATATTGCTCGGATATAATGTTAAATTATCATAGTACTAAAAATTAAGTCGTCAGATTGACGTTTGTTCAATTATGTAAACTATTTCTTCACAGATAATATTAGGTTGCATGTCTAAAAAGTGTCCCTAACAAAGATGTAAAAGTATGAGAAATGCTGAAGTTTAACCATACTAGATCAGAAGGACTAATCATACTTTGCCAAATATTTAGTTCTTAAAGCCAGTATGCCAAATATTTAGTTCTTAAAGACAGTCGATAATTAGAGATGCAACACAGATTCACAAAATTAAGTTTCTAATGCTAGAGCATGAGAGAGAGCATACGAATTGAAAAATAGTTGACAATATCTAGTATCTGAAAATTATGTAATATCAACGTGTAAATTTAACATTAAGTAACCAAATAACTCAATTAAAATTTTAATTGAATAATGTTAAATTTACAAGCATAAACTCTAAGATCTGTGAAGTGTCTGTGGAGGGACAATCCTATTCCTAATCAAGCTTGCTTAAATGAAGACGAATAAATTTAAAAGCGAGAGAACTTTGAGTTGTCTCTTCAGGAAACAAAAATACAGACAACTGTCCGTTAACAGAAAGAACAATTTAATTATATTAAAAGAAATGAGACAAACTCACCAGATGAAATACGGCCCAATGATTTGAATCTTTGATGGATCATCTTGAGCTCGACAACTAGAAAAACCATCATCGTAGAAGCTAACTTTGGAAATACTAGATGCATACCAACAGTCGTATGATTCGTTTACCTAGAGCATAAAAGGTGATATAATCAAAAAATTCAAGGAAAATATTTTAAAACGTTACCACATAAACTTAGCGTTGAACTTGTCATAGGACGACTTTGACATGAAAACTAGGTACGTTTATCAATATCCTCAAAAAGCTTGTTTCCTACCTTAAATTTATCTTTAGTCAACCATGCAACTCCAAAATTAGGCCTACAATCAAGAGGAAGGGCCTCATTTGGAGCTTCAGCCCAAGCAATCCGTTTGTGACCAAAAAGCTGATCCATGAACTCAACCTGAAATTGTCAAGAGACAAGGAAAATCTTGAAAATACTATAAAAACCTATCAGAACAAAATATAGTTCAAATATATTGCAATTTCGTTTCAAAACTCATAAGAAAGGCAAATGGTAAGTGAACAACTTCATTTGAGTAAGAAATATAGTCTAGTCTTTAAAATGTAGAATATTTATATTGAAGCATTTGTATTTCAAGAAGAAAAGAGTAAAAGATTAAAAAAGGAAACACAACAGCGGATGCTTAACCTTGAACACAGAAGCCCAATAGTAATCATAACGACATCTAAATTTATTTCTTTCAAATGGGTAAAAAACATCCTTGGCTTTATAATTCAGCAAACCAATTTCGCAGACCTTAGATGACCTAATATCAACAGCTGCAACAAGAAAACTGCTTCAATTCAGAAATACGGAACTTTAGGTATGAATTAAAAGCTACTAGAAAGAAATATCTACTAAATAAAAAGTACATAGTATCAACCAAAATGCTTGCTTGTTCAAAGTCCTCAAATTCCATTAACATGCTTTCTTTCTCCAATCTTACGCCAATTTTATTCAATGTCAGAGCCCCTAAAAAATGGTTGCAGGTTTCGCAATATAACCTATAACAGTTGAAAATCTGATGGAAAAGAATTCTCATATTCAAAACAAATATTTACATCTTTATAGAACTTGACTATTCAAATAATTAAGTCTTATATGAATGAGATTCGCTTTTGTTTTTCAAAAATCTCATCTAAACTTTTGATCTCCGATATCGACATTTACATATATGAAGCTGTGGTTGCTTTGCCTCCACAAAGTATGAACATGATCCCCTAGACTAATAATAATCTAACTTCCAGAAACGATCCTAGACTAGTCTTGAACTGTTACTGAATTCTTATTCTAGAAGGTCAAGAAGCGCATCGACTGTTCTTCCCTTCCCTGTATGAGCTAAAACAGGAATAGGATTTGTCAGCAGCAATTGAATAGCAGTTCAGATGAATATTAAAAATTCATAAATGAGACTGATAAGATTATCTTGGATACGTTTCAAATAGAAAGCAATATCCCAACTCATCATTTCCATAATTCTGTACCTCATCCATAACTGGATATATTTAATCCGCTAATCTTCACTAACATTAAGCTACTCAAATACCTACTGATAAAGAAGGTAGAATGTTATGGCAAAAGACATCTGTTCTTGTCAATTCATGGAATAGGAGACTTTCCCAGGGCAGTAATACTTTCAATGATTCATCGATCCATTGGGTGAATTTATTCAGCATGAACAGATAAGCAGCCAAAGTAGCCCAAAATATTTCCCATATCAATGAAACATAAACAGATAATAAAAAACACAAACTCACTGCTGGACACAATCCTGCACTTCGATGGTATAGAAACGCTATGGCTTGTGATCGACGAGTTGGCGATTACTGACGCGACAAATTCCAAAAAGAGCGAGAGCAAAACGAACGAAATGACTGAGAGCACGAGAACCGCACCCCACTGAATTAACACGAAGAAAAAACCTTCCGCCCTCCACCGCCGCCTCTTCTGCCTCTCGGAGGTGGAGACCCCATCTTCATGTGAATCCATAAGATAGAACCAAATCTTTGAAAATTATATAGCTGCAGCTCCAGCCAGAAGTGATAACAAAATAAAATTATACCCCGCCACCAACTGCTACGAAGAAAGAAAGAAGAACCGACCACCGCGAAAGTCTCTCCGATGGTCGGAGCTGCGTAGAGCAGAGGAAGAGAAGGAATCAATCGACTGGATTGACGATCAATACAACAATTAAAAAAGAAAAAGAAAAAAGCCTTGTCCTCAACTTTTGAAAAGTCAACAATTTGTTCTCTCAATTGCTCTTATTTTACACATGGAAGAATTTCGACTAATACAACTCGAATTATGGGTCCCCGACTAGGGGTGTCCAAAAACTGAATCAGAACCAAAAATCGGATCGGAATCGGTGACATTGGTCCGGTTCAGATTGGTTTTGATAAAAGAAAAACCGAAATGCGATTCTAAATTGCAAGAACCAATTGTATTGGTTCGGTTTTCGGTTCGGATCAGCAAGAACCAACAATAACCGAACCGAACCGACCAACAAGGTTGTGGCAATTTAGAACCGCGTTGAAGAGTGAAGTCCTAACCCGATCTTCGCTGAAATTTTTTTTGTTTCGGCTCCAGACTCCACTGTTCACTCTCCACTCTCCAGAGACCCGACAGGCGACAGGTGACAGGCGACGACACACTACAGGAGGCAACGACTCACCGCTACCAACTATCGACGACGACAAGAGCACCGGCCACCGGGTACGTTCTATTCTTTACTCTCTTCTGCTTTTTACCAAGAGAAAAATCACAAATTTTGCTCTCTTCTATTTTCGACCGAGAGCAAAATCTGTGTGATTTTGCTATCTTCTTTTTTTTTCCCCGAAAGCAGAGCATAATTTTACGCTATTTGTTCTGTTTTTTTGATGATTTTGCTCTCTTCTGTTTCACCGAGAGCAAAATCAAACAGTTTCTGTAATTTGATTTTGTTTTGAACTGTGAACCGTGAAATTAATATTTCTGTTTTGGGAGACTCTTCGGATATGATCGAGAGCAAATTTTTTATTGTGTTCTATCTTATTGTGAATTTCTGTTTGAATTGGTGTTCTGTGCTATGCTGTTTTATTATGACCGAGAGTTGAGAGCAGAGCAATATTTGTAATGTGTATTGTGTAATGTGTAGTAGGGGTAAGCAAATATCTTTGAGCGATCCGGTTTTTGAACACCCCTAGACTGTGTACTACACAGTGTGTAGTTTTTGCAGAGAGCTAAACTAATTTTATTTTTGTCTTTGGAGTGATTTTGTTTTTGATTTTGATTAATTAACTTTGTTTTAGGATGAAAAACATTAATTGTAACACCCGGCATTTTGGCCGTGTAATAATCTGTTGAATTATTGTATGGATTTAAATTGCCATAAATGCGATAATAATTTCATTGTAAAATGTTGGAGCATTTAGTGTGGGGAGAACCTAACTAATGTGTAACTAACTGAACACTAAGTTTAGAATGCATGGAATGACAAATTAGAGAGAAATTAAGGTTGATGGAAGATTGCCAATGGTTGAGTGACATCTGGCAACTTGTTGAAGAAGCTAAGTTCCTCCTTCTACGTGAAACCCTCTTCATTTCACTTCTCTGCTCTCTCTCCATTCTCTTATTGGCATTCTCTCTTCCAGTCGACAATCAGTCATCGAAGCTACTTCGATCTCCTCGGCTCCTTTCTGTTTTTCTACTAGGGTAAGCATATTTTAAATGCTAACAAGTTTGGACAAGTTTAAAGTAAGTTTTGGTTGGAGTGAAGGATTGTGATACTTTGGTAAAACTCACTGTTTTTGGATGAAAACACACCGATTTGTTTTCTAAAGGTTTGAATGAGTTGGAACAAATTCTTCTAACTTATTTGTTAGCATTTGCAGCTTGTTTATTTTCTAAACGTGCATGTACAGGTTCTAGCATTTTCGAGACGTTCAGGACTATCAACTCTGCAGCAACAGGTAAGCTCATATCCGTAGGCTGGCCCTTAAGTCCCTACATCTCAGAGGTACTAGGTTTTACATTCTGTTGGCTGGTTTCGGGTAGAAGGGTTAGAGTTAAGTTCTGTGGTTTCTGTTGTTTTATCTTCTTGTTCTTTGCTGTATCAACTGTAAGCACTGTAAATGTCCATGCATACACGATTTTCTGAAAGTTCATGCAAAACTGTTTTCTGTACACAGTTTTGAAGTTAAGCAAGATAAAATCTGACTGAAATGTACCGGTTAAGTGTGGGACGGGGACTGGCCTCCAGATCTGTTTCTGTACTGTACTGTATTACTGTTTGTGCCTGATAGTGCACCCATTGTTCGCCAGTTCCCCTATAAGCCCCACTTATACCCCTCTGCCACTGAAACGTAATGTTCTGTACTGTCACTGTATTCTGAAAACCGCATGCAAAGCATTTTGCATCACTGCATATATCTATATGTTCTTACTGAGTTTTAGACTCATAGGTGAACTCCCCGATGTAGGTACTGAACCCGAAAATGAGGACTTCATGCCTCAGTCTGATGAATAGGTGGCTGGTGGATCGAGTTCATGGGGGGTGTAGTTGCTGCAGTCAGACAAATTCTGACCCGAGGTTTAAGTTTTGTGTAATGTCTATATCTGTAAAGTCTTCTGGAAGTTCTGGTTGTGTTGCAAAATTTTGTAAAAACTCTTCTTTTGGTAGATTCTGCAATTGCATGTTAGGTTCTGTACTGATTCAGAGGTTTTACTTTTAGAACAATGTACAAGTTCTGATGTCTCAGCTTTAGAAATCACTGTATTTGACAGTTGAACTCATGTCCTAAATGTTCTGAAATGTTTTAAAATATTTTCCTGTTTTAAGGTTTGCATGGATGGTTTCGAATTCTAGAGCTATCCACGCAGTCTGTCTTTCTTAAATCTGTCAGTTGAAATCTATCATCTGCAAAGTGTGTTTCAAAAATCTTGTTTTGAATCGGGTTTTGAAGGTTTGAAACCCTTATGCCTTCTGTTTTGATGCTCCCTGCCCGTATATCTTTCTGTTAAAAATTGTCAAACTCTGCCCCTTTTAGACTATATCATCCGATCACGTCCACTACTGTTTAAGTGTATATCCACCGGTGACGTCATCCACCTCCACCGCCCAGTTCAATTATCTCATCCGATGACGTCTTCATCTCATCCGGTGTTGTCTGCTGTCTGTATCTTCCGGTTGACGTCATCCATCTTCCGGCTGACGTCATCACCTCATCCGATCTCATCTGCTGTCTGTATCTTCCGGTTGACATCATCCATTTGCCGGCTGACGTCATCACCCCATCCGATCTCATCTGCTGTCTGTATCTTCCAGTTGACGTCATCCATCTTCCGGCTGACGTCATCACCCCATCCGATCTCATCTGCTGTCTGTATCTCCGGTTGACGTCATCCATCTTCCGGCTGACGTCATCACCTCATCCGATCTCATCTGCTGTCTGTATCTTCCGGTTGACGTCATCCATCTTCCGGCTAACGTCATCACCTCATCCGAATTCTGTCTGCTGTCTGTATCCTCCGCCTGACGTCACCCATCTTCCGGCTGACGTCACCACCTCTTCCGCCTCTTCCGCTGAATACTGTTCGTCTTTTGTCGTATCTGAATCCACCGATAGCTTTAATCTTCCGCCTGACGTCATCCTTACTTCTGGCTTTGCAAATGCATCTTCCGCTTGACGTCAGCTCACATCTTCCGCCCAATAGTATTTTTTTGGTTTTTAAACTAAGTCTTCCGTCTACGTCTTCCTGTTTTATTTTGTTTCTATGTTTTATCGCCCATTTCTGTTTTCACCTTTTTCTCTTCTATTAATCATCCCCGATTGTCTATGGTTTCTGTTATACACTGTAGCCTTCCACAGTATGTTTCTTCTCCAGTTTAAGTTTCTCTTTAATATCCCTGTCTTCCTGCTTTCCTTCTGTCACTTTGTTGTATTCTGATTCCTAATTGTTTTCCGTCTACATTCCTGCATTTCGGTTTTCTTCTGCCATCCTTCATTGAAACCCGTTTTGCTTTCAAACCAGAGAACATCTTCTCTCCCTCTGTGTATAGTTTTGTAAATGTTCAGTCTGTTTTGATAAAAAAAAATAGTCACCGTTTTCTGTTAATTTCCGGTGTGACGGCTTGGCTCTCGAATTCCGATCGGGATCCGGTTCCGGGCTGTCACATTAATGATAGTATAAAGGGTCCTACACTTAGTCAAACGAAAAGAAAAAAATCAGAAGTTTGATAACGGATAATATTACTTACTTAATGTTTCGGTTTGTTTTTATATTTTGCTATATTCAATCATTTTGTTATGATATTATGAGATATTGACAAAACTATATATTTATTTTTTGAATATATATTTTTTGGAGTATATATGATATATTTTATATTATTTTAAATTTTTTAACATATTTTGAAGAACTGGAACCGAACTGAAACTTTCAGTTGGTTTCCCGACCGGTTTCGGACTCCAAATCTGAAACCAAACTGTGGTCGGTTCAGTTTGATTTCCCTTCAAAATCGAACCGAACTGAATCGCAAGTTGCCCACCCCTATCCCCGACCGACTAGCTGCGACGTAGTACCTTCAAGCTCAGGTGGGGGCATTGAGCTTGCAAAGAATCTAAATTGGCCCATTGGGCTGTGCTCTTACTTCCTACACGAAGGAAGGTTATTCACTTCTAGTCAAATTTTTATTATGGATAATTAATGTTAAACGATGTACGATTATCGATTTAAAGGTTGGGTAATAGTTTCCGTGAGTTGCACCCATTAATATTTTTCCTCAAAATTTGTACGTTTCTAGGGTTGGGGAAGCTTAGAACTCGATCCCAAACAATTGTCTCATCCCATTCTGAATCCAGAGCATATACCCAAGTCGTTAAACAAATTGAATGGAAGAATATAATGAATGTTGATCTAAAAACTCTTGAGGACAATTCAACTTGGCATTTGGTTGAACTTCCTCTTGGCAAGAATACAATCGGACGGAAATGGATTTATAAAATCAAATACAATGCTGATGGAAGTATTGAACGTTATAAAACTCATTTAGTTGCTAAAGTATACACACAACAAGGAGTAGATTATTTAGATACATTTTCTCCAACAGCAAAAGTAGTTACTGTGAAACTATTGCTAGCCATTGCATTCAGTCAAATGTTGGTTTTTATTCCAATTAGATGTCGACAATGCATTCTTGCACGGTGATCTTCAAGAAGAAGTTCATGTGAAATTGTTGCAAGGTTACGAAAAACAGGGGAAGTCTAATTCTAATATGGTTTGTTGATTAAACTAATCGTTATATAGTTTGAAACATGCTTCAAGACCGAGGTTTTCAAAATTTTCAACCACCTTGTTAGTTATTGAATTCTAGGTTGAAAATCAGTTCGGTTTGAATCGATTAACCTGACTGTTAGGTTCGATTCTCAGTTTAAATTTTTTTCTGAAAATCATCAAACCGAACTGAACATGTTTATATATATTTATTAAGTTTTTATATTGAAAATTACAAATTGTATTAAACAGAACAAAAACAACCGAAACTGAGTTTAAACATGATAAAACTGAATTATAATTAAGTCAAAACTAAAAAAAATAAGAACTAAAACCAAACTAAACAGAACCCAGCGAAATTGAAAAAATCAATTTTGGTTCGGGTTCGGTTCCCAAGTTCGATCAGTTTGGTTTCAGTTTCAAAAAAAAAATTGAATTTGAACCCATTGGTTCGGTTTCAATTAGGGGGAGAATCAAACCGAACTGGACCTATTCCACCTCTATTGGATTAAAACTATTCTTATTAGATCCTTCTCTCTTTATACAGGAGAAAACATATTTTTTTATTGTCATTTTGGTTTACCTAGATAACATAATACTGGATGGAGATTCATTTAAAGAGATTCAGAATATTAAGGTGTAGTTCGGTAAAAAAATTCAAGCTTAAAGATTTGGAAGAACTTCATTATTTTTTGGGACTTGAAGTTGCTTCTATCTTCCTGAGTGGCCATTTAATTTCATGAAAATCAAAGAAATAACAAACGATTTCCAAGTCAACGTCAGTAGTTGAAGATCGCACAATAGCTCAAACTAAAACAGAATGTCATCTTCTTCAACCGAACCTTCGAAAATGTTGTATAAAGACACTTCATGTTCTTTCCAAATATCTGTTAGCCGATCTTTTCACCATAGCTTTGCATCTCAATTCATTAAAATTTTTCTTGAGCAAGATGAGAGAATGGGTATTCATTCTCCATCTTGAGTGGGAGAATTAATGTTCTTTATATTATTGTAGTCAAGATCCAAAATTCTAAGCTATAAATTAAAAGAGGGATTAAGATTCTAATCACAAATTAATTTAATCATCGTCTTATTTTCTTAAAGCAATATAAAATTATTATCTTACAAATGTCAAAGATTAAATTAACTGGGGTTTGGAATCCAGAAAACAATTGATCATGACATTGTTGAATATATAAATATAATAATTAGTTAATTAAAGATAATATTTTATTGATCGAAATTAAATTTAAACAAGTTGCATAAAGTAAACCCGTTAGATAGGGATACTTGCGTTTACCAAATATATTGTTCATAAAAAAATATATTATTTAATTTCATATAAATATTTTTAAATATTATTTTCCCGGTCACTATATATGTTAATATATTTATATAAAATTAAAAAATATATAAATATTTTTAGATATTATTTTCACAGTTACATATTGATATATATATATATATATATATATGAAGGAATTTCACTAAATTTCAAGTGTGACACATATTAAGTAACTAAATGCTTAGCATAATCATTATTATATTCAATTAAATACGACAAATAGCAAATGGTGTGACGAGGTACATACGCGTATGGTACTTTAAAAACTTGTATTAAAATTCAAAAATGTATAGTTAGGTTAGAATTCCATGCACCTCGTGGCACTTTGCATTAAATAATTTTGAAAACTAAATCAATGAAATCTGACTTTTTAAGAAGTGTATTGGTCTTTTTGGGTGGGAAGGAATCTTTAATACTAATTGAAATTTATGCAGAACTACTAAAAAACAAATTGCATTTTTGACATTTTGAAAGATCATTTCCGATACTTTAAAATAAAAATGTAAAGCTTTTGTGTATAACTTCTTCGGTCGTTTTAGTACAATACTGTCATTTTAGTACAAAATACATTACTAGTTCTGATATTCAAAGTTTGTTTCAATTCGATCTTCGTTTGGTGATTAATTTTCTTCTTAAATATTCTTCAAATCAAATTTCTAGAGTGGAAGGTAAATATATTTTTAGCTCTTACATTTTAAAACTCGTTTCTATTTAGTCATTGTAATTTTAATTCTCATTAAAATAATCCTATTTTAGTTCGTTTATTTGTACTATTGTTGGAAACTGAAGGCACCATTAAAATTCTTTCGTTGTTCATCCAATTTAATACCGAGAAAAAAGCTTATTGCCTTTTGTCAAATTCTTCTTTCAGTTCCTAATACGTAAACACGAGTTTATGCTTAATACATTAAACCATGTCGAATTATCAAAGGAATAGAAATTGACATATCTAAATCAATTGATGTAATATGTAGATATTTTTTGTCCAATAAAATATTTCATGTAAATTTCTCTTTAAGTGATGGAAACCAAAAGTAAGAAAGAAAGTACATTTACAAAAAAGGAACCATAACCGTTCATTAATAAACAATGACACCTTCATATTAAAGATCACGTAATTTAGTGAAACCCACAAAAATTTCTCTTTATATCCAAAGTGAATAATTTTAAGTTTACTCTTTTATTCTATTGTCTTAAAATATGCGTTGACGTCTCAAAGAATGATTAACACAGTTAATGTAATAAATTAATTATTTATAATTTACTAGATTTACACGCAATATTTTAAGATAGTTGTAACACCCGACATTTTTACCGTGAAAATATTCCTTAAATTATTAAACGGGAATTAATTGTCATGTAATTTTCCCTTGAGTTATTGTACGAGATTTATTTTGCTATTAATATAGTAGATGTATGTTTGGAATGTGTTAGGATGTTAGTAGAAAACCGAACCAGGGGCAACTAAAACAAAACAATTGGTTAGAAACCAATGGAATGGCAAAATGGGAAGCCAATGGATGATTGACACTTAGCAAGCTTGTGGAAGAAGCCATGTCTTCTCTCTTCCTCTTCTTCTCTTCTTTTCACTCCTACGTGAAGCACTTCTCTGTTTTCTCTCTTCCAGACGACTGAGACAAATTCCAAAAACTTTGTTTCTCCTGTTTTCTTCTTTTCCTTCAGTAAAGGTAACCCTCTAAGATAGTTAACGAATTTAGGTTAATTACTTATTAGTTTTGTTGAGGTTTAGGGTTAATGTCCGATTGTGCATGATGTAGGTTCGTGACTCGCCGTGGTAACACGAATAAAGTTTACAACTTCATGGACAACATGTAAGTTCATGCGTATAAGTTGGCCCTTAAAGCCCTACAACATGGAGATACTAGGTTTTGGTTCGGGTAGTTAGGTCGTAGGTTATGTTATAAGCTAAACGTGTTCTGTGTGTTCTGTTTCATGTTTTTTTTATTCTGTCGCCTGCATATGTTGAGTTTAAAAACCGTATCTGTTCATGCATACACGTTTTCTGGAAAACCATGTAAATATTTTTCAGCACCAGATTTGAAGTTATGAAAGTTAAAAATGTAGATGTAATGTATGGTTAAGTGTGGACGAGGACTGGCATCCCGTCATGTACTCCTGTTATCTCCTGTTGTGGTATGTACTCCTGTTGGGCCAGCTCTTCTTCCCACTTATACCTTCCTGTCCAGTGAAACGTAATGTAATGTAACATAATGTTCATGTATTTGAAAATGTTCATGCACAACATATGCATCACTGCATTTCATGTTTTTACTGAGCTCTAGGCTCATAGTTGAACTCTCTGTTGTAGGTATGAATTCTCCAGATGAGGACTTTGTGCCTCAAGCTGATGAGTATATGAAGTTGGCGGATCGAGCTCATGGGATTGGTCGCTGCAGTCAGACAAATGTTATTCCTGTGAGGATATATTGTTCTATAGTTATGTCAAGTTCTGTACAACTTTTGTTTTTTTTTTGTTTTTTTAAAAAAACGATGTATAGACTTAGTTTTGATGTATTTAAAACCTCTATTTGACAGTTGTATGTATGTTTTGAAATATTCTGGATTTGCTTGGAGTCTTTTCTTTTAGGTTATGCATGGATTGTCTTGAGTTTTAGAGCTATTCATGCATTTAGATTTTTGAAACTTCTGTTATGTTTTCTGATATGTCCAAACTCATGTTTTGAATCGGGTTTTGAAGTTTGAAGCTTTCTATGTCAAAAAGGAGTAAATCATCAAACAGAGAGGTAGCCGATCGATCACCTAGGGTAACCGATCGATCGGCGGAGTATATGTTCAAGTCCTTCAAGTCTTCAAGTTTTTTCTTAGAAAACAGTCATCTACGCCTTCTGTAAAATAGTCATCCACGCCTTCTGTAAAACAGTTATCCATTCTGTTCTGTAAAACAATCGTCCATGCCTTCTGTAAAATAGTTATCCATTCTGTTCTGTGAACAGTCGTCCACGCCTTCTTTGAAAATAGTCGTCCACGCCTCCTTTGAAAATAGTCGTCCACGCCTTCTTTGAAAATAGTCGTCCACATCTTCTTTGAAAATAGTTGTCCACACTGCCTTTGAAAATAGTCGTCTATGTTATTCCTTAAATAGTAGTCCAGTTCTGTAATTGTCCACAGATTCTACCTTTTATTTCAAACGTCCACGGTCACTGCCTTTGATTTTAAACGTCCACAGGCTTCTGTTTTTTCCTTTGATTTTAAACGTCCACAGGCTTCTGTTTTTTGTCTTTGATTTTAAACGTCCACAGGCTTCTGTTTTTGCCTTTGATCTTAAACTTCCACAGGCTTATGTTGTCTACTGTTTCTGCCTTTTATTTCAAATGTCCACGGTCACTGCCTTTTATTTTAAACGTCCACAGGATTCTGTTTTTGCCTTTGATTTTAAACGTCCACAGGCTTCTGTTTTTGCTTTTGATCTTAAACGTCCACAGGCTTCTGTTGTCTACTGTTTCTGCCTTTTATTTCAAACGTCCACGGTCACTGCCTTTTATCTTAAACGTCAACAAGCTTCTGTTGTCTACTGTTTCTGCCATTTTTTTTTTCAAATGCCCACGGCTTCTGTCATCCACAGTAAGTCTTCCACGGCATGACTTCCAGTTTCTGTTCCTATTTTTATTAAGCCTTCCACTGCATGTCTGTCGCTTATTCTGCCTTCCAGTTTCAGTCGTCCATTTCTGTTTTGGGATTTCCTATTTTCAGCTCCAGAGAAGGTTTATACTCTTTGTAATGTTTTAAAAGTTCAAAAAAAAATAGTCCACGTTTTAAAATGTCTGGAGTGAGGCTCTCCAACCCCGATCGGGTCGCGGTGTTGACTTAAATAGTGTTTAGTAGTCTAAATATGTTTTTGATGATGTTTTTAGAATGTCAAGTATGTGATTTGATTATGTTTATTAATAGAGAATAATGAATTATTCATGTGATTTAATTTGTTGGAAATACCCTCGAAAAGTGTATTTTAGTAGTCTAACAATCGGGTTGAGTGTACAGGGCTAAAAATTGATAAACAAAGGGTACATCCACCGATCGCGAAATGACATAGAAGAGTTCCTTCTGTCGATCGCAAAACGACAAAGAGTGAAGTCGTTTAAAGGCTACTTCTACCGATGGCGGTTCAGCGTTTAAAACATTATTCCTGCCGATACCGGTTCAAGCGTTGAAGTGTTGCATCATCCGATAGCGTTTCGAGCTACATCTGCCGATAGCATTCCAAGCTTCATCTGCCGATAAAGTCTTCAAGATGAATCTGCCGATGGAGTCTTCAAGATGCATCTGCCGATGGAGTCTTCAAGATACATCTGCCGATGACATTTGAAGATACATCTGCCGATGGTGTTTTCAAGTTGTTTCTGCCGATGATTTTTCAAGATGCATCAGCCGATGGTTTTTCAATATGCATCTGCCGATGGAATTCAAAGCTTGCATCTGCCGATGACTTATCATGTTGCATCTATCGATGGTGTTTTGAAGATACTCATGCTGATAGCTTTTTAAAGCTGCTTCCACCGATGATCTTCTGCCAGAATTCAAAATAGCCGCGAAGCTACAGTGACGTCGTTTTCAGCATTAACTCCAGAACTTTAATGGCGATGACGATTTGCAACTACAGACGGCAACGGCTACCTGATCTAGTACGGATGCTTCCCAACGGTAACATTTTCCATTTGAAGAAAGGAGCATTCAATTCTGTGAAGCTGAAAATAAGACAGAGTATTTAAGCCGAGGTTAGAGTACGAAGATCCAACTTTTGCGAATTTGATTCTTGAGCCCTAACCTGAGAAATCTATCATACTCTGTATTTCTTCTATACCTCTCGATATTAACTTGATATTTCATTCTGGTGAGAGTGTAGTTTGTGCTTGAAATTTATAAACTCAAAATCTGTGTAAGGCAGTGGATTGACGACCGTCAAGTTCAATCCAGATCTGTAAAAGGCAGTTGATCGGAGCCCGGAATTCCGATCTGTTTATTCTCGAGGAGAAGGTTAAGGATCTTCAAGGAGTGAACCTTGAAGCGTGGATGTAGGCTGGGTTGAGCCGAACCACGTAAAAACTCTTGTGTTAATTTCTCTCTCACTCTCTATTTTATTTGTTTGTCTGCTGTTAGCATTTAAGCTCAAATCACGAGAGAAATTATTTAGATTATTAAATTAAGTTCTAAAAAGTCTAATTCACCCCCCCTCCCCTCTTAGACAAATCTCGATCCTACACAGGAGTCGTCACAGTTATGGTATCAGAGCAAAAATTGGGTTTTAAAAGCGATTTTGTAATCTGTCTGACTGCGCAATCCGCCACGTGAGATCACTCAATCAACTTTAAGTGTTTAAGTTTCTGTATCCGTTTTAGTTTATTAAGTTAAGTTCCTTATCATGTATAGGATATTGCGTAAAATGGTGAGAGGACACCACGGTGAGCCAAACAATAGGGGCGATGCCCTTGACCGTTTAACTGAGTTGGTCGGCGTTCAGTCTCGCATGATGGAGCGCATGATGGCTGATAATGGGAACAATAACTGTGCTAATGCTCCATGTGACACTAGTGGAGAGAGATTCTGGCGACTCCAACCGCCTATGTTCGATGGATTATCAACAGATCCTACTCACGCCGAAGAATGAATCCGGCAGATCGAACGTATGTTCAACTATGCAAATGTGGAGGAAAACAAGAAGGTGATATGTGCCTCGTTCCATCTCACCAAAAATGCTGGATTTTGGTCGGACACGGTGCAGTCATCTACTGTGGCATTGAGCTAGGAAGGATTCAAAAGAATTTTCTACGAGAAATACTTCGACCGCAGTGTGAGGAAAGAGAAGACGATCGAATTCTCTCGACTGCGACAATTTGGAACGGTGGCTGAGTATGTTCAGAAGTTCGAGTCACTATCTCGATACGCACCTCATCTAGTGAACACCGATGAAAACAAGGCACACCAATTTATTCAGGGTCTGAAGCTAGACCTCTTACGGGGGATTACAACTGGGGGATTTGACGAGGCCTCGTATACGAAGGTAGTGGCCAAGGCTTATTAGTTGGAAGCCTTGGAGGCGAAGTCTCAGAGATATAGAGATCCATCAAAGAGAATTCTACATGATGCCCCTCAACAACAACAACAAAAAGGTCAGTTTGGGCAGCCACAACGGCAACAGAACAGAGGTGTTAAGAGACCTAATGAGATTGCCGCTTATCAGGACAAGGGGAAAAGACCAATGGGAGCTCCTCAGCTTCCTGTATGCCCGCGTTGCCAGAGAAATCATACGGGGGAATGCAGGCTCTTTACTAGTCGTTGCTTCCTATGCGACAAGGAGGGCCATCATGTCCGGGATTGCCCAATGCCCGACATGAGACCGAATCGAGCCGTGCTAAGGGTTTTGACAATGATAGAGGATGATGATGACACACAACACACGGCGATCACAGGTACAATATTGATTTGTGATGCACCTGCTTATACTTTGTTGGACACGGGGGCCACACATTCGTTTGTGGCAATGGACTTTGTGTAACACCCGGTTCTATCGAACCAGTTCTCAATTTTTTTAAAATAATGGCACACTTTAAATGACAATAATAAAAGTAGGGTTAATGGATGACTAGGTAAGGGCATAAGGGTAATTGGAAATTTAAAAGTGGATAACGTATTTAAGGAGAGAGGTTTGGGTTTAATGCACTGTAGCCGCCACTATTCTGTTTATCATTCCTCTTTCGGCCTCCAACTCTCCAGTAGAACCCTTTTTGGCGATTTTCTTGCTCGATTCTTTTTTAACTTAGGTAAGTTTTTCATTGTTTTCTTATATTTTAGCAGTTAGGTAACTTAGGGAGTACAATGTGAGAAATTTTGAGGATGCTGTGATTGAGAGTAGGTTTGGGTTTTTGTGATAAATGGGAATGCACGGGTAGCAGGGTTTCAAACTGGTTTCCTCAAACTTCTGATTGATTCTTGGTGAGTTTAGTGAAGGTTTGATTAATGTACTGTTATGACTTTAGGTGAGCGAGCTTCTAAAATAGCTTACAGCCGAGTGATTTCCAGAAGACCAGGTAAGTGAAGTATGCTTGTGCCTTCGGGCCTACATCACAAAACAGTAGGATTGTGTATGTTTGATTGTGTTTGTATGTCATGCATCATATTTTGAAAATATGCGAAAATGAATTTACATGAAATGATATGGTAAGGAATGAACAGACTGTAACAGTTGTTAATGGAACTAATTTGCCCCTTAATCAAGAGAGAGGATGTATGACTTTGGGGGAAGTGATCCAAATCCCAATTTCACAGGGGGATCTGATCAGTTGTTAAGGGAACTAATCTGCCCCTTAATCAAGAGAGAGGATGTATGACTTTGGGAGAAGTGATCCAACTCCTAATTTCACAGGGGGATCAGATCAGAAACGAATGCGTATGCAACTGAGACGAGAAAGTAGAAACTGCATATTTAGGAATTTATATCTCAGCATTCCATCTCATTATTGCTTTACTTACTTAGCAATAGGCTAATAGATGAGTTTTGTGATGTAGGTGAAGAAGTGACAGCAGGTGTGTTCTCTGAGTTTGCTGAGGACTAGGCAAGTTGGAGGGGTGCATTCATGTACCGTTCTGGCAACTAATGGGGTGGTTTAACTAGTGTCAGTAGATGAGAAGGTTTAGTGATCTGTGATTCAATTTAAGTATGTCGAGAGTTTTTGTGACGGTGGTAATTTTAATGTTTTTGGATACATTTTGAGACTTTTCTGATAATGATACTTTGTGGTTTTAATAGTGGTTTTACCAAATTTTGGAGTAATACACGGATTTAAGTAGTTTTGAATGAATTTCAGTAAAATGTTCAAGTTCTTTTGGTAGACGGAGTTTTCTTTGTTTAGAGAGAAATTGTTGCTCTGCTGTTTTGTTAGGTGTTTTTGATCTATCGGTAGATGATGTCTATCGGTAGACGTTGAGTATTTTTGATCTATCGGTAGATGATGTCTATCGGCAGACGTTGAGTATTTTTGATCTATCGGTAGATGATGTCTATCGGTGGAAGTCGAGAGTTTGTCTATCGGTGGATTTAGTCCATTGGTAGAAGTAGAGTATTTTATCTATCAGAAGATGTACGAGGTAATTTGTCGTTTTGTAATCGGGTGATGTAGAATATTTTATCTATCGGAAGATGTGGGAAGAATTTTGTCGTTTTATAATCGAAAGATGTCTTCAGTAGAAGCCATCAGAAGATGTCTCCAGTAGAAGCCATCGGTAGATGTCTTCGGCATGAGTCTTTAGTAGCCTTGTCGTTTTGTAATCAGAAGATGTAGGCTGAGAGTGTTTGTCGTTTGTGAGCGGTAGACGTCGTCTGCCGAATTATTACAATTGCATGGATATCACGTGGTTTGTGCGGTAAACGTGTTTTGTCGTTTAGTGACCGGTCGAGGTGTTCTGTTCTGTTTGTAAGTAAAAGACTTTTGTCGTTTAGTGATCAGTCAATGTGTTCAGTTCTCTTTCAACCAACCGTCTTGAATATTTTAACTATTTAATAAATATTGTTTTTATACGATGATTTTTCCGCTGCAAGTTTCAACGTTTTAAGAGTCAAATCTTGATCATTGAATGAAATTTTAAAATTTTCTCAAAAAGCCATAGTTCGGTTCAGTATTTTGTGTAGCGAACCTAGTTCAGATAACTCGGGGCGTTACACTTTGTGGGTAGGAAGAACTTATGTATTGTGTCGTCAGATCAACCCTATAGTGTCATGCTACCATCCGGAGAGTTTATGCACTCCGAGCAGGCAGTGCAGGATGATATAGTGTCAGTTGGATACCAAAAATTGTATGTCAATCTTATCATCATTGGTATGAAAGGATACGAGGTAATTCTGGGGACAGAGTGGCTGTTTAGACATCACGCCACCATCAACTGCAGGTCCTAACTCGTGTCTTTTAAGCACTCTAATGAGGTAGAGTTCTCCTATCAGGCAATACTAAAGAAACACAGTATGCCTGTTATATCCTCCTTGAAAGCTCAACAGCTGATGAAGTCAGGATGTGTCAGATTTCTTGCCCACGTAATAGATGTTCAAAGGCAAGGTGAGGCAGAACTACAAGATATCCCGGTGGTTCGAAACTTCTCAGAGGTCTTATTAGATGACTTACCGGGATTGCCACAGGATCGTGAGATTGAGTTTGAAATTGATGTATATCCTGGTGCCGAACCGGTATCGAAGAATTAGTACCGTATGATGCCAATAGAGCTGAGGGAGTTGAAGACTCAACTAAAGGAATTGGTGGACAAGGGCTTCGTGCGCCCTAGTTTCTCTCTGTGGGGTGCTCCCGTCTTGTTTGTTAAGAAGAAGGATGGATCCCTACGTATGTGTATTGACTACCGTGAGCTGAACAAGTTGACTATCAAGAATAAGTACCCGTTGCCGAGGATTGATGATTTATTTGACCAGCTGCAAGGGGCTCGGGTATTCTCAAAAATTGATTTACGCTCCGGTTATTACCAGTTGAAGGTCAGAGCTGACGATATTCCAAAGACCGCATTCAGGACCCGATACGGACACTATGAATTCTTAGTGATGTCTTTTGGGTTGACTAATGCCCCGGCGGCATTTATGGACCTGATGAACAGGATATTCTAGGATTTTTTGGATAAATTTATAATCGTCTTCATCGACGACATCCTGGTTTATTCCAGAAGTGAAGCCGAGCACGAGGAGCACTTGGCAATTGTACTATCAACTCTGAGACAACACCAATTATACGCCAAGCTGTCAAAATGTAAATTCTGGTTGAGCAGGATTAACTTCCTAGGCTACGTGGTGTCTGCAGAAGGAGTTTCAGTGGATCCGGCCAAGATTCAGGCTGTGAAAGACTAGCCGAGACCAAGGAATGCCAGTGAGGTACGGAGCTTTATCGGGCTAGCTGGTTATTACAGAAAGTTTATCAAAGAATTTTTTGTGATAGCAAAACCTATGACCAGCTTAACGAGGAAAGACATCAAGTTCAAGTGGTCTGAAGCTTGTGAGATGAGTCTTTAGACACTTAAGCAGAAGTTAACCACTGCTTCTCTGTTAGTGTTGCCAGTTGAAGACGGTAAATTCAGTGTATACTGTGATGCATCCAAGGCTAGCTTGGGATGTGTATTAATGCAAGAAGAGAAAGTGGTGGCGTACGCGTCCAGACAATTGAAGAACCACGAGCAAAACTACCCTACTCACGACCTTGAGTTAGTGGCAGTTGTTTTTTACACTGAAGGTATGGAGACACCACTTGTATGGACAATCATGTGACGTGTTTTCTGATCACAAAAGCTTGAAGTATATATTTACTTAGAAAGAGTTAAACATGAGGCAACGGCGGTGGCTCGAATTCGTGAAAGATTATGACATCGAGATTAAATACCACCCAGAGAAAACTAACGTGGTAGCCGATGCGTTGAGCAGGATGCCGGCTACTATGCAACAGGCCTTGTCGGCCATATCAGTACCTTTGAGGACAGAAATTCAGAGGTTCAAATTAGAGGTGGTTTCTAAGCTATCGGCCGTGCTGGCAGATCTAACATTGCGGCCAACCATTCTGAACCGAATTAAAGAAGCCCAAAAGACCAATTCAAAGGAAATGGCCGATATAGTAAGCAAGTTGCCTATGGCCTCTTCCGAGTTCAGCTATTCGGGAGATGGTGTTCTGAAGTTCAGAGACAGATGATATGTTTCGAGAGATGAAGAGCTACGAAAAGACATCTTGTCGGAAGTCCATTCGTCTTCTTTCTCAGTGCATCCTGGAAGCACGAAGATGTATCAAGACTTGAAACTTCACTTATGGTAGCCGAATATGAAAAACGAAGTAGCCAAGTATGTGGAGTCTTGCATAATATGTCAACAAATTAAGGCTGAACATCAACGACCAGGTGGAAAGCTTCAGCCTCTCCCGATCCCCGAATGGAAATGGGAGAATATCACGATGGATTTTGTTGTTGGCCTTCCAAGGACGGCTAGAGGCCATAACAGCATATGAGTCATTGTGGACAGACTAACAAAGTTGACCCATTTTCTACCTGTGAAGACGATGTTCTCTATGGATCAATATGCAGAATTATACATAAGCGAGATCATCAAGCTGCATGGGGTGCCAGTATCTATTGTATCTGATCGGGACCCTAGATTCACGTCGAGGATCTGGAAAAACTTGCAAAACTCCTTGGGTACCAAGTTAAACTTCAGCACTGCATTTCATCCACAGACAGACGGACAATCCAAGAGGACGATTCAAATACTTGAGGATATGTTAAGGTCGTGCGTGTTGGAATTTCATGCCCCTTGGAGTAAGTATTTGCCGCTAGTAGAATTCGCTTATAACAATAGCTACCAGGCTACGATCGGAATGGCCCAGTATGAAGCCCTTTATGACAGAAAATCCAGATCTCCATTGTGTTTGGATGAAGTTGGAGAAGCCAGACTTGCCGGCCCTGAGTTATTACAGCAGATGTCTGAGGTGATTGCTACTATCAGACAGCGAATCAATACTGCACAGAGTTGACAAAAAGCTACGCAGACCGTAGGAGGAGAGACTTAGAGTTCGCTGAGGGCGATGAAGTATTCCTCAAGGTATCGCCTTTCAAGGGCGTGATGAGGTTTGGTAAGAAAAGGAAGCTAAGTCCAAAGTTTGTTGGGCCCTTTCCCATCTTGAAGAGAGTTGGAAGCATGACTTACAGACTATAGCTGTCAGCGTCAATGTATGGAGTTCACAATGTTTTTCATGTTTCGATGCTGAGAAAATGTGTGACACCCAAAAATTTTACCAAATATTTTAGCTATGTGCTTAAAGTTTCGTACAAAATCTTAGGGAGTTACCCAAACGAAAGATAAATGGATGGAGAAACCAAAATTTAGATTTTTTTTTTAGAGGGATTAATTAAAAGAAGAATTTAAAATGTATATGGTTTAATTGGACATTTGATTGGAGTAGCTTCTTCATAAAGCCACTACAATCCATGTAACCAAACACTCCAATCTCTCTCTCTCTCTCTTCTCTCTCTCTCTCTCTCTTTCTCTCTCTCTCTCTCTCTAACACCCCCCCCTTGTTCTTCTCTTTTACGTTATTCAGCAAATCGCCCCCCCCCCCCCCCCCCACCCTCTTACTCCTTTAGTTTTCTTCATCTCCAGAACACATTTTTCTCTCCCTCTATGTTTGTCTTCAGCAGCAAAACAATCTCCCCCCCCCCCCTCCATTTCCTTTCTTCTCCTCCAGCAGCTCACACTCACCCATCCTCTCTCTATTCTTCACGGTTTCTCCAGCCCTTCCTCCATGGTCGAAGACTTCTCATTTCTCAGAGCTTCAATCATTGAAGAAAAATAAGGTAAGAGTGGATGTTGGCTTAGGGTTATTTGTGTTGATGGAATGGTGTGCATTTGGGAGCATTTTTGTGGAAGATTTTTTTTTAGAGTTGTAAACCCTAAATAATTGCACGTAATGTTGGTTGTTTTGCTGGGTTTTATCTCCATTTGGATGTTTGACTAATTTATATAAAGGTATTGATGATAGATTTGAGAGGAAAATACATTTAGTGTTTATTGTGGTGAAGTATGTTGGTGGATGTTGGCATTTGTTATGAATGCACGAAAATGGGAGATTCCTTGCTAAATGTTCTCTCTTAATGGGTCTTCAAACATGTTAAATAATTATGCTGAATGTTGAATTAGAAAAGGTTTGAGTTTGGTTAAGTTTTGATGAAAGTCTGAAATTTTGAATTAGGAGCAGGGCAGTTTCGGGTTTATCAATTTTTGGCAAATCTATCAACTTCCATTTTAAAAAATATTTTGGTGTGTTAAACTAGACACTTTAAGGAAGCCATGGCCTTTGGAATCAAGTCGTTTCGATATGTATCGTAAAAGTTTTGAATTTTTGAAGTTGGCTCAATTTCTAGGTCAAAATCCGGGTTTGGTTATGTCATTGGTTTGTTGGTTGGAAATTTGTTTAAATGCTAATTGTTTGGTGTGTTTGACTTTATGACATGTGATATATGGTTCGTTTGGTTTTGGGATTTGGCCTCCATTGAAGTGTGATGAATGGTAGGAGCATTATTTTGATGGTTGTTGGAAATTAGGAGATTTCATGCACTTATTCTGGGTTTGAATTCAAGTTCTATTATTATTGGACATTGGATGTTAAGCGCTCCTGGTGTCTCTTGTTGATTTTGAAGTTTAGTTTAATGTTAGCTGAAAATCTGAGGACGTAAATTGGTTATGTTCTTATGAATGATGTTATGATGTTTAGGTTTCCACGTTCTGCGGACAAGAATACAATTGAGTACAAGTTGAGATAAATTTGCTAAGGACGTCAGGTAAGTAATGTTACGCGCATATTATAGGTTCGTGCATCACCAGGACGTTCAAGACTTTCAACTCTGCAGCAACAGGTAAGTTCATACCTGTAGGTTGGCCCTTAAGGCCCTACATCAAGGAGATACTAGGTTTTATTTCTGTCGGGATGTTTCGGGTAGATAAGTTAGAGTTTTGTTCTGAGTTTTTCTGTAATTCATTTCTCTTCTGCCGTTTATTCTTGCTATCTGTTTTTCTTTTAAGCTGAAGCACTGTTAATGTCCATGCATACACGATTTTCCCAAAAGTTCATGCAAAACTGTTTTCTGTACATGGTTTTGAAATTAAGAAAGATAAAATCTGACTGAAATGTATTGGTTAAGTGCGGGACGGGGACTGGCCTACTGTTTCTGTTCTGTTCTGTAAATCTGTTATGTGTCTGTCATGCACTTGCCAGTTCCCCTATAAGCCTCACTTATACCCCTCTGCCACTGAAATGTAATGTACTGTACTGTCACCGTATTTCGGAAATTTCATGCATAGCATATGCATCACTGCATTATATTTTTATGTTCTTACTGAGCTCTAGGCTCATAGGTGAACTCCTCGATGTAGGTAATGAACCCGTGGATGAGGAGTTCGTGCCTCAGTCTGATGAATAAGTGATCAGTGGTTCGAGCTTGCGTGGGGTTGTTTGCTGCAGCCAGACATGTTTCTGTTCAGAGGTTTAATTTTCTAAAGTGAAGTTTATGTCTGTAAATTCTACTTAGATTCTGGTGTTTTGGTTTTAAAAACTCTGTTAGAAATCCTGGAAGTGTATGTCAAAATTTTGTACTGCTTCTGAGATTTAAAAACAATGTATAGATTCTGAATTTATGTATTTAAAATCTCTGTATTTGACAGTTGAATTTATGTTCTGAAGTATTCTGGAATTTGTTTGGGATATTTTCCTCTTTTAGGGCTTGCATGGATTTCCCCTGATTCTTGAGGTATCCATGCAGTCTGTTTTTCTGGGTCTTCTGTTGTGTTTTCTGATATGTTCAAAATCATGCTGTGAAGTGTTTTTCTGAAGTATGAAGTTTGCAAATTTTCTGTTTTAACGATTTCTATTTTTAAGTGATCCTGTCAAAAAGTTGTCAAATTTTGCCTTTTAACCTATATCTTCTGATGACGTCATCACATCTTCCGATTTCATCTGCTGCCTACATCTTCTGATGACGTCATCACATCTTCCGATTTCATCTGCTGCCTATATCTTCCGATGACATCATCACATCTTCTGATTTCATCTGTTGCCTACATCTTCTGATGACGTCATCCACATCTTCCGGCCACGTCATCTGCCTAAATCTTTCGGTATTATTTCTGCTTACATCCACCGCTGTTTATTGTTCACTCTTGTCTTATTCACATCCACCGGTTACTGTTCACTTTCTTCTTATTCACATCCACCTGTTAATGTTCACTTTCTTCTTATTCACATCCACCGGTTAATGTTCACTTTTATTCACATCCACCGGTTACTATTCACTTTTGTTTTATTCACATCCACCTCTGCTACTGTTCTCCTCCATTTTATTCACATTATCCACTGTTTTCATTTTCCGCTGCTGCCTTTATAATTATATCTTCCACCTGACGTCATTCGCTTGTCTTTCAGCCTTCACTCCCAGAGAAGGTTTACGCCTAAAAATTTAAATGTTCCTGTTTTTCCTGTTTTCTTTCGCCATCAATTTATAAAAGTTCTATGTTTTCTGTATTCCGATTTTAATTGTCATCCAGCTTAAATGTGTCTTCCAGTTTCACTTCTAGAGAAGGTTTATACTCTCTGTTAAGATTTTAAAAGTATAAATGTTTTAAAAAAAATAGTCACCGTTTTGGAATGTCTCGGAGTGATGGCTCCTCGTCCCCGATCGGGTCGGGGGCCGTCACAAAATGTGTGCGAGATCCTACTCAGATCGTGGAACCAGTGGACATAGATATCATGCCAACGCTGACATATGAAGAAAGGCCTATAAAGATTTTGGACTCCTCTCTCAAAGTGTTGTGCAACAGAGTGGTCCCATTGGTGAAAGTTTTATGACGCAATCATAACGTGAAGGAAGCCACTTGAGAAAGACAATGTAACACCCGACAACTTCAGCCAGGTGACTTCCTAACTGTATTAACGGTCATAAATATTCAATCTTCACGGTTTAGAATTTTATACCAAGAATAATTAATTTTATGTGGATTTAAACTAGGTTGAGTGGCAAAGTTGTAATAATGGAGGGTGATAACCGATATATAAAGAAAAAGGAAATATTTTAAACCTCACTTGAACCACTGTAGCCGACACCTTCCTTTTCGGCGATTTCTTCTCTCCCAAGCTCTTGCTCTCTGCTTTCAGCATACTCTCTTCGACGATCGGTTTCTCTGCCATCACCCGACTACTCTGTGCCCGAGGTATGCAATAGACAACGTAGCTATCTGTTAGTTTGTTAGCCCTGTTTTCTACTCGGTATTGGAGTTTTGGATCTTCCAATGGCCGACTAATAATAATGACATTTGAAATCTGAGAGTGGAAATGACTTTAGCTATTAAATCTTAGGATAACTTGAGATTAGAACTATTAGGATTTTTGTTTTAACTACTGCAATGTAAATGTTTTAGGTGAAGAAGTTTAAAGAGAAAGGAGCTCAAGTGCTAAGAAGACCAGGTAAGTGAATGTATTAAGATTTCCGGCTAATAGAGCCCTACATCGTGGGAGTACTAGGTTGTTTTAGATGTCTAATGTTTACCTTATGATGATGAGCTTGACTGCACTTGAAGGATTGATGAATGTTGTGAGTTATACTATTTGATGACCTACTAGTGAATGTGAAGTTGTCTGCTCTGGTATGATCCTTGTCATAGTCTGATGGGTTAAAAGTTCTCATGTTCATGTATCATGAATGTTTCTCAAGAATAAGAAAATGTTTTAATACATGTTTTCCATGAACAAGATATGTATGTATAATTGTATATATATAAGATTTATGCAACGTGGACTAAGTGAGGGTTGGGGGCGGTTCGGCGTACGTCACAGTCCAAAGAGGGACATATGAATACGACCCGCAGTAGGGAACAAGATCAAACTCACTATCAAACCCCCTTTACCGGCACAAATCCTCTCTTAATCCACACAACCTAAATGAAGAATATGATCAAAGACTATGAATGATGAATATGATAAATGACTATGCACGATGAATATGATCCATGACTATGAACGATGAATATGATCCATGACTATGAACGATGAATGTGATCCATGACTATGAATGATGAATATGATCCATGACTATGAACGATGAATGTGATCCATGACTATGAATTATGGTTACGAGCAAAGATATGAACAAGAAAAGACTTATGAGCATGAGATTTTCCCAAATTATACATTCATGCATCCATGTTAGTGTTGCATTCATTACTAAGCATTAGGCTTATAGTTAAATCTTATGATGTAGGTGAAGAGTTAGAAGGTGAGGATTTCCAGTCCAGAGATGATGTTTAAAGTTGGTTGCCGGAGGATGCTCAGTGTGACAGTGAAGGCTGGATAGGCGAATAAGTTCCCTGGTTATGCTCATAGTAAGTCAGAAAAGTTTACGATGAACAGATGACTAAATAGAACAGAATTTCTTATAACAATGAGATTTGGATTTGAAGGGCTTGTCTTTAGAGTCTGAATACGATTTTAAGGATTAATGAATGGTTTGTTTTGCTTGAGTCTTCCGCTATGCGTATTTTAGATGAGTTTATGATTTTTACTCTTTGAGGTTTATGGTTACTAAGTTAAGATTCGGGTGAGATGTAGTGTCTAAGCCATCGGATGATGAAAGTGCTATTTTATCGTCTAGCGATCGGCAGATGTAGTGTCTAAGCCATCAGATGATGAAAGTGCTATTTTGTCGTCTAGCGATCGGCAGATGTAGTGTCTAAGCCATCGGATGATGAAAGTGCTATTTTGTCATCTAGCGATCGGCAGATGTAGTGTCTAAGCCATCGGATGATGAGAGTGCTATTGTGTCGTCTAGCGATCGGCAGATGTAGTGTCTAAGCCATCGGATGATGAGAGTGCTATTTTGTCGTCTAGCGATCGGCAGATGTAGTGTCTAAGCCATCGGATGATGAAAGTGCTATTTTGTCGTCTAGCGATCGGCAGATGTAGTGTCTAAGCCATCGGATGATGAAAGTGCTATTTTGTCGTCTAGCGATCGGCAGATGTAGTGTCTAAGTCACCGGATGATGTGAGTATTCTCTTATTGTATAATGTCCAGGTAATGTTTTAAGTCGGTCACGTGAAGCACACATGACCACCGGTCGATGTAAGTTATTTCTTTGTTGTCAGACCCAGTTTAAGAGATGTTAAAAAAAATATATATTACCGAAAATAGGTTGAGTGTGAGTAATAAGAATTAAATGATTAAGAAAGATATGGATTATTACGATCCCTCCCGGGTCGTTACAGACAACATGACGTTAGGGCCCAATATCTGGAGTTATTCGCTTAAGCAAATTTTTGGGACAAAATTCTGTTAAGGTAGGTGGGATATAACACCCGGCATTTTTGCCATGAAAATATTCTTTGAATTATTAAATGGGAATTAATTGCCATGTAATTTTCCCTTGAGTTATTGTACGAGATTTATTTTGCTATTAATATAGTGGATGTTTGTTTGGAATGTGTTAGGATGTTAGTAGAAAACCGAACCAGGGGCAACCAAAACAAAACAATTGGTTAGAAACCAATGGAAGGGCAAAATGGGAAGCTAATTAAGGTTGGTGGGAGGAAGCCAATGGATAATTGACACTTAGCAAGCTTGTGGACGAAGCCATACCTTCTCTCTTCCTCTTCCTCTCTTCTCTTCACTCTTACGAGAAGCACTTCTCTGTTTTCTCTCTTCCAGACGACTAAGACAAATTCCAAAAACTTTGTTTCTCCTGTTTTCTTCTTTTCCTTCAATAAAGGTAACCCTCTAAGATAGTTAACGAGTTTAGGTTAGTTACTTATTAGTTTTGTTGAGGTTTAGGGTTAATGTCTGACTGCGCATGATGTAGGTTCGTGACTCGCCTTGGCAACACGAACAAAGCTTGCAACTTCACGGACAACAGGTAAGTTCATGCGTATAAGTTGGCTCTTAAGGCCCTAAAACATGGATATACTAGGTTTTGGTTCAGGTAGTTAGGTCGTAGGTTATGCTATAAGCTAAACGTGTTCTGTGTGTTCTGTTTCATGTTTGTTTTTATTCTGTCGCCTGTATATGTTGAGTTTAAGCACTGTATCTGTTCATGCATATATGTTTTCTGGAAAACCATGTAAATGTTTTTCAGCAATAGATTTGAAGTTATGAAAGTTAAAAATGTGGATGTAATGTATGGTTAAGTGTGGACGAGGACTAACATCCCCTCATGTACTCCTGTTATATCCTGTTGTGGCATGTACTCCTGTTGCGCCAGCTCTTCTTCCCACTTATACCTTCCTGTCTAGTGAAACGTAATGTAATGTAACATAATGTTCATGCATTCATGCACAGCATATGCATCACTGCATTTCATGTTTTTACTAAGCTCTAGGCTCATAGTTGAACTCCCTGTTGTAGGTATGGATCCTCTAGATGAGGACTTTGTGCCTCAAGCTGATGAGTAGATGAAGTTGGCGGATAGAGCTCATGGGGATTAGTCGCTGCAGTAAGACAAATGTTATTCCTGTGAAGATGTATTGTTCTATAGTTATGTCAAGTTATGTACAACTTTTGTTTTTTTTTTTTTAAAAAAAACGATGTATAGACTTAGTTTTGATGTATTTAAAACCTCTGTTTGACAGTTGTATGTATGTTTTGAAATATTCTGGAACTGCTTAGAGTCTTTTCTTTTAGGTTACGCTTGGATTGTGTAACGACTCTAATTCTTATACCCGAAATTCCCGTCAAATTTTTCCTTTTATGCACTAAGTAATTTCAACTTTAAAGGTTTTAATCAACATCTAACTTGTTAAAATTTCTTTTGAAACTCATTTAAACAAAACATATTAAATAAAATAAAGCCCATTAAAATAGAAGTGCAATCGGCCAACAAATCGTGGGGGCAGAAAGGGCATTTGCCCGTAAAATTTCATGGCCGATCGATCGGCTATTTCAGCAGATCGATCGTCTACGGCATTTTAAAGCCAGGCGATCGATCGCCCCTGGCGATCACCCTCACAGCCGATCGATCGCCCATTCAGGCGATCGATCGGCAACTCCTCTAGAAAAACTAGAGAAGTTACCATTGAGACGCCGATCGATCGCCCTTCTCAGGCGATCGATCGGCACACTCCCTGGAATCAGAAATTCCAGGGAGCTGCCTCCTTCTCCCTTCGTCACCCTGCACCCCACACTTACAAACTTCACATTTCTTCTCTTACCAAATTACCTCTAAACATTTCATAACAACCTTCTACCCGCATACAATCCTCACTTCACAGATCACCCACAACCCGATTCAAAACCTATTTAAAACGTAACAAAATTTCATAAAAATGAACCGCATGGATCCGTTTAAAAACTTGACATTTCCCTCTGTTTGAAATTATCAAAAATACAACAAAATACTAAATATTATCTATCCAGTCACCAAGCATCCTAAAATATTTCAACTATACAATTTTCCTACGTTTCTATCAATTAAAATCCCCAAAACATTTACCTACATCCCCACGGGTCAAAATGCGCACCGACTGCTCAGCATACTCTCACGGGCCATCATTCTTCAACCGCTTCATGCTTCGGGTGGAGGGATCTCATCCTCACCTGTATCGAAAACACCTACACCATTTAGACAACTATGAGCTAAAGGCTCAACAAGTCTTGCAAATGCAGATGCATGCTGTGCATATGGAGTTCAGAAATCATGCAATCATCTTACATTTTCGCCATTCATTTCCTTTTCACATATATTCCTACCTTTTCGTTATTCATTTCCTTTTCACAAATAGTCCGACCTTTTCGCTATTCATTTCCTTTTCACAAATAGTCCGACCTTTTCGCTATTCATTTCCTTTTCACAAATAGTCCGACCTTTTCGCTATTCATTTCCTTTTCACAAATAGTCCGACCTTTTCGCTATTCATTTCCTTTTCACAAATAGTCCGACCTTTTCGCTATTCATTTCCTTTTCACAAATAGTCCGACCTTTTCGCTATTCATTTCCTTTTCACAAATAGTCCGACCTTTTCGCTATTCATTTCCTTTTCACAAATAGTCCGACCTTTTCGCTATTCATTTCCTTTTCACAAATAGTCCGACCTTTTCGCTATTCATTTCCTTTTCACAAATAGTCCGACCTTTTCGCTATTCATTTCCTTTTCACAAATAGTCCGACCTTTTCGCTATTCATTTCCTTTTCACAAATAGTCCGACCTTTTCGCTATTCATTTCCTTTTCACAAATAGTCCGACCTTTTCGCTATTCATTTCCTTTTCACAAATAGTCCGACCTTTTCGCTATTCATTTCCTTTTCACAAATAGTCCGACCTTTTCGCTATTCATTTCCTTTTCACAAATAGTCCGACCTTTTCGCTATTCATTTCCTTTTCACAAATAGTCCGACCTTTTCGCTATTCATTTCCTTTTCACAAATAGTCCGACCTTTTCGCTATTCATTTCCTTTTCACAAATAGTCCGACCTTTTCGCTATTCATTTCCTTTTCACAAATAGTCCGACCTTTTCGCTATTCATTTCCTTTTCACAAATAGTCCGACCTTTTCGCTATTCATTTCCTTTTCACAAATAGTCCGACCTTTTCGCTATTCATTTCCTTTTCACAAATAGTCCGACCTTTTCGCTATTCATTTCCTTTTCACAAATAGTCCGACCTTTTCGCTATTCATTTCCTTTTCACAAATAGTCCGACCTTTTCGCTATTCATTTCCTTTTCACAAATAGTCCGACCTTTCGCTATTCATTTCCTTTTCACAAATAGTCCGACCTTTTCGCTATTCATTTCCTTTTCACATATATTCCTACATTTTTGCTATTCATTTTCTACATTTTCGCTATTCATTTCCTTTTCACATATATTCCTATATTTTCGCTATTCATTTCCTACCTTTTTGTTATTCATTTCCTTTTCATGAGAACTTAGTGCGGAAATTCATTTTCTATGCTTATTCAAAAACATGATGCATGAACAATTAAATGCATAACATAAACATACAACATGTATACCATCAAGACAATAGAAACATAACCAATAAAGGTAACTAGTCCTAACTACCTAACCAAAGCAATTAAACAAACAAAGCTCCACAATACTCGACGCAACATCGACGCATGGCGTAGGCCAATCGGCCACAGTAAGTCACGAGAACTTACCTGTCGTCCGTAAAAATTTAAGCTCCATCTACGAGCGTTGTTCACCTATGGCAATTCACAACAATTCGTAATTAAAAATTGAGTTTAAACCGTTAAACTTCCAACTAACAAAACCTTAACTAAGGAAATCTCCTAAAACTCCAATCTAACTCATTGAAGCATTTTGTCGAGCAATTCGAGCTTGATACCTCAAAACCTCCATTAACGGAGTTTTCCAAAACCTCGAAATCCATAAAACCCCAACATTTCTCAATGAATCGTTTAACTTCATCCAATAACGCTCAATACGTCCATTATATTCACAAATACGGTAGATCTACCAATTTCAAACCCTAAATCACGTTTTTGACGAAACCCTAAACGAAACCCTAACCGTTTAACTCACCAAAAATCGAGCATAAACCTTCTAGAACTGTAGAATCATACCTAGGGTCGGGATTGGAGGAGAAAACGTGAAGAACCGGAGTTGATCGGAGGAGAAATCGTCGTCGGAAGAGGAGAACGTTGTCGGTCGGAGGAGGGGAAATTGCCAGAGCTTCTGGCGTTCGTGGGGGAGAGAAGAAATGAGGGAGGAATAGAGGAGAAATTAGGTTTTATTAATTTGGTTTGCAAATTTACCTTTTTGCCCTTTTACTTATTTTCTATTTGTTTCGTTATTTAGCGAACGATTCGGTTTCTCCAAATTTTCTTATTTTGCCAATAATTCCTATTTATTACTGGGGTTCTATTAAAACTGTCCGTCTGCAAAACAGACTTCGTTTATGTAATACCCGGTTCTATCAAACCGTTTCTCTATTCCTTTTAAACTAATGGCACAATTTATATGGCAATATGAAATGTAGGGTTAATGGATGACTAGGCAAGGGCATAAGAGTAATTAGAAATTCAAATGTGGATAACGTATTTAAGGAAACTATTAATGAAGTAGCCGCCTGTTAGTGTTTTTACACACTTACACGCAAGTGCACGTGTCGCTAACGAAGTAATAGAGTAAGTAGAGTATCGATCCCACGAGGATATTTTAATTTTAATTAAATTGCTATAACGATTTTATAGAAATAATCAAATGATAAATAAAATTCATTGAAAATAAATTCAGAATGACAATGAAACAAAGTAAATCAGAATAAAAGAGGTAAAAATGATAAAAGAAGGCCTTGGCTAGGATCGATTTCTTTGTTACGATTAATTTACTACTGATGCTGTGGTAATGCTCTGAGCATTATCTAAAGAACAGCAAGAATAAAAGTATTTTCTAGGATTCTTTCGAATTGTCTAGGTAAATTCAAATCAGAATTTCTTTCTACCTTGAAAGAATGCAACTAATATTGAATCTCATATATGTGCAATTCTTATCGCCAATCAAATTAGTGTTAACCACGTTGTAACAAAGTAATTCAATTAATTATTCATGCATCTCTAATTTATATCTATCCGTCGATACAATATAAATATGAATAGTTAACCTATCTATCGATATGGTTTAACATAGCAAATAAATTTCACGAATAATTGTTCAATAGATAATTCCAAAAGCAAACCAAGATCGTAGCAAAATAACGTAACAAATACTATCGTCCTAACCAAGATTAAAAGTTTAGCTACTATGCATAATTAAAATAGGGCTAAAAACAGTTTTGTTTATAGAACAATAATGCAATGAAAATAATTGAAGAAGAAGAGAGTTCAGGAAATGGCGTCGGTGGTTTTCAGATCCAGATGCAGCGCCTCCTCTCCAATCTCTCCAAAAGGGTATATCAGAATATCTCCAAGAAAAATAATATTAATACTCCCTAGATCCACTTTTCTCTCTGCGTAAGGAGTTGCACCAGAATTGGTTTTCTTCAAAAGGAATATCTCTTTTAATTCTCCATGCAATCTTCTCTTTCTCTCTCCAATTTCCATTAGATTTAATTGCTTTTGTCATCTAGTGCTGCCCTTGATAGTCTTCTTCCGCTGCCCAAATTGTTTACTGCTTCCGCTGCCCAAATTGTTTAGCTCTTTCCTTTCTAGTCTTCCGCTGCCCAGGTTTCTTCTCTTTCCTTTCTAGTCTTCCGCTGCCCAGCTGCCCAGATTTTCATTTCTTTGTAGATCTTCCGCTGCCCGTTATTTTTATATCTTCCGTTGCCCTATTTTGTCTTTTTCTGCTGCCCATTCTTCAAGTCATCCGCTGCCCAATTTGCTTTATTTCCTTGGTTCTTCCGCTGCCCAGTTTAGCTAAATCATCTGATTGCTATTAAATTCAAATCCATTTTTCTTCCATAATTCCAGCATTTTCTCTCTCTGTAATCAGCAACAACTTTCCTTAATTTAAGTGATTTGCTCTCTCCATAATCTTCAGCTTTTGAATTTGATTTCCCTCTAATAAAATTACATTCAAATACGAAAATATAAAATTCAAATTAAAGAGAAAAAATCTGCTTTTAATGAAAAATCTATATGAATATATTAAATTGAATAAAAATACTAATGCATACAACATTCCATGGCAATTGTAATAACTCATACCAATTTATCATTGCAATCACTCAATTCATATAAGTTTTCTTATATAAAGTTAGCATAAAATGACTCTAAAATAAGAGTCATCACCGCCACTGTTTATTTCATTTCCTCTCCATTCTCAACTCCTCAGCTTAGCAGAGCGCGATAGGAGACCCCCTTCAACTTCCTCCAGCGATTTTCTCCGAACTTGGTGAGTTTTGCTTCTATTTCTTGTTACATTGTATCTATCGTTGGTAGGAGGGATGATAAATGAGGTTTTGAGAAGGCGGTAAGCGAGTGGTGGTTTCGGTTTAAGTTGAAATCGGGAATGCACAATGACTAGAGTTCCCAAAACAGTTTCCCTTAGATTTCTAGTGGTTTAGAATGAAGATTAGAGGAAATTTAATGTATGCTCTGTCTATGGTTTTAGGTTTGAGTAATACCCGAAGTAGCTTGCAACCAAGTTTTTTCAGGAGACCAGGTAAGTAAAGTTTGCTTGTGCCTTCGGGCCTACATCACAAAACATTAGGGTTTGTATGTTGAAATGTGTTGGTATGTCATGCATCATATTTTTTAAAGTATACGAAAATGAATTTGAAGGCATGTTGGCATAGTGAGGATTGAACATATTGAAACAGCTATGTGAATCAGTTTTACTGTTAAGGGAAGTAATCCGCCCCTTAATGAGACAGTGGATATTTATACTTTGAGAGAGTTGATCCAGCTTCCAATTTCACAGGGGGATCTAAACATGTGAATCAGATTTACTGTTAAGGGAATTTATCCGCCCCTTAATGAGCCAGTGGATGTATATACTTTGGGAGAGTTGATCCAGCTCCCAATTTCACAGGGGGATCTGAACAGAAACGAAACATGAACAACTGAGTTGAGAAAGTAGAAATTGCATGTTTAGGAATTTGTATTTCAGTGTTTCATTTCATTACTGTTTTTCTTACTTAGCATTAGGCTAATAGATGAGTTTTGTGATGTAGGTGTTGAGGATACTGCAAGTGAATTTCCTGATTGCACAGATGATTAGATGTGGTTGGAGGAGTACATTTATGTCTCGGCCTGGTAAACTGATGAGGCGGGTTAACTGTTGTCAGCAGTGGTGGGGGTTTAGTTGGTAATAATCTAATTAGAGTATGCTTAGTTTTCATGACAGTAGAGATTTTAATATTTGACTACGTTTTGAGTTTTTCTGGTACTAGTGATCTGTTGGGTTTTAAATGTTGGTTTTACTGGGTTTGAACAATACAATGAGAATTGTTTCTGAATGGTCTTGATGAAGCAAGTAAATTCCTTCCTGTAATTAGTGTGGTGTATGTATATCGAGAAGTAGTTGAGATGTCGCCCTTATTTCTATCGGATGATGTAGATTTTGCCCTACCGGTATGAGTGGGTATTATGCTTTGTCGTTTAGTGATCGGTATATTCAATTTACCCTATCGGAAGAAGGGGATGAGGGGTTTTGTTGTTAACCCATCGGCAGATGCGTGCTGACGTCATCGGTAGATGTAGGAGGACTTTTGTCGTTTAGTCATCGGTGGGTGTAGAACGAAGTCGATCGGATGAAGGAAGTCATCTGGCTGACGTCATCGGTAGATGTAGGAGGACTTTTGTCGTTTAGTCATCGGAGGATGTATAGTGTATTTTGTCGTTTAGTCACCGGTAGATACAGTCTACCGAGAGATGTCCTTTGTTTTCCATTCGGCTGACGTCATCGGCAGGAGTCTTCTATTTTGGTTGTTTTCTGTTTCTTCCGTTGACTTTACTCATCGGCGGATGCGTTTGACTTCTGCAACTTTTAAAGTGTTTTCACGATTCAAACTTCTATTTCTTTGACCGATTATTCCTTAACATTTCAAATGATTTCCGCTGCAAGTTTATTTTAAAAAAAAAATATAGTAGAAATTTTAGTCATGTACGGGCATTGTGTGACGAACCGGGTTCAGATAACTCGGGGCGTTACAGTTTACTATTTTTACCAAAATGTCCTTTATATTACGAGAAACGCAAAATCCTCGTAATTAGCGCTACAACTCCAAAAATTTCCTTATTTCTCATAAAATCCTTATTCATTATTAGGATTTTAATAACGTTTTTCTTTCGCAAAACGGACTTAATTTGTTATATTTACCAACAATGCTATTATATATTGGAATATTAAAATCCCGTAAAGTCGGGTGTTATAGATTGTCTTGAGTTTTAGAGATATCCATGCATTTAAATTTTTGAAACTTCTGTTATGTTTTCTGATATGTCCAAACTCATATTTTGAATTGGGTTTTGAAGTTTGAAGATTTCTGCGTCAACAAGGAGTAAATCGTCAAACAGAGAGGTAGCCAATCGATCGCCTGGGGTAACCGATCGATCGGCAGAGTATATGTTCAAGTCCTTCAAGTCTTCAAGTTTTTCCTTAGAAAACAGTCATCCACGCCTTCTGTAAAATAGTCGTCCACACCTTCTGTAAAATAGTTATCCATTATGTTATGTAAAACAGTCGTCCACGCCTTCTGTAAAACAGTTATTCATTCTGTTCTGTGAACAGTCGTCCACGCCTTCTTTGAAAATAGTCGTCCACGCCTTCTTTGAAAATAGTCGTCCACGCCGCCTTTGAAAATAGTCGTCCACGCCTTCTTTGAAAATAGTTGTCCACGCTGCCTTTGAAAATAGTCGTTTACGCTATTCCTTAAACAGTAGTCTAGTTCTGTAGTTGTCCACAGATTCTGCCTTTTATTTCAAACGTCCACGGTCACTGCCTTTGATTTTAAACGTCCACAGGCTTCTGTTTTTGCCTTTGATTTTAAACGTCCACAGGCTTCTGTTTTTGCCTTTGATTTTAAACGTCCGCAGGCTTCTGTTGTCTACTGTTTCTGCCTTTTATTTCAAACGTCCACGGTCACCGCCTTTTATTTTAAACGTCCACAGGCTTCTGTTTTTACCTTTGATTTTAAACATCCACAAGCTTATGTTTTTGCCTTTGATCTTAAACGTCCACAGGCTTCTGTTGTATAGTGTTTCTGCCTTTTATTTCAAATGTCTACGGTCACTGCCTTTTATCTTAAACGTCCACAGGCTTCTGTTGTTTACTGTTTCTGCCTTTTTTTTTTTTGAAATGTCCACGGCTTCTGTCATCCACAGTAAGTCTTCCATGGTTTCTTAGTAATACAGAGAACAATATTTTCACTAATAAACGATGACACCTTCATATTTAATTATTTATATATGTATTGGGTCTAACCCATATTATCTTATACTCCTTCGAGCTCAAAAGCTTATTCACAATGATAATTGTATAATTCATAGTATGTGTGTGTAGATCATTGTAATGGTTTAATTATATCGAACATCAATTGCCTGTCGATGTTATTTGTGGCTGCATTTTTACATTTATACGATGCTTTACTTCGAGAATGATGAGCTTCTTGTTTTATCGAGTATTCATTTTGAATCATTAATGTTATAATTACTCTCTTATTTTACTATTGTGACGACCCCCGACCCGATCGGGATTAGAGAGCCTCAATCTATATATTCTTTCAACGGGACGGTCACTAAAAGAACACAAGATAACTCTATTTTATCTAAGGAGTTTAATCATGTGCTTGTTAGTTGTGTCAAACAAAAATATACAATTGTTATAAAATATATGATTCAACTATGACAATTCATGTTATTTTCCTGGTCATATTGGACAGAAAGACCATTTAGAACCAAAATTAAAATTACAACAATTTTAATGAAAAAGTTACGTGTCCTTATTTTTATTTACAACAAGAAATTACGCTAGGTAAAATTAATTATGTTTACTCGGTTGATGATTGATAAGAATCTGGTCGACTATTAATAAGAGTAAAATTGACCTATCAAAATTTTATAGATAATATTATATTTATCTCAAAATTTTAAGTAATTAATTATATTAATTAGTGAGTGTTATTTAAGATGGTGAAAATTAAGTAGTAAAATTAGATGATAAATGTAGTATTACAAGAGATAATAAAAAATGTGAAGATGGTTGATTTGTTAATAGAAATATAATATATTATTTTAATTATTTATTATATAATTACTCTAATCCTTAATTTTAAGATTAAAATATAAAATTATTATATATTATAGGGTATAAATTTGGAAAAATATCTTGTTTCCGTTAAAAAAAGGGGTGGAAAATTCAATATGACAGCATGCAGATAGCATCTATCGTTCTGCTTATTGCAGAGAGAGACAAATCCTTTCTTAGTTTGACTATTCTAGTGGGCTCCAGGAATCAGCCAAAATTCCACCATTTCTGCTCCCATTGTAAAGCTTCGATTGGAGAAGTAGATGAGAGAATCTCCATGAATAATCAGAAGGGTTTTGGTTGGAGTAATCAAAATCTGCAGAGCTAGCTTGTGCTGATTTATGGCGGATTCTGGGTCGCAGTGTTCTCCTTTCGGTTTTTCGGGAGAGTATTACCATTTATCTGGAGGGCAGTGTGTGAGGGAGACCAGCTTCTTCAATGGCAAACCTGTGCTTAATCAAGGCGTTGGTTACTCTGTTGTTCTGGGATTTGGGGCTTTCTTCGCCGTCTTCACCTCTTTCCTCGTTAGTATTCATGTCCCTCTCTCTATTTCTCAGTTACTGTCATTCTAATGATTTTGATTGTTCTAGTTTATGGGTATTGTTAATTTCTATTGTTGTTCTTGTTGCTAATCTCATTTTCATAGGTTAAGTCCACTATATATATTGTATATGTATATGTATATATATATATGTGTGTGTGTGTGTGTGTCTGTGTGTCTGTATATATATATATATATATATATATATATATATATATATATATATATATATATATTGGTCTGACCTCCCCAGGCTATTTTTAGTCAAAGACTAATCTCTATTGGTGAAACATCTGAAATTAACTTAACTTTCTTGAGATGTTCATTGTTTAAGGCAACTATATTTGAGGATGTTAACTAATTATCGAGTTGTACAAATTGTTAAGAATTTCAATCATTGTTGTGTTTTTTATGGCTGGAAGTCCTAGTTTTTCATGATATGTGAAGTTTATGCTTAAAATCATTTTAAAGAGTGCTAGAATTCAAAGAGAATAAAAAAGCAGCAAAAATTGTCAATTCAAGAGTCTAGTCTGGACTCTTGCATTTCCCATGGGAGTTCTTTATTTTATTTTTCATAAAATAAGAGAATCGTTTCTATGTTTCAGTTGTCATCTTTCTCTTGAGACTCGTGAATCTCTAGAGTTGTCATGGTCTGTAAAATTGGATTCTACTTCTAATTACTATCCACCTGATATTTTAGGTATGGCTAGAGAAACGCTATGTTGGATCAAAAAAGACATCTGAATGGTTCAACACGGCAGGCAGAAATGTCAAAACAGGACTTATAGCTAGCGTTATTGTATCACAGGTAAACATTTCAGATCATATGATTTGCTTATCTCCATCATCCAACTTTTGTTTTTACTAAATCGTAGTGGACATGGGCTGCAACGATCCTGCAAAGCTCCAATGTCGCATGGGAATATGGAATTAGCGGACCATTCTGGTATGCAAGTGGTGCTACAATCCAGGCATGTTTCGTTAATGATCTGTTTTTTTTTTTAAATTCGATTTGAAACAAAAATTTGAATATTGATTGAAACAAGTTAAACTATGCAGACGAAAAACCTCATAGAGATCAGCCAAGTCTTTTTAAAAAGTATCGATGACTTTTGTGGAAGCATATTTTGTAATAATAGATAGCGATGATGCTTTGCGCAGGTACTTTTGTTTGGCGTAATGGCTATAGAGATTAAACGAAAGGCCCCTCATGCTCACACCGTCTGTGAAATCGTAAGAGCTCGGTAGGTGGGAAAGCTTCAACAGTCGAAATTACATTTTTTTTATTTCTTTCAAAGCCGGTATAATTTCAATTTTTTGTATTGTATTAGCTGGGGACAGCGAGCACATATCGTCTTCCTTATTTTCTGCTTCATGACAAACATTATCGTGACTGCCATGTTGCTACTCGGTGGATCTGCTGTCGTTGAAGCCCTCACGGGAATGAACATATATGCTGCAAGCTTTCTCATACCCCTTGGAGTTATTGTTTATACACTAGCTGGAGGGCTCAAAGCTACTTTCTTGGCTAGTTATATTCATTCTGTAATCGGTAATACCTATTCATTTTATTTCGATTTGTAATCTACGAATGGTCGAATAATATGGACAACATTAACTGAAATGACTAAATTAGCTCAATCTAATATCTTAAGAATAATAATAATAGGTTGAGTTCTTAAATTGATACAGTTGGTCGTAAGTTCAAATTCACGATTCATTTTTTTACATTCTTCTAAAGTTGAAAAATCAACACTCAAGTATCTTTTCGATTTTTGGCTTTGGAACTAAATTATTTCCTTGTATCTGAGAAGAACTTCCAGATTAATAGGAAAGAAGCTAATAACCATGAAAGTAAAGGGTTGATGATTAATGATTTAACTAAATCTTTTAATTTTTTATGTTACAGTCCATGTGGCACTAGTCATCTTCGTATTCTTAGTTTACACCTCAAGTAGCAAGCTCGGTAGTCCAAGCGTAGTCTACAACCATCTAGTCGAGGTAGCAAGCAAATCAAGAATATGTCAAGAGCCAATTTCCCATGTCGGACAATCTTGTGGTCCAGTTAGTGGAAACCACAAAGGGTCTTACTTAACAATGCTCAGCTCTGGTGGTCTAATTTTTGGCATCATCAACATCATAGGCAATTTTGGCACAGTTTTTGTCGATAACGTAAGTTTACATTTGTTTCTTACTAGCTAGTTTCATTACTTGTTTTTTGTTAAACTCCATTGTCAATTTGATATGATAAATTTAGGGGTATTGGGTGAGTGCAATAGCGGCCCGTCCTTCGTCGACTCATAAAGGATATTTGTTGGGTGGATTGGTTTGGTTTGCTGTCCCGTTTTCATTGGCCACTTCATTAGGTTTGGGAGCGCTTGCTCTTGATCTGCCAATAACTGCACAGGAGGCCGGCCGTGGACTTGTTCCTCCTGCCACCGCTATAGCACTGATGGGAAAAGGAGGATCTGTTCTTCTTCTCACCATGCTTTTCATGTAAGTCGAGTCAAATTTTGTACATTATGTGAATCGAGAGATATTTTATGGTTTATTTAACAAATCCGATTGTTCGTTATCAAATGAAAGAATTGTGAAATTCGGTGACATTTACGCAATAACGACTAAAAAGTATTTTCTGGAGTTTGATGAAGGGTTATAGTATTAATCCTCTCAATCACTCCCTCTCCGTATTCTCTCCCGTTTCGTTTTTGTGCTGGTAAATGGAGGCTAAAAGTTTTGTAGTTTTTGAATTTGAATATTTTTGACAGGGCCGTTACATCTGCCGGTTCCTCAGAGCTAATAGCAGTATCGTCACTATGCACGTATGACATTTATCGGACGTACATAAATCCCAACGCGAGCGGAAAGAGCATCCTCAAAGTATCAAGGGCTGTCATCCTAGGATTCGGATGTTTCATGGGATTTCTAGCAGTAATACTAAACAAGGCTGGAGTTTCATTGGGATGGATGTATCTTGCAATGGGAGTAATGATAGGCTCTGCAGTTATTCCAATTGCTTTCATGCTTCTATGGAGGAAAGCAAATGCCATTGGAGCAATCTTAGGAGCAACAATCGGATGTGTTCTTGGAGTTATCACTTGGTTAGTGGTTGCTAAGGTCGAGTATGGCCGTGTTAACCTTGACACCACTGGCCGGAATGCGCCTATGCTTGCCGGAAATCTCGTCTCTCTACTCTCCGGCGGAGCAATTCACGCAATTTGCAGTTTTTTGAGACCTCAAAACTATGATTGGGATACGACCAAGCAGATTACGATGGTCGAAAAGGAGAAAACCGACCTGCCAATGGAAGAGTTTACGGAGCAAAAACTGTTGAAAGCGAAGGCGTGGATTATCAAATGGGGCGTCGGATTTACTGTGGTGATTATTATCATCTGGCCTCTCCTTTCTCTTCCAGCACGTAAGAAATCGTGATTCTACACCCTTTTTGCATTAACTTTTGGCTTTTAATACCTAAATCAAACTCGTTTATCAGAATTTTGGGTAAGTTTTGATGTCCGATGGGGTAAGCTTAACTTGTTTATTGCTAAGTGCGATTATAGTTTTAAGCATTATAAAAGTTACCCATTTAATACGATTCTTTCGAACCAGATAGAAATTGTTTTTCACTAGATGTTTTTCGATTTGTGCAGGCGATTTTAGCAAAGGTTATTTCGTGTTTTGGGCGGTGATAGCGATAGTGTGGGGAACTATTGGTTCTGCGGTTATAATATTCTTGCCGTTATTGGAAAGCCGGGAGACGCTCGAGAGCGTGTTGATGGGAATGTTTACGAACGACCTGATGATGAGAAAGGTGGATGAAATGAACCTCAAGTTGCAGACTCTTATACTTGCTTTGCCTGAAGCTGAGAGAATTTATTTACTTGAGAAAGAAAAGGCAGACAAGAAGGAAATATCACTTCACCATTCATCTCCTCTGCCTCCCTAAATCAATTTACTGCCTTCTCTGTTGTCATCCCTCATAAAATCATGTCTTTCTGTGAAGTAAAATCAGATTGTTTTGTTGTTTTTTAAATTTTATCTTATAAATTCAATTCAAGGTGTGCATATCTTCTAAATTTGTGCTGAGACCATTGAAAAACCAATCAATAAAAAGGTGATAGAGTGGCCAAGCATGAAAATAAATGAATGATTTTGGACTTTGGGTCACCAAAATTGTCAATTTCAAACTGATTGAATCCATGCCATAGAAGAACATTAATACCATACAAAATTTCCAGACTTATCTTCTTCTTCTCCGCCTGGCTTGCCTGTCCTTGGCCAACTGCAACTCTGAGACTGTGTAGCAAAATTTACAGGTACTGAGCTTGTATCCTCTCTCTATTATCTTCCCACCACTGCTTCGCATTCGTCTCCCCGAACTTTTCCCGACTGCATCAATCGAACGCAACCATAAAAAAAGAAATTCATTATGAATTCTGCTCTAAGCGACCTGGCTACGAAATCATTGCCAGATGAAATGGTAACTCAATTGCAGAATATGGTTACCTGAATCGGACTCGACGGAGCTCTCTCGTACCGTCCGCTAGCTGTCTGATCGTAATGTAAACTCCAGGCTCATCTTCTTCCACCCACTCCGCCTCTAAGTCGCTGGCATTGCTGACGGAGACCGAAGCTTCGTCTCTGGAAGAGGTTGTCGTCCTTGATGCTTCGAAAGACGAAACCTCTCCTTTGTGATAGCCTGCGCCGTAAGAACTCGCCCCGGAATTGTAATTTTGACTGCCGCTTTTAGTCCTAGGCATCCATTCCTTGTGCATGGATGAAGTCATCGGACTCCCCCGAGCCGATGCCGCAATCATTGAGTAAGACGAATCCCTCTGAAGCTGATGTAAATAGCATTGATTAGCTGTAGGGAGTTTGGATGGAATGAATTGGATCGAACGCGATCGGATTGATCGATAAAACAGAGCATACCTCGTTTTCCGACCTAGGCGGAGTATGAAGAGCTTGTCGATTGAATCTTTGTACATTGTATAGCTCCATTATTCGGTCATAGTTCTCGCCCCACCATCGCTGAGCTTGCCACTTATCGAACATTTCTCGGCTTCCAAACGAACATTTAGTAGTGTCAACTTCTACTCATACCAAATTAATTCAAACACTAAAAAGGTATATCGATGAGCAACTCATGTAATGACCCCGAGTCAGGCCTAACAAAACGCCGAGTCTGACAACTCGATCCTCGAAAAAGTCCTGATCGCCCGGCCCAATGCTTGGTTCGCAGCGGAAGATTTGAACATGATCAAAAACCAAAGATTCACGTAGTAATTACAGATATAATATTGATTATTTAAAGATTTGATAGTGTGGTAATTAGAACGTTGCCTTGAGCTAAATGATCGGTTTTTCTTCGAGGATTGGGTCGTCCGACTCCGAGTCGTGATAACTTAAACTTCAAATCCCAAAACCAAACAAGAAAACACGTCCCAGATTCCGATAACTACACAGCCAAACGATATGATAATTTCACTCGTAAGATGTAGTTTGATCGTACCTGAAGCGAATCCGTCGTAGATCATTACCGCCATCCGGAAGAGACACAAATGTAATGTGGACGCCTGGCTCCACCTGTGCCATCCACTCCTTGGGCTCATTGTCATCATCAAGAACAACATCATTACCAGACGCTAGCTCGTCATCACCTCTTGCAGTTGGCTGGCGCCTAGAATTCGTGAAATCCCATGCAGGGGTCGAACTCGAACTCGCACCGCCGAAAAATGGATACGGAATCCCTTCCGAAGCAGTGTCGAAATCGGGGTAAGGCCTATGTCCTTTTCTGTATCTGCTCGGGCCCGGAGATGGTCTGCATTGTCGATAAGCTCCAGAGAATTTCAATGCCATATCCTTGATCTGCAAATGCTGGGTCCCATTAGTCAAAGGAAAGTTTTCATGCTCAGACCGATATTTAGCACGTGGTTTGCTGAAATCTGACTAGAAATGATCATTAATATCAAAGGTTTCCACAAAAACACATGAATGGCATCTACAAACATGCGCATTTGTAGCTGTTGTGGGTCCAGAAACTGACGAATTAAGTAGCTAAAAAGAACAGTCCACCAACAAAGCACCACCTTTTTCTTTTCCAAAAAGTGATTTTTTGGGGCAAGTTAGGGTTAGAAACAGCTCATCGACAAGAATTCAATGGTGGGTCTGATAGCTGGTCTTTGATCTATCTGGCTTCGCCCATCACATAAAGAGGCTGTTCAAAAGACCCCACAGCTGCTGATGGTGGAAGATGTCGTCAGTATTTTGCAATGGAACCACGTTTTCAATCAAGACACGGAAATGATTGGCCTTGGCGTAAAAGCTCTTTTGCGCCATAGCATTAATAATATTAATGGCTGCTAACACACACAACCCTCATCTCCATGGCTCTTGAAAAACCACCAAGAACAACTCCAATCCCACCAATGCTGATATTTAGACGTCTCTTTTTTTTTGTTTTTTAGAAAAATAATATTAAAATTATAAAAGGGTGTTACCCTCAAAGTATGAGTAATTGAATCTTAAAGTATTTTCGGTTACAAATTCACCTTTAAAATGTAATTTTGTTAACAAAATGTCTTGTGGCAGCCCATTCATAAAGCATTAGACCTAGAAAGTCATCCTTATCTCCAAGAACGACCTCCCGATCTAAATGACACGAAGATCAGGAGGAGACTAGACGGTCGCCATAGGACAATTTTTTTAACAAAATTATACTTTAAGGGCGAATTTGTTAACGAAAATAATTTAAGATTTATTTTGTTAATGATGTCATCCGTTGAGTGAAAATTTAATAATTACTCATTATAAATAAATTACTTTAAAATATTAAATTTTAGTTTGTGGGTAATCTAAATTAATTACAGTTCGGATGGTATCATGGAACTATAGTTGTAGTAATTAAAATATTGGTGAAGAAAGGGAAACCTGGGTGGTAAGGCTTTTGACAGCTTCTTTCGAACTGGGCGGCGTCGTACTTCCACCGGCATCTCCGCCATCGTCTTTTGTCTGCGGCGTACAGACTATGCATCTAAACATTTTCCGGCCACCAACCTTCAATCGACTCTATCTGCACGCCAGTCACTACGAGCATTTTCATATATTGCATAAATTTGTATTTTTTTTCTTCTTCTGTACGATTGGTTTCCAAGATCATATAAGAGAACAGAAAACATGTTTTGGATTTGGATTTGGATTTGGATTTGGATTTATGAGTTCAAAAAACACGTGAGCGTGTTTGTTTGCCGAGAAAAGGAGGGAAAATTCTGGCGTGTAAGGAGAAAGACTGCCTCAAAGGAATCTAAGACTGTAAATCAAATCGGCAAAGAGAAAGAGAAAGTGAAAAAGAAAAAGAGGAGGCTCGGGATCAGATACAGGCGACTCAGAAAAAAAGTGAAGAAAACGGATCAGACAATAATTGAAGAATAGGCAAAGGAATGGATCAAAGTGGTCGATAAGAGCGACCGACTGTGCTGAGGTTGCTTTTCTGACATAGAGAGAGAAACCACTACCCCCCATTCTAGAGAGAGAGAGTTGTGAGGAAATGGGACAGAGAGACAAGGATGAAGAAGTATGAAACGATTACTGTACACGTTTTCGTGTTGAACTTGATATGTATAATCGAAAACGACTTACCGAAGGAGCAGCAAAGCCGACTGTGATTTACGAGCTTTGTCTCCCCTGCCGGACCTACTGTGTCATCTTCACGCTGGGCATTCAATGACAAATTTCACCCTTTTTTCCAATCGCTTTCCCTTTTCTTAATTACTCCAATTCCCAGTAGAGCTGGAGCAGAGTCGAAGTATACAGATTAGTCTCAATAAGTTCGACCCAATTCGTAACTTGAACTATAAAAATTGAAACGGGTAAGCTCAAAAGACGCGAAAACAGAGTGAAAATGTTTCTTGCTCATACCTGCTTCAACTCTGGTTTTCATTTTAGCACTTGGTGAATCCGAGAATCGCATGCACCAGCAATCATATCCCTTGAATGTCGCATTAAATAAACGCCGGAGGAAATAATCTGGCCCAATGATCGCCGGTGAAAATGGCGGCAATGTAATGGGTCAGTTGAGGAGGTTCGCCGGAATCCGAAACTTCTAGAAAAGGGGAAAGAGACGAATAATTAAAATCCGGGTTTTACGTCGGAAAGACACTTAAAATCGGAAAAATTAGAGAAAAAAGAGAGTAAGAAAGGAAGACCCATCTCATCCCTATATACAAAATGGCCAAGCCTCAGGCGTTTGACTTAGCCGTTATATGACGGCAAAGCGCGGTTCCTTATTTTACAGGCCAATTACGAATTAATTTTTTTAATTAAAATTATTTAATTATTAGTTAAATAACAACACGTGCGATCGACATGGCGGAAGGGGAGGACTTAACAGCGTTTTTTCTGATAACGGAAAAGCGGGTGTACTTGGTTGTAAGTCACAGAGGGTTTACATTTGGTCATGAGAAGGGTGGACATGGGTGGCCCACATGTTTCGCAGGTTGAGTACGTGGCAATGTTTGATTGGCTATGATGCGTAATAGAGAATAGATCCTAGGGTGGGAAATAATTGTTTTTATTTAATAAAAACTTAAATGTCCAATAGGAGAGTGCCAATTGTATAATTAGTTGGATAAAGGTTTTTTCCGATGATTATGTACTAAATATTTTCATTTTTAAATACATTTGTCTCTCGTAATTTTCCTATTTTCACGCTATCTTTAAAAATAAATAAATAAATAAATTATGAACACTAAATTTATGTGGAAAAATTATTTTAAAAAAATCAAAATATAATGGTAAATTTTGTGGATCTATTTTATAAAAATTTATAGAGAAAATAAAAATCTACGTAAGAATTAAATTTTAACGTGCTTGGTCTCTAAATCAAGTGCTCATTGATTCTACCATGATACCATATGGATGATGGTTGAGGAGAGAAATTAACTAGGAGATTGGGCGGGGACGGGTTGAGTCATGGGTGTTGAGTGTGTTGGTCAGAGAAAATGGTGATGTTACTTGTACTGCTGTCGGTTTGTCAGCATTTTTAAGCAATGCTTCTTCTTTTTTAGCTAGCTTTGACTACCTACTTCACTCATCGTTCTCTTCTTATTTTGTCTTTATTATCATCTCTCTCTTTCTTTAAGGTGCAACTAGTAACCCTAGAAGCTCAACATAAATATTTTGTGTGAAAACCTCATCGATATTGGAGTTAATACGTAGAGTACTCCAGTGCTCACAGTACAATATTATTCACGTTGGGTCAAAACTCTTACAAATTTATTCTTGTCAACCATGCATTTTTCATTCTCTCAAGCGATGTGAGATTATCCACCCCACTGATATTAGTTGCATCTCATAACAAATCGTCCTAGTCTTAACATGGCAAATTGCCACATCATCTCAACTCAATAATTTGAAAATTTGAGGATGTTAATAATTTAATGTTGAAAAATAATTTCGAGGGTAATTTAGAAATCAATAGTGGAGGAGATGATTATATTATAAGTAGAAATGAGATCAACACTACCAATATTGATGAGTGAATTATTATTATCACTAGTTTTTCAACATTGTTGTTTGGGGTTCTTAATCGGTTTCAATTCTGTTTTTATCCTCATCATTTAACGTGACATGAAGTATGAAATCCTAATTTTCAAAAATAAAAAAATGTCTGCGTATAAGAGCAAATACAAGAAATTAGCACATACATATTAAGCTTTTGAAATGGTTGAAAATTTCACTTGCACACAAAGCTTTCAGACCGAACCCAAATAGAGTTCTACTCAATGCAGTCTAATGTTTGAAGAGTATTGAAAAGTAGACACACAGACAACTCAGTGCTTTCAAACTAAGCAAAGAAGTCTCAAAATTTAGGCACAAACCAAACAATCTCTCTCTCTCTCTCTCTCTCTCTCGCTTTTGGTAAAGAGGTTCGTTCAAGATCTTCCTGGGCAAGAAAAGTATAGTCAATTATCCAAACCCATCCTTCCACTCATTCACTTCTTCTCGGGGAAACAACTTGTTCAATTTTTCTTTCTCCATTCTTCACAAATCTCACTTTGCTCTCTTTTTCTTCATTCGCATCTTTTACATTTACACACCGTCCATGCCTGCAATGTAACACAAAAGAAACCAATTGCAATTATTTTTTAAAACTATGCCTTAAAATGAAAAAAGAAAGACAGACAATCCAACAGGAAGGGTATCGTAGGACGATTTTAAGACAGCTTTTCAAACATTTGGAGTGTTGGGATTTCAACTTTCAAGTCATGTGTCATCAAGTTTGAAAACTAAGTGAAAAGCCAGACATTCTACTCCTATTTTATTCTAATTAATTCATTCCCCCACCAATCTTTTCCTATTTCCAATGTTTTTATTTAATTGCTTTCATTTTTTTTTCTTGCCTTTTGATTTCCTGTGTCTGTTTCTTAATTTTGAAAGAAAACAGAGATAAGAATTAGGCCCCAAAAAGAATTACTGTCCATTTGTTGAATACTCTTCTATCTTTTACACTACATGTACAGTACAAAGTCAAAACTAGCTCCCCATTCCATAACCAGATTCTAGAAATGAACTTAGTTGGGTGATTAATTATACCTGCATAGCTTCTCATTGTCAAAAATTGATCAGATCTCGCATTTGATCATACTAAACAGCCTTTAAATCCTTTTCGCAAAGCAGTTTCATCTAGATTTCTTCCAATAAAGACTAGTTTGTTTATCCTCTTCTCTTCTGGCCCCCATGTTTTTCCAGGGCAACCATCCAATATCGATTGCACCCCCTGAAACAAAACAAGACGAAGAAAGAATATTTCAGAAAATTAAATACACACACGATTTATTGCAACAAGAAAAACATTGGAAAATGATTTTAATGTAATACAAGGACCTGAAAAACGTATCGCTGCTCGGAATTAGCAATGGACAAAATTCCTTTCATTCTGTACAATTCCTCTCCTTTCTCTTCAATCAGTCTTTCAAGCCAATCATCGACCTTTTCTTTCCATGGTAAACAAACAAATCAGCCTTTCAAAATAAAAAGTCAAAAATTTGAATGTAGCGAAAACTGAGCATGTCAATTTGAAGATATATTATATTTGAGTTTTCATAGTGAATTGCAATTTTTATAAGCGCTCTTCTATCGTAGATCTGATAAACAACTTTACTTAGCCGGTTTGTTAGCCATTTAAGTCTAGTAGTTTACCAGGAGAGCCATGATACTGTCAGGTCAATGGGATTATCAGAACTCTATTTTCTATGTTGGTTTCGGGCAGAGAAAACTAAAATCAAAATAGATATAGAGGAAATCCATTCATAAATTTCTTATTTTAATTCAATATTCAGTTTACTTCAATATCTCACATACCAAAATCTTAACAATCTCATGAATTCAGAATGTTTGTACCCAAATTAGCATACAGCCAATAACAATATTAGCAGTCGTTAATCGAATTACCTCATCGAGATCGAGTGTCCCTTCAGAAACGACACTAACACTGGAGACGGTGGAATCATGTAAATGGTCATGAGAATGTCCTCTTTTGTGCTCTGAAAGAACCGAGCAAAAGGTAAAATGAGGCAGCCTTTTAATAAAGTTTGTACCAAGGAAACTATTTATCCAAACAAGCTAACAAATCAATATGGAGAGACATAAAGTAAAATGATTTGATATAGTAATAATTTATGAAAAAAAAGTGAGCCCCAAACTCCCACAACTTCTTCCTTGATCGGAATACCCCATCTGCTCCCATTTTGAGTGCCAAAGAATAATATACTGTTTAATTTTACCAATGAACGTTTTTCATTTCATTCCTGAAGAATGACAATATTTTCCAAATTCTTGACGTTTTTTATTTCTAGTCATATGTATGTACTTCAAGGTGTTGATTTTTGAATATATTGAAAGTGGCCTCACGTGCTATGCAACATGAGGAGGTGGTGCTATGCAACACGAGGAGGTGGTGCTATGCAACACTAGGAGGTGGGCGGATAACCTAAGATAGCATAAAGGACATAAATAAACATCATGACGACGACAAATAAAGATTGGTGTGCATGATTATGGAATTCTACATTTGTTTCTTTGTATTTGTTCTATGTGGTAAATGACCACTGTTTACTTCAATGACCAAGTGCCTTAAATAATAAACTGCCCATTTAAGAAAAGAGACATCAAATTGTTAGGAATCCAATTCATCTTCTCTATCTTCACTATATTGCACTCCATCATCCACGACTTTGCAAAGTAAATAAAGATCAGAAATAGAAGAAGAAATTATAGATAATAAGTCGAACCATCTGTGACTTCACGTATGTGGGTTCCAGCACAAGATTTGTTGACATCAATTTCAGAATCAAGTCTGCAAACTCGAGATGTTCAAAACATGATTTAACAACATTAACAAAAAAATATATATAAAAAAAAGGATTATCAAAGGAAGAAAATCGCTATTTAGAAAATAAAAGGATCAAGTTTTTGACAGAAAAATATCAAGAAAATGACCTCTCCAGATCATATCCTCCCACTCCCAAAACGAAGTCCATGTCTACAGATCCAAATTTAGCTAGCTTAATTTGAGCCATAGAATTAATGTGCTGGACAAAAAACACCAGAATTACAAAATTAAATCGCTATATTTTTTAAAATAAAAATAATGGATTTATCATTAAATAAAAATTAGATTCAAGTCAGGTTTTCTATGAGTGGCTAGGTAAAGGTCGTGGTCCCACATTAACTAGTTTTACACCGAAGTACGTTGTGGAATTACCACAATCTAATAGTTAAAAGAACTACACTGCTGCCCATTGCAGCTTTTCTTAACAAGTATGACCCAGTGTCTAATAATTGTAGACACGGGATATGTTAGTCTCAACACCTTTTTCTGCTTCTTCCTCCCTTGCCTAAAACTAAAAAACCAAAACCATGTAATATTGAATAGGTACTCATAGAAGAAAACTGTCAGATGAAATCAAAACATCAGCTTAAAATACTTAAAAGAAGACTAGAAGATCAAATATATGCAATCCATTTTAAGCACAGCATGCATGCAACATACATAAAGTATACTTGCATTCAAGTTTAATCTAATAACATTAGAGAAATTCACTACCTACCTTTATCCTATGCAAGAGTACCTCCAGCTCTATTTCAGACACCAAATCTATCTGCCAAATAACAAACAAAAAGATCAACTTTCAAGGATATGGGAAAATAAATGAAAATACCAATATGGATGAACAGCAACGTTGAGTGTAGTTAAGAAGAAAATTGACACCTTATTCATAACTATTCGATCAGCATATGCGACTTGCTCAACAGCCTCATTCACCACAAATCTTGGCTTCACTTCATTTAGATGTTTCATTGCATGCTTGGAATCAACAAGAGTAACAACTCCGTCCAATTTTACATATTGTGAAACCAGTTCATCTGTACAAAAAGTTTCTATGACCGGAGCTGGTTTAGCGAGACCTGCAAAAATAATTTAAAGGGAATTAAGTGATCTACAATGTCAGTATTTCACACGGTATTCAGTATTCACTACACTTGCAAATTTCTCACAAACAACATAATGTTGAGGGTGATGCATAAATTTATTAGTTGAAAGACTTGTACACAATTTTAAGAAAATAAAATGAGCATGGACAAGATATCAACTGGAATGGTAACCTTCTTCTTTTGCTTCCTTTGCATTTATTTACATTATTTGCACTTCCTATTTCATGGTTTAATATTTTGTCCAACGGAAAAAAATGCCTGAACCTTTCATGGTCTATCAATTAAGATGATTGCATATACACAAGCTAGTGTATTAAAAATCTGTAGTAAACTTCACGAGCTCTGAAGAGAAGCACTGCAGTTAAAAATGGAGTAAAGACCTAATTAAGACACTGATGTACTTGATATAGACTCAATAGAAGATAACGTGCAGACACAAGTCAGAAACTTGGGTAATCAGTGATATATCATCGAACTCTGTGATCAGAAAGGTGAGTAAGAATTGATGAGGGAGAAAAGCTGATTCCTTAAATGCAGATGCAGATCAACTACTACTAGAGAAAATCAAGATGTCTAAAATCATGCAAGGAACCTAAGAGTACAACTTCAACCTAGAAAGTTTACATACGGCCCTTCAATACAGTTTCAAACTATAATTTCCAGCATCCAATTAACAAGGTATAAATTGTTTTGACAAAATTTGGGAACAACAAAACCATTATGAATTTACTCAATATCTACAACTTCATAAAATGGAAAAAAAAAAGCACAACCTAATATATTTCTATCTTAAAAATAAGAAGAAAAAATAAGTGATGCAAGAAACTACAATGCACAACCTAACACCATAACTAGAACGAGAGAATATAAACTTTCCACTCTCAGAAGAGAGCATACAATGGAAGTTTCCATCAAATCAGCAATAACTATAGTCCATGATAAAACTCTATAATCTATTGCAAAAGGAAACCAAAAGACTTTTGAATACAAATAGATTTTTACCAATTTCTTATTTCTAAGGTTTACTGTACCTGTAGTTTCAATAACAATATGGTCGAATTTGTCTCGTTTATTCTTTACCAGCTTCAAGAGCATTTTGACCAGATCTCCTCTCACGGTGCAACAAAGGCAACCATTATTAACCATAATAATGTCTTCTGTCACAGAAGAATGGCTTGCAACCAAAGATCCATCAATATCTACCTCACCAAACTGCAGCAAGCAACATTATTATGAGATACATTAAATTAAAAACACAGATTGTGTCAAAAGATACCTCTCTAAAATAATTGCGACACATATGCTCTTGTTAAGAATAAAAACATCAGACTAATATAGATAACAATCCTCTGATGTGAAAATTTCAAGCCACTACATTGGGCGCCATATTAATTTTTTTGAACCGAGATGGTCTTATAAATCAGAATTTTGACGCAAACATTTGTTATGATCTTTTTATGTGAAGGTAAGGCCAATATATCATATGTATCTGTTCATGACCGACAAATGCCATAGAGCAAAAGGAAGTTAACACTAAATATGTGCAAAAGTAACAACTCTGAAACTGTACAACCTCATTTTCTATCACAGCAATCCTCTTCCCGTGTTGAGATGTTAAAATATGATTCAGCAGAGTTGTCTGGAACATGGAGACAGAAAGAGAGAGTCATGAACCAAATAAACACAGATAAAAAAAGGGAATCACAAACATCACTGATTGATTTTATTTTCATCAAAGAAATCAATACAAACTAGGGCTTCTAAGTTAATCTGATGAGTATGAACCTCTGAGAATTGATATATTCATTACTAAACTTCGTGTTTTATTCATAGCAGAACTTTCTAGTTGATAACAAGCAACCAAGTAACAAACACTATATATTTTTTATACGCAAACAATGCATGAAGAAGCAATTGAAAATGTGTGGTTGGCGATATTGAACATTTTTCTGTGGTGTGATACACTAAAAAAACTTAATTAATTCAAAATATGCCAGCTATAAACTCATGGGTAAACCACATGGTTAAATGAAGAGATAAAAATATAAATCCAGAATGGCTACTAACTTTAAATGGTTGGTAACTTTCATGAGTTATAAGAGGAGTCACGAATTAATTGTGTTGATGTTGTTCTCTCTTTAAACAACAAGGCTTATCTCAGTTCAACTTCACGAAAATACATCATTATACTACCGACTCTAGAAAAATATAGCATAGGTAGTAAGGAGACAAGTAACAACATACAACGGGGTGAAAATAAAAAATTACAAACAAGCAAAAGAAAATTTCCAAATTAGAGTGAAAGGGGAAAAAAAACCTTTCCAGAGCCGAGAAAGCCAGTAATCACAGTGGCGGGGACACGACTATCAGTGCAGAGAGAAGCCGAACCAGATTCCCCAACATCGAATTCAGGAGCAGATACCAAGCCCCTGGAATGAGCAGGGTGAATTTTCTGAAACTCACAGTCACGGCACGGCGGGGCAACAACTGAGTGTAACTTTCTGAGGATTCCAGAAAGAGGAAGAGAATTTTGAGATGAAGGTTGAAATGGAAAGGGGTTTCTGGGGAATAGTTTTGAAACTAAGAACCTAGTAGCCATTAATACTTCCACAAACTAGAAATGGAGCTTTGCCACTGACGCCACAGTTGCTCTTTCTTAAAACCCTAATGGAAGGTTCTTCCCGGGAAATTTTCAACTAAACAATACTAATGGGCTTTGACGACTTTGTCCTTGTGTCTCTAAAAGGGTGTTTTATATAGTTCACACAAGTTCAATTTTTTGAACATCATGTGGAAGTGCTTTTTCAGAAATAACTTCAAAATTAAAATCAAATAATTTTAATTTAAATGATAGAGTCTGATGATCCCAATTTAGTTTGGGTCGGACTGAAAAGCTTGCAGTGCGATTAAAGTTTAAAAAAAAATTATAAATATTTTTGTAGAAATATGTAGTTTTAGCGAGGAAATTGAGACAATAGACCTAAAACGAGTATTATTGTTTGTATTACGCATAAGTTGCGACATTTATTGTGTATTTTAATTTTTCAGAAAAAATTACCTATTACATGAACCTATGCTAGAATTTTGTAATAAATCTTTCAAACTTTTAACAATCAAGTTGGATAATTTAGATAACATTTGAATGCCAACTCTTTTACATATGATTTTTGTAAGTTTTAATTCGATCTCTCAAGTCTAATGCCAACTCTTTTACGTATGATTTTTGTAAGTTTTAATTCGATCTCTCGCGTGATTTTTGTAAGTTTTAATTCGATCTCTCAAGTCTTCTACACCTTAACTTGATTGTTAATTTTGTTGTGGAGGGCCTGATTTCGTAACCATATAGAAAAGAATGCCAAAAAATAATGGTATTCACAACAAACTCAAATTATTAACTCCATTGACACATTTTTTTTAAGAAGAAGAAAAATGATGTTAACATTTAATGATTTTGTTAACACCAAGGTTGAAATTGCTAACCGGCTTTAGTTTAGAGTTCAAATGGACAAAAAAAAAAAAATACTTGAAGGCAGAATGGACGTGGACGACTGTTTTACAGAAGAGAATGACAACTGTTTTACTGAAGGCGTGGACGACTAACACTTAGCCAAATACTTGGAAACTCGAAAGACAGAAACTGAAAGGTAGAATAGACAATATTTAACAAAAGAACTTATAAACAGAAGGCACAATGACAGAAAACATAAAACTTCAAACCCTCAAAACCCGATTCAAAACAAAATTTTAAAACATGCATGAAAACATAACAGAAGTTAGAAAATATGACAGAGGTTCAAGAAAACAAACTGCATAGATAGCTCTAAAACTCGAGACAATCCATGCACAACCTGAAAGGAAAGATTCCAAACAGTTCCAGAATATTTCAAAAACTACACGAAACTTGACATACACTTCCAAATATTTTAAAATCTCAAAAGATTGTACAGAACTTGACATGACTTTAAAGAAAATACATTCTCACAGGAATAACATTTGTCTGACTGTAGCAACCAATCCCTGTGAGCTCGATCCGCCAACTACATCAACTCCTCAGCTTGAGGCACAAAATCCTCATCTGGGAGATCCGTACCTACAACAGGGAGTTCAACTATGAGCCCAGAGCTCAGTAAGAACATACTAAAATGCAGTGATGCATATGCTGTGCATGAACTTTTGAAATACATGAACATTACATTACATTACGTTTCACTAGACAGGGAGGTATAAGTGAGGCTTATAGAGGAACTGGCGCAAAAGGAGTACACGACAGGTACTTAACAGGGATAACAGGGATAATAGGATGTCAGTCCCCGTCCCACATTTAACCGTACATTACATTACAGGTTTTATCTTTCTTAACTTCAAACCGTGTGCAGAAAATATTCGTATGACTTTCAGAGAAAACGTGTATGCATGAACATTTACGGTGCTTAACATCACATAAACAGGTGACAGGATATTAAAGCAGAACATAAAGCAAAACACGCTTAACCTAAAACATAACCTACGGTTTAACTACCCAACAGCAATCCCGACAACATAAAACCTAGCACCTCCGTATTATAGGGCTTTAAGGGCCGAACCTATACGTATGAACTTGCCTGTTGTCCAAAACGCAGTAAGCTTGTTCGTGAAACTTTGGTGATGCACGAACCTATGACGTGCATGAAAAGAAAAATTAACAGAGCTGCAAATGCTAACTAATAACTTGGTAGAATATGCTTCAAGCTCCATTCAAACCTTTAGAAAACAAACTAACGTGTTTTCATACAAAAACTGTGAGTTTTCTCCAAAATACCTTAACCCTAACCTTCAACAAAACTCACAAATAAATAACCTAAACTCTTTAACCATCCCAGATGATTACCTTAGGCAGAGAAACTGAGGAGATCGAAGGAGCTTCAATGGAAGTTTGTCGTCTGGAAGAGAGAAAATAGAAAGGAGGATGAAAATGGAGGTATACGTAGAAGAGAAGACAATAGGTAGGTTTCTCAGCAAGTTATGGATATTTGGCAACCATCCGTTGGCTCCCTCCCACCTACCTTAATTCCTTCCCAATTTATCCCTCCATGCATTTCTAACTATTGGTTTCGTTTAGTTGCACATTAGTTCAATTTTTCCCCACTAAATGTCCCAACGAATTCCAATAAAATAATAATTGTATTTATGGCAACTTAAATCCATACAATAATTCAACAGATTATTACATGGCCAAAATGCCGGGTGTTACACCTACCCTCCTCCATCATGTCCCTACCTAACCCTCCACCCGTTATCATGCCCCTACCTAACCCTCCAGCTCCAAATACCCACCCAATGACAACCAGAGCCAAAGCCGGTGTCTTTAAGCCAAGAGCTCTCCTTCTAGAGCCTGCACCCGAACCTCGAACCTTTACCCAAGCCGCCAAATGCCCTCATTGGCTTGCCGTCATGAGAGAGGAATTCTCTGCCCTCCAGCAAACAAATACTTGGACTTTGGTTTCCCCTCCATACGGTGCAAAAATCATAGGCTGCAAGTGGATTTTCAAAACGAAGTTCAATCCCTATGGCACAATCTCTCGGTATAAGGCTCGTCTTGTCGCCAAAAGATATGATCAAACTGAAGGCGTTGCTTATGATGAGACCTTCAACCCAGTGGTCAAACCCACTTCTGTCCGCCTCGTGCTATCTTTAGCTGTGTCTTCTCAGTGGCCTATTAAACAACTCGACGTCAGCAATGCTTTTCTCCACGGTGATCTCATTTAGAGGGTCTACATGCAACAACCCCCGTGTTTGTTGATTCCTCATCTCCGTCCGATGTTTGCTTTTTACATAAAGCTCTCTATGGACTCAAGCAGTCTCCGAGAGCCTGGTACACCAAACTTCATACTGCTTTACTCAATTGGGGTTTCTCCGCATCACAGTCTGATTCATCTCTCTTTATACGTCGGACGCCATCTTCTATTATCATTATGCTCGTGTATGTGGATGGTATCATTTTGACAGGTGCCTCCCCAGCCTTGTTAGAGGAGCTCTTACGATATCTACACTCTCAGTTCAAAGTCCAGGATCTCGGGCCTCTATCGTACTTTCTGGACATTTCTGTCACTCAGACCTCGACTGCTATGCATCTTTCTCAGTCTCGATATATCCTAGATCTTCTCCACAGAGCCAATATGGCATCTTGCTGTAGCACCCGGTTCCATCGAACCGATTTTACCTTGTCATCTAATAGTGTACAGTTTATGAATGAAATTGGGAGAATTATTGATTAGGTTAATGAGTGACTAAGTAAGGGCATAATGGTAAATGGAGATTTATAGTGGATAACGTATTTAAGGGAGTGTTTAATGAGGATTATCCGCCACTGTTTTCTCATTTTCCTTTCTCGGCATTCAGCTCAGCTAGTAGTGTTTCTCTCGGCGATTTTCCCTCCCATTTTCTCCAAGCTAGGTGAGTTCTACTTCAATTTCTTGTTACAATGTAGCTATTGATGTTAGATGGATTTTAAATGCAAGTTTTGAGAATGCTATAAGTGAGAGTTAGTTCGGGTTCGGGGCATATCAGGAATGCTTGATTATCTGAGTTCCCAAACTAGTTTCCTTATGAGTTCTGGTAGATTTGAGGATAGCTTAGAATGAAGCTTAACTAATACTCTGTCTACGGCTATAGGTTTGAGCAAAACCCGAAGTAGTTTGCAACCAAGCTTTTCTAGGAAACCAAGTAAGTAGAGTATGTGTGTCTTCGGGTCTATATCACAAAACAGTAGGTTTATGCTTGTTTGAATGTTTTCTGTATGTCATGTATCATGTTTTGGAAAGAACATGAAAATGAATTTACATGTAATGACATGGCAATGTATGAACAGAATGTAATAGATCAGCTATTAAGGGAACTAATCTGCCCCTTAATTTATGAAGAGGATGTATGACTTTGGGAAAATTTATCCGCTTCCCAATGGAATTTAGGATCAGATCAGTTGTTAAGGGAACTAATCCGCCCCTTAATTTATGAAGAGGATGTATGACTTTGAGAAAAATGATCCAACTCCTAATGGAACCGAGGGATCAGAACAGAGAAAGAACGTGAATGCAACAGAGATGTGAAAGTAGAAACTGCATGTCTAGGATTTATGTTTCAGCATATCATTTCATTATTACTCTACTTATTTAGCATTAGACTAATAGATGAGTTTTGTGATGTAGGTGAAGAAGTGACCAAGGGTGAGTTCTCCGAGTATACTGAGGAATAGGAGCAGTTGGAGGGGTGCATCTAGGCAACGACTTGGTAACTGATGAGACGGTATAACTATTGTCAGTATGTGAGGTCTTGATGGTCAAGAGATTTGTTGAAGTGTGCTGAGTATTTTGATAACAGTAGTAGTTCAAAGTTTATAATGTTTTGAGGTTTTCCTGATTTTGAAACATGTCTTGGTTTAGTTATAGTTTGCTATTTTAGATTTTTTTTGGAAAGTTTAGTGAACAATCGTTCAGCTTAACTAAGCTGTGAATTTTAATGATTTTGATAGTTTTTAGTATTCCTGTAAAAATTTTGAGATTTCTTGGATAATGATACGTCGATGGTTTTAATTATGATTTTTACTGGATTTCAAAAGTTTTATAGGGTCCGGTTGTTTTGAATGATTTCAGTAAATTACAAGTCCTTCTATTAGTCGGATTTGTTCTTTGTTTAGAGTGTTACTATTCACCGGTGGACGTAGTCTATCGGTGGATGTAGTCTATCGGTGGATGTTGTCGATCGGTGGATGTGAGTAATAGGTTTTTGTCATTTTATGATCGGTGGATGTGAGTAATAGGTTTTGTCGTTTTATGATCGGTGGATGTGAATAATAGATTTTGTCGTTTTGTGAGCAGTAGACGTGAGAAGTCGACGTGTCGTTCGGCTGACGTGAGCGGTGGACGTTGGTAGCAGAAGAAGCCTTTTGTTTCTGCTTCTGTCGCTAACACTGTTTAGCAGTGGATGCCTTTTGTTTCTATTTCTATCGCTGAAACTATTCAGCGATGGACGTGTTCTGTTTTGTTTTATTTTCTTTCAACCAATTGTCTTTAATATTTTAATTAATTAATAAATGTCGTTTTATACAAATGAATTTCCTCTGCAAGTTTTAATATTTTAAGGGTCAAACTTTGACCGTTGAGTGAAATTTTGAATTTTCTCAGAATGTCATAGTGTGGTTCAGTATTATGTATAGCGAACCGGGTTTATATAATTCGGGGAGTTACACTTGCAAACCCGTTCCGACTCCAATGGTGGCTGGACCGGTCATCTCTTTACAGTCTGGCACACCCCTTCCGGATGATTTTCTGTACTGTAGCATCGTCGGTGGTTTGCAATATTGTTGTCTCACGCGACCTGATATCGCCTTCGCAGTCAATAAAGTCTCACAGTTTATGCATGCCCCGTCTAACGCCCACTGGCAAGCCGTCAGCATCTTGCGCTACCTTAAAGGTACCCTCTCTCTCGGCATCTCTTTTCGGCCATCTGCCACTGTTCACTTAACTTGCTATACGAATGCCAATTAGGCTTCCTGCCCAGATGACAGCAAAAGCGCCAGTGGATTCTGTATTTTTCTCCGTAGGAATCTCGTGTCCTGGTCCTCTACTAAATAGAAAGCCGTGTCTCGTTCCTACACAGAATCTGAGTATCGCAGTGTTGCAAACGGTGCGGCCGAGCTCCTTTGGATACAGTCACTATTACAAGAACTTGGTATTACTCTCCCCGCTCCACCCATTATACTCTGTGACAATCTCAGCGCCACTTATCTGGCTTTTAATCCTGTCCTGCACTCCAAATCCAAGCATGTGGAAATCGACTACCACTTTGTTCGCGAAAAAGTGCTTCAAAAGCGGTTGTTGGTCAAATTCACTCCTTCGGGAAACAATTGGCTGACGCTCTCACCAAACCTTTACCTTCGGCGTTGTTCAACAGTTTTCTCTCCAAGATCTTCGACCATCGGTGTAACACCCGGCATTTTTGCCATGTAAATATTCTCGGAATTCATTTAGCGGGATAAATGATTACATTAATACAATGAATGTTTTAATGAATTTATCGGAGTGTTTAATGGAAAAACCGAATTGATTAACTAACTAACAAATTAGTTGGAAACCAATGGAAGGGCAAATTAGGAAAACAATTAAGATTGGTGGGAGGGAACTAATGAGTGCTTGACACTTGGCAATTTGTTGGAGAAGCCATATTCTTCTTCTCTTTCCTCCTACGTGAAACCCTCATTTCTCATCTGCTTCTTTCCACTGCTCTCTATTTTCTATCCTCCAGGCGACTGTAACCTTTCCAAAAGACTTCCATTCTCCTGTTTTCTCTAGTGAAGGTAATCATCTGCTAAAGTTAACGAGTTTGGACAAGTTAAAATGAGAGTTTTGCTAAAGTTAGGGTTAAGATATTTTGGAGAAAACTCTCTGTTATTGTATGAAAACACGTCAGATTGTTTTCTAAAGGTTTGAATGGAGTTTGAAGCTTATTCTACTAAGTTATTAGTTAGCATTTGCAACTTGTTAATTTCCTTTTTCACGCACGTCATAGGTTCGTGCATCACCGTGGTTTCACGAGCAAAGCTTGCTGCTTTTCGGACACCAGGTAAGTTCATACCCATAGGTTGGCCCTTAAGGCCCTACATCACAGAGACTCTAGAATTTCACTTCTGTCGGGAGGTTTCGGGTAGATAAGTTAGAGTTATATTCCTAGTCGTCTGTTTTTCTCTTTAGGTTCTGTTGTGTTATTTCTGTTGTCTGCTGTTTTAATGTTAAGCACTGTAAATGTCTATGCATACACGATTTTCCCGAAAGTTCATGCAAAATGTTTTCTGTACACAGTTTGAAATTAAGAAAGATAAAATCTAACTGTAATGTATTGGTTAAGTGCGGGACGGGGACTGACCTACTGTTTTGTTATGTTCTATGCTGTTCTGTTATATTCTGTATATCTGTTTGTGTCTGTCGTGCACTTGCCAGTTCCCCTATAAGCCCCACTTATACCCCTCTGCTAGTGAAACGTAATGTACTGTACTGTCACCGTATTCTGAAAGTTCATGCATAGCATATGGATCACTGCATTTTTATATATTCTTACTAAGATTTAGGCTCATAGTTGAACTCCCTATTGTAGGTATGGATCCCCCAGTTGAGGACTTTGTGCCTCAAGATGATGATTTGATGTAGTTGGCGGATTGAGCTCATGGGGTTTGGTTGTTGCAGTCATACAAGAGTTAACTCTGTGAGAATGTATTTTCTGAAGTTATGTCAAGTTCTGTAACATCTTTTGAAGTTTTAAAAAACATTTGAAGTGTAGGTTCAGTTCTGTACAACTTTTGTGTTCTTTTTAAAACGATGTATGGAATCTGTATTGATGTCTAAAACCTCTGTATTTGACAGTTGTATCTATATATTTTGAAATATTCTGGAACTGCATTGAGTTTCCTCTGATTAGTTCATGCATGGGTGGTCTCTGGTTTTAGAGCTATCCATACAGATTGATTTTCTTAAACTTATGTCATGTTTTCTGTTATGTCTGAAAATCATGTTCTGAATCGTTTTTTTTAGAATTTGAAACTTTTATGTCATCTGTTTTTATGCTCCCTGTTCGTATGTCTTTTTGTTAAAAGTTGTCAAATTTTGTCTTTAAAACTACATCTTCCGATCACATCCCCCGCTGTTTTAAAATCACATCCACCGTTGCCCTTTTAAAGCACCTTCACCGTTGCCTTTAAATTTACTTCCACCGGTGAACAGTGCATTTCTGTCTGTAGTTCACATCCACCGGTGAACAGTTCATTTCTGTTTGTAGTTCACATCCACCGGTGAATAGTTCATTTCCGCCCAGTTTATTTACATCTTTCGTCTGATGTCATTCACATCTTCCGCTTTACGTCATCTGCCCATATCCTCCGCCCAGTTTATTTACGTCTTTCGCTTGACGTCATCCACATCTTCCGCCTGACGTCATCTGCCCATATCCTCCGCCCAGTTTATTTACATCTTCCTTCTGACGTTATCCACATCTTCCGCCTGACGTCATCTGCCTAATTCTTCCGCCCCGTTTTATTTACTCCTTCGGCCATAGATCATCTGATTCCGATATTCACTCTAGCCTTTCTTTCAATATGTCTTTTAGTTTATATTTCTCATTTATTTTCACTGCATGTATTTTATCACGTTTCCTTCTGCATGCCCGTCGGCCACCCAGCCTTTTATTTAAACATTCAAAGTGTTCTGTCTACCTGTTTTACTCCTGCCATTTATTTCTGAAGTCCGATTTTTAATCATGTCTTTCCAGCCCTCAATCCAGAGAAGGTCCTCTCTTTGTAAAGTTTTAAGGGTTTGTTTTAAAGGTTCAGTCTGTTTGTTTACAAAAAAAAATAATCCCCGTTTTGAATGTGTAATATCCGGCTTGTACGGATTTCGGATATAATATATTTTATTGTTATTCTATTATATAATGACATTTTTGGTAAATATGTCAAATCAGGTCCGTTTCACGAAAAGAAAGCGTCATTACGATTATAACGAATAATAAGAATTTTAAGGAATTTATGGGAATTTTCGGAGATCAAACACTATATTTTGAGTAAATACACTTTTCGTAATGTAAAAGACGTTCTCGTAAAAATAGTAAACGAGGTCCGATTTGTGAACAGACAGTTTTATTAAATCCGAAATATTAGGTTGGACTCGTTGGTGAAATAAGGAGGTTTAGTGAAACCAAACAGTTGGACGATTAACGAACCGAATGACGAAACAAAATAGAAATAAGTGCTAAGGGCAATTTGGTAATTTGCCAAATCAAATTATTAAATAACCTAACTTTCTCTCTTTTCCTCACTTCTTCTTCTTCTCTGGAAATCACAAAAACGCCAGAGAGCTTTCTCTCTGTATTCAAGCGATTCCTTCACGGCCGATTCAACGTTTCACCTCCGTTCTCCTCCGTTTCTCCTCCGTTCTTCGTGATTCTTCCTCCTCTCGCTATCCTAGGTATGAATCTACGTTCTTAGAGCGTTTATTTTGAGTTTTACAAATATAAACAATTAGGGTTTCGTTAGGGTTTCGTCAAAAATGCGAATTAGGGTTCGTAATTAATAGGGTAGCCTTGATTAAATATATATTGCACGTATTTGACGTTATTGGACGAAGTTAAATCAAATCGTGAAAAGGTTAAAAATTAGGAGTTTTCGGAAAAGTTCGTTAATTGTAATTTCGAACCATCGAGCATGAATTAGTCGTTTAAGTATCTCGATTTGTTGAGTTAGAAGTTTTAAGGAATTCCTTAGTTAAGGTTTCGTTGAATTTGGACGTTTAGAAGTTTAAATTCGTTTTAACGATAAACGCTTTGAATTGCTTAGGTAAACGACTCTCTTGGACGAAGCTCGAGAATCTGTGCGCTCAAGGTAAGTTCTCGTGATCTTCTCTGGCCAATTGGCCTACACCGTACTTCGATTTAGCGTCGAGGATCTTAAAAGATTGTTTGTTTTATTGCTTTGGTTGGGTAGATAGGTTTATATTTGTTTTAGGTTATGCTATTCGATCTTGATGGTATGCATGTTGGTTGTTTACTTTATGTCTATTAACTGTTCATGCATCACGTATTTCGAAAGTCATGAAAATGAATTTCCGCACGTGTTTTAAGAAAATGAAATGAACCTCTGTAATTAATCTACGTAATCTGTATCTGTATCTGGTTACGCGAGGTGGGGCTCAGGCATGGCTGTAGGGTTTGTGAGCATGTACCCCCCTCCTCTAGGTGGAAAGTGGTAGTTCGACCGCGGAATGTATCCTTTCCATTTAGAGGGCTGATATCTCGGTAACAATCTGTCTACGACGTAATGAAAATGAATCTGTAATCTGAATCTGTATCTGTTTCTGTATCTGAATCTGAGCATGTTTTCTGAATGGCATACGCACGCATGCATCTGCATTTACGAAGCTTACTGAGATTTAATTATCTCATAGATGTCTGTATGGTGTAGGTGACGTGTTAGGTGACGTCGAACCAGGTGAGGACGACGTTCCTCCTTCTGATGTCTGAGGCAGTTGATGGATGATGGCCGTGGGTGTGCGCTGGGCAGTCGAGGCGCGTTATGACCTGTGGGGGAAGTATGTATAGATTTTGGGATTTTCGTGATGTTTGGGCTGATGTTAATTTGTATAGAACATATTAGGATGCTTGGTCTGGTAGTTGATAGGTTTACTTTTGACGTTTCCAATGTTTTGGTAATCATATTTAAAACGTTTTGTTAAGTCTTTTATTCGAATGTTATAGAAAATGTTTTGAAATGCTTTTAGGTTGTTACGGATAGGCTTGGTTTTTAGAGCTATCCACGCAGTTGGACTTCGCAAAGTCCGACGCGAGTCGATTGAGTTTAGATTATGTTTTAATCGGTTGAGTGCAGGTTGTGAGTTATGGTGATTACTAGTGAAAGGAAGAAGATGATTTGCTCCCTGAAAATCGGATTCCAGAGAATAAATCGATGTGTTTGATGCTGTGAAGTATGAAGTGTTAAGTCTCTGTTATTGAATGAAGGAAGGGAGGGATCGCTGCATAGTGTGCAGCGATCGATCTCTGCTGAAAAAGCAGAGATCGATCGCCGCCCTTGCTTGTATGCAGCGATCGATCTCTGCTGAAAAGCAGAGATCGATCGCCGCCTCCTTTTGGCAGCGAATGGTTCCGATTCTGCCCCTGCTTTGATTTTTATTAAATATTTAAATGTTTTAAGTTTTATTTAAATTGTTTTAGTTTATGTTTTAAATGATTTACCAAACAAATTTCGATTCCGGTTTCGGTTTCGATTTCAATTCCGCTTTAACGTTAGGTTTTAAAGATATAAAATGTGAGGATAAAGAAAAAAAAAAAATAAAATAAATATGGTACGGGAAATACGGGTACGGTAATTAGGGGTGTTACAGAATGTTTCGGAGTGATGGTTCCTCGGCTCCGATCGGGTCGGGGGCCGTCACAATTGGCCTTGATCTTGAGGGAGGTATTAGCATATATAGTTATGATTAAACTATTTAGTTAAAAAGTGTAACTAATGTCTTTTTTCTTGTACTTTTCTCATCATTACAACTTTTTCTATACTTGCATATTATACCAGAGATCTCAAAACAATACAGTGAAAAACCTCTTTCTTCATCTGCCGCCTTTTCTCTTTCTCTGTTTATCTTCTTCTTGCTTCTGTGTGTTTGTAGTAGCAGCTGCAAAACTGAACGCTCATGCCTATGAGAAACCCACATGGGTGCAATGCCACGACAAATTACAATCTGTACAACGGTATAAAAACTCTTCCTCTTCTAAATATATTTTAACGAATTTTTCAAATCCTTTAAATTGTAATATAATAATATAAAAACTTTTCACCTTCTTAGTTTCCATTGCATATATTCCCTGTGTTACGATGCACTTAAAAGTAAATCTACATATGTCAAACTCTTTTTATTTTATTTTTTAAATTTTTCAATAATTTCATCCGCTGACACATGGCACCCATAAACATTCAATATTTTCTTTTTCCAGGTCCTGACCCACATAAACTCAATTGGCGATGCTGTGTATTTTGTTACAATATTTTTCTTTTTTTTTTTTCTCAATCTTTTCTGAAATGGGTGCCACCTAAAGTAAAACTCTCCATCTTCTGAGATTTCTTTTCGACACGTACCAGTTACACATCTTCCACCATCGACCACATGTACACTTATCATCTTCTTCCAAACCTTTTACTTATTTTCTACCGCCCTTTTCATTTCGTCTATCATCCACTTAACAACAAACTCTTCATCTTCATCACATTTTCCTTTATTTTTTAATCAATCTAATTCATTGACACATGCGTTCACACAACAGTTTTCCTCTTCAGTTGCTACAAATAAGAAACGACTTACTCAAGCACTTACTACGCTTTACTAAATAACATATAAAAACCAATATACAAGAACTGTTCGTCATCAAGCAGCGATGCTTTCTTCACTTGTGATTTATGTAACTATTTTATGGCAAAAAGTATACTAAGGTGTTGAATTTATGATGCTTACATTTAGTAATTTTTACATTTAGTGGTCATAAATTTTTTTATTAATGAATTTATATTTCACATTAAATGCAATAACAAATTATATTTTACAACATAATAGGTGTTCAATAGAAGTGAAATAATGTGACAATATTGGTTCAATTACAGACATGATCTTTGAATATGATGCAGAAAAAATAATATCATTAACAAAATCAACTTTAATGACCTCCACAACAGAGATTTGTTGAAACTCTTAACTTTTACAAAGTAATTTTAATTAATTTATTCATCATTATCATGTATCTTTCTTTAAGTGTAGGAAACTTTGGATTTTATTTTGTCAAGAACGGGGGAAGAAAAAAATAAAATACGATTATTCTACATTCGTGTCGACAAAAAATACAATACGAACTACAAACACCGCATATATTGTGTGATAGCCATTGTTGATGACTTATCCAAATCAACTTTCTTATCAACAACAAATCAAAGTGACGAAGAATGAAGTAATACGAAGAAGCGAAAAATAACAATGATGGAATAAGATAAACATAGCACATTGAAAAGTTATGCGGTGTCACACAGGGTGTTACTGGTGACACCGATAATGAATGCAATGACGAACAATATAAATATGCGGAAATAAATGAGACATGAGGTTGTTAACGCAGTTCGGCAACCAGCCTACGTCTGCAGGGCCACGCCCAGATATAAAAATATTTCTTTGAGTTCACAAAGTTACAAAACAATTGGACTTATACAAATAAAGACTTCATCTTATCTTTGTCGCCGCCTCTAGCTAACTTCTCCAAGGAAACTGTTTTTGCGAGATCCCGTCGACTTAAGATTAACCTCTCCCGAGATCTAGATAACAACAAGCTCCCATTGTCGTTGATTCCTCCCGGAACCCGTGTTATGGCAAGATTCCCTCGCCCACAATCAAAGTGACAAGCTCCCCTTGTCTAAAAATAGAACTCCTCCCGAGTTCGGATGCAGCCTCCTCCCGAGTTCGGATGCAGCCTCCTCCCGAGTTCGGATGCAGCCTCCTCCCGAGACTGAGCTTCAATGATGAACAAAGAAAATTGCCTCCTCGGACACCCTCTGGAACACCAATAGGTTATCTTCGGACGCAATACACAACACACTCAATAAATCGATGCAATTCACAGCATAAGAAGAGTGTGTAAAACAATCACAGACCCAAACGCAGAAACGTTGGGAGTGAAAGAAAAGCGACGGCACAAGAAACGAATAAAGCTTTTCACGCGAAAATCAAAACTCCGTCGTCAATCAGCTTTCACAGAAAAACGAAAGCTTTAAGTAACCTTGGTAACTTTCATATCATCGAATCAGAACAGTTACCAAATTGGATATGACGCCGCAAGATTTAAGGAAAACAAATCTTAACAAATTCGGTTGTGTGACACACCGTGTGACACTTTAGGAAAGTATCTCCAACAAATCAGATATTCGCCCAATAAATTAGGAAATCATCCCATTAATCATGGGAACTCGAAGCCCAGCAGATTTGGCTATATTTCCATCAAACCGACTTACCAAATAAAAGATTTCCAAAAAGCAAGTGCCTATTGCTTTTTCAATAACTTTTCCAATATTCTTGTTTCCTTATTTTTCTCTTTCACAGAATCTTCATGATTGATAATAGGACGCCATCCAATAATCAGAATAACCTATTTCTTGATCACCAAGAAATAAATTAACAATTCGATAATCATGGAATAAAATATTATTTTCATAATATATTGTCAAAAAATCAATGCCAACACATATGCATCATCTTTGCATTTACAATCTCCCCCTTTGGCATTTTTTGGCAAAATCAATATATCATAGAGTTTCAATAACTCCCCCTGAATTGTGACTTCAAACAATCATACAGCTATAATTTATCATATTATATCAGAGAGCAGTGCAAATCACATATACATATCACCAATCACTAATCACCAAAATTACTCCCCCTTTTTGCCATAAAAAGACAAATAAATATATAAGGGAATAGCACGTACCACAAAATATGTAACATCACCAAATAATCTCAAAAATGGCCAGAATGAACACCAGTAGCACCATCAGAAGATAATCAATATCAAGAAATATAATATCCAGAGGAGTATAACAACATTATATAAGTAATATTGTCAAGCATAGATCCAAACAACAGAAGAAAATATCCAGGAGAAAAATATTCAGAGAATAGACATAATAGAGCAGTAGTGTAATCAGACACTGTAGTTGAAGAATTCTGAGACCCCATCAGATTTGAAGAATTAAATTCTAAGAAACAGTATTGTCAGGTTCACCGGCTGGAACATCCTCTGGAGCATCCGAGGTACCAGCTTTTTCCGGCACTGTGACACGTGAACTGGACGCCTCCATATGAGGATTCTTCTTGTATATGTCATTTAATAACTCAGAAATGGTGGATCTCTGTTTCTCCAGTTCAGAAATTTGAAGACTTAGAGACTGTGACATATTCAACAAAAATTTAACAGAGCGAGCGAGGAGAGCAGAGTCTGTATTAGATTCAAAAATTGGCAGTCCTTCGACAAAACCTTCCAAATCATTCTTGTGCTCCCCCATTCTCAGCTTGTAGCTAATCCTAATTTCATCTTTTTCAACATATAACTCTTCATTTTCTTTGATGACAGATCGTTGAGCAGTTAGAACACCATAAATCAGAGATGGGAAAGGAAGAGCTAACCTCGTATTCTTACAGTCTTCATGCTTCAAGATCAGATCAAAAAACAATTTGCCAAAATCAATAGGGATAGAATTTCCAACTTTGTAAAGTAAAGCAGCCATGGCCTTGTTCACCCATGTGACATGGGATGTAGGCATCCAATTTCTCATGGTGATTTTGTGAAGAATTTCGTATTTAACAGAGAGCTGTGATGCTGGAAAGTCTTTGCCATGGGGCCAGATTCGTCTGACACCCCCCGTGACATCAATTGTATTGTAATCCAGCACAAGCTTTTCAGAATCAACCATCTTCAATCCCAAATAATCATTTATAACAGATGGATTGAAATTAAACATGTGGCCTCTAACAAAAACACGTCCAAAATCCGAATGTACAGGGTTTTTCACATCACCATCCAAATTGTAATAAAATTCACGGATCACTTTCTAGACAAATGGTTCAATGTTTCTGAAGGTTTTCTCTAATCCAAGACTCATCAAATGATAAACTATAGCTTCACATTGAGTGAAATCCCCTTCATGAATTTTACGTTTAGGCCAAATATTTTGTTGGGAGAAATTTGGCCAACGGCTTGCATGCAATCTAGACTTAAAGTCATCATTTGACACTTTTAATGAAGACTTACCTTGTTGGGATTTTGATTCGCCTTTCAATACAGATTTGGATTTCGGAGCGATTTTAGAGACAGAAACTTCACTTTTCTTTTGCTTTTTGGATTTTGGGCCAAGTGATGGACTTGCCTTCGGTGGTTTATCAATGGTAGGCTTTTGAAGCTTCACCACAGAGGGCTTTGAAGTAGTGGATTTTGAAGATTTTGAGACAGACGATTTTGATACCTTTGGTACAAAAGATTTGGATCTTTTCGAAGCAATTAATCTGGAAGATCTTCGGGTTGGTTGTTCTGGAGATTTTTTAGAGAAGACTTCCTCATCGTCGGTATTGATTTCATGAGTGACTTCTTGCAGCCATGAGCTGTCTGAAGATGATTCTTTCTCGACTCTTTTCCTTTTACCTTTAGCGACTGTAGCAACTTTTGAATTTCTAAGTGCCTTGGGTGGCACGAAGCTGGTTTTAAATCGATCTCCTTTGCTTTTGCCAAATTTTTGTTGTACTCCAGTGGCGTCAACTTGCCTTATTGGGATCGCCTCGATAATTTTTAAAGAATCTTTCTCGGTAACACAGGGATTTACTGACGGTGAAATAGGTGAGTAAACGATAATGGCCGATTCGGAACTCGGCATTTTTGTTGTAACATTGCCTGAATCTTGTTCTTCAAACACTTCTTCGATGATGACCATTTTGAGAACAGAGAGTAAAAACCCTAATCGCTGATTGAAGATCGCGGTGAAGTAAGAGAAAGAGTGTTCTGGAACTTCCTTATGATTTGGGTTAAATCACCAATAAATACCAATCCCAGCAGTAAAATAATATCCCAGATATTTAGTATATGTTTCGGAAAATAAATCCGAAAATTCATCAAATTTCCATAAATCAGTAAAGTGAATCTTTGAAGAATAATTCAGATCTCCATAAGTTAGGAAATAATTCCAATAAAATAATACTGCTCCAATTTTCTCCAAGAATAACCATCTGATTTTCAAAAGAATATCCAAGATTTGCATGTCACACACGGTGTTGCTCATATATAATATTAAAAAAAAATCTCTTCCAGCAGTGAATGAGCAATGTCACTAGATGTTCAGAATAAAAACAAACGCCTAATGCAAGTGGCGATTTTTTTTTTAAATAAATAAATGCGAAAGCAATAACCAACTTACATAACACAGAGGCCTAAGGCAGACCTCAACTATTCAAATCTAGCACCATCCAATGCCTTGGTGAAAATATCGGCAATTTGTTTTTCGGTCACCATGTGCTCCAAATTAATAATTTTATCCTCCACTAAAGATCGAATAAAATGATGTCGTATGTCAATATGCTTTGTCCGTGAATGCTGAACAGAATTTTTAGAGATATTGATAGCGCCCAAATTATCACAATAGAGGGTCATGACACCCTGTGTGACACCATAGTCTTTCATCATTTGTTTCATCCACAGAAGCTGCGTACAGCTGCTACCTGCTGCTATATACTCTGCCTCAGCTGTAGATAGAGAAATAGAATTCTGCTTCTTGCTGAACCATGACACTAAGTTGTGTCCCACATAAAAAATCCACCCGAAGTGCTTTTTCGATCATCGGAACTACCTGCCCAGTCAGCATCACAATAACCCACCAGATTTGCATTAGACTCGAAAGAATACCAGATCCCATAATCAATTGGACCACTAACATATTTTAGAATTCGTTTAACCGATACTAAGTGAGACTCCTTAGGAATTGCTTGAAATCGGGCACATACACCTACGCTATAACAAATATTTGGTCGGCTGGCAGTTAGATATAAGAGACTTCCAAACATACTTCTATACAAACTCTGATCAACTGCAATTCCCTTTTCATCTTTAGAAATTTTTTCATGTGTCCCAAGGGGTGTTCTACTCGGGCGTGCATTCTCAAGCTTAAATTTTTTCAGTAAATTCTTAGCATATTTGGCTTGAGAGATAAAAATACCATTCTTCTCTTGTTGTATTTGAAGGCCGAGAAAATAATTTAGTTCTCCAACCATACTCATCTCAAATTCGCCGGTCATTTAAGCTACAAACTCATCCACCATAACCTGTAACACCGAGCCAAACACTATATCATCAACGTAAATTTGAGCAAGTAAAAACTGACCTTTGTCACGGCGAACAAATAGAGTTTTATCTACTCCCCCTCGTTTATATCCCTTGGTTAATAGATATTGCGTGAGGCATTCATACCATGCACGAGGAGCTTGTTTGAGCCCATATAACGCTTTCTTCAACTTATACACATACTCGGGATGATGAGGGTCTTTAAAACCCTTTGGTTGAGAAACATAAACTTCTTCATTTAGAAACCCATTGAGGAAAGCGCTCTTCACATCCATTTGATATAGCTTGAACCGCATAACACAAGCGAGAGATAATAAAAGCTGAATAGATTTAAGACGGGCAACCGAAGCGAATGTTTCATCAAAATCAATACCTTCAATCTGAGAATACCCTTGAGCAACTAGCCGAGCTTTGTTGCGAGTAATGTTACCATGCTCATCGATCTTGTTCTTGTAAATCCACTTAGTACCAATAACGTTCACATCGGAAAGGCAGGGTACTAGTCCCAAACTTGATTTTGGGAGAATTGGCTGAGTTCTTCTTGCATCGCTTCTATCCAATATTCATCTAGTAATGCTTCTTTCACATTCTTGGTCTTTGTTGATGTAAAACAAGCCATTTGAATCATTTCACGATAATTAACACGCGGCTTATCTCTGGTTCGTATACCATCATTCAGACCTCCAATAACCTCATCTGCAGGATGATTCTTCCGAACACGTATAGATGGTGGCCTGTTGTGTAGGGTAGATACTTCTAATTCATTAACTGTCTCTGTTTGATCTGTGACACCACCTGTGACACCGTCTGTGACACCGGATGGAACACTAGGTCCTTCATTGTTTGAAATCTGATTTGCATCGTCTTTCGGATTAAATGTTGTGTCCAGAGAGTCGTCTACTTGAGCATTTGCAGATTCAATAACAGTTCAAGTTCGTTTGTTGTAAACTCGATAAGCACGGCTATTTGTAGCATACCCGAGAAAGATAGCCTCATCACTCTTAGGATCTAGTTTGCCCCTGTGTTCCCTGTCATTCAACACAAAGCAGATGCTACCAAAGGGGTGAAAATAATGAAGATTTGGAGTTTTACCTTTTCATATCTCATAGGGTGTCTTAGAGGTGTTGCCGCGGAGATACACCCGATTTATGGTATAACAAGCAGTGCTCATAGCTTCAGCCCAGAACTTTTGAGGTACATCCCTTTCATGTAGCATTACTCGAGTCATTTCAGCCAATGTACGGTTCTTCCTTTCAACAATTCCATTTTGTTGAGGTGTTTTAGGAGCCGAAAATTCATGAACAATCCCTAGATGTTTACAAAACTCTGAGAAATCAGAATTTTCAAACTCTCTTCCATGGTCACTGCGGATGTGAATAATCTTCAAGATAACACAATCTTTTTCACGTTGGAGACGAGTACACATTGACTTGAAGGCTCTAAAAGTGTCGGACTTTTCTCGAAGAAATTCCACTCATGTGTAACGTGAGAAATCATCAACAATAATGAAGACATACCGTTTTCCTCCAATACTTTCAACCGGCATTGGCCCCATTAGATCCATGTGAAGTAATTCAAGTACCCGAGTAGTTGAGGATGACTGGGACATCGGGTGTGACACCTTGGTTTGCTTTCCGATTTGACATGGTCCACATAATTTCTCTTTATCAAACTTTAATTCAGGAATTCCTCGGACAGCACCTTTCGAAATAAACTTCTCCATCATTCTGAAATTAACATGTTCCAACTTTCTATGTCATAGCATAGTGTCTTCCATACTTGACCGAAAGCAGTTAGACGAAGAATGAATAAGATAACAATTGTCTGATGATCTAACTCCTTCAATGACACAATTTTTATTTTGATCGGACACAACACATTTTTCTCTTGTAAATTGCACATTCAGATCTTAATCACAGAGCTGGCTAATACTGATTAGGTTGGACTTCAAACCATTTACCAATAAAACATTGCTCAACTGTGGTAAACCAGGAACATTCAACGTTCCCCTGCCAATGACATCCGATGAGACACCGTTGCCGAAAGTTACTTTTCCCACGGATTCAGGTATAATATCCTTCAAATATCTTTCTTCACCTGTCATATGTCTGGAACATCCGCTATGAAAATACCATGCATTGGTTCCGATCGCTTTTAATGAAAGATGTGTAACATTGCACTTTAAATTTCATTTCTTCACCCATTTCTAATAAGGAAATCTATAAGAAGCGGAATTTCTAACAATACCCAATCTTAAGTCAGCAAGATAAGTAAAGCATTTAGGGCGAATATGACCACGGCGTTGACAATAGTGACACACAGAACCATAAATGTTACCTTTTCTGCTTGCAGCATGATAGTAGTTATAGGAATTTGATTTTCTGTCAATTCTTGGCATTCTGATTGCAACTTTCTTTCCTTTATAATCAAACCCCTTGTCTGACACCGGCTGTGACACCGGACTTGCCCTTACAAATTTCATCACAGAGCGACTTTCCTTTACTACAACAGTCTTTGAACCTGAACTTTCACCTTTGAATCCAAGTCCAAACCGATTTATGCTTGTTTTCCCGACATTTAAAATATCATCTAGATGAGACAAACTTGAATTCAGCATTTTGACATTTTTCTTCATGAGGCTTATCTCATTGGTTAGATTGTTAGCTTCATCCTTACTTGCTTTCAGCTTTGTCTCTAAATCATCAACAACATTTTGAAGATTATTCTTCTCATCCTTCAAATTTCTAATCTGAGTATGTAGAAGCTGATTTACTTTAACGAGCTTGGTCCATTTTGCATGCAGAAACTTATATTCGCCAATAAGATCTTCTTCTGTGACAGGTTCTTTATCTTCATCACTACTATTAGAAAAATCGTCTGTGACACCGCATATAACACTGCCCTTTTCTTCACATTCTGACTTTCCAACGAGCGCCACATGATTGCTCTGAAGATCATCTTCCTTCTCTGACTCATCCTCACTCCAGGTTATATTCAGAGAATTCTTTCTTTTCTTCAAGGTGTTAGCACATTATGCTTGTATATGTCCAAATCCTTCACATTCTCTGCACTGAATGCCTTTATTCTTTAATGGTTGATCAGACACATAAGTTTCTTCTCTGTGCTTCTTATTGCTTGAAGAACCATTTTTGAAGTTTGTGACACTCTTCTTGACACCGCGAGTATTTCTTCCAAATCTCTTCATTACTCTGCTGAAATTCTTCGAAAGTAGGGCCAGTGATTCCTCCAAGTCATCTTCATCAAGCTCGTTGTAATTCTGTACCTCCATTTTAAAAGCAACTCCCTTTGCCTTCTTAATTTCGGCCTCTCCTCCAAGATTCATTTCGAAAGTTCTGAGAGATCCCATCAACTCTTCTAGCTTCAGTTTAGACACATCTTTGGCTTCTTCAATGGCAGTTACTTTATAGGCAAATCTTTGTGGCAAAGACAGTAGAGTTTTTCGCACAAGTTTTTCTTCGGAAATCATCTCACCGAGAGGAAATGCTTCATTTGCTATGTCACATAGTTTGGCGTTGAACTCGCCAATAGTCTCATCTTTATGCATCCTTAGGTTCTCAAAACGAGTGGTTAACATTTGCATTTTGGACAACTTTACCGTAGATGTTCCTTCATAGGTGGTTTGAAGAATTTCCCATGTCCTTTTTGCAGATTCGCATGTGGAGATGAGTCTGAACTGAATTGAATCCACACCATTAAAAATTGCATTTAAAGCTTTTGACTTGCCAAGTGCCAAAGCATCTTCATTTGAGTTCCAATTTTCTTCGGGTTTTGGAGATATAATACCTTCTGCATCGGTGTTTGTAGGGTGATTCCAACCTGTTAAAATAGATCTCCATGCCTTCTCGTCAATAGCCCTAATGAATGCTCTTATCCTTGCTTTCCAATAAGCATAATTACTTCCATCCAACAATGACGGACTCATTGTGTGTAGCTACCCTTACCCGTATCCTAATTTTTACCGAATTATTACATATATTTTTTTTTATCCTTAATAAACTTTATAACAATCGAGCGGAATTTAAATCAAAGGCTAAATCGTTAAAAAAAAACTTATTCATATCTAATTTAAAACCAATTAAAAGAAACATAACCATTTAACTAAACTTAAATCAATTAAATAAAAATTAAAATAATAATTTAAAACAATTAAATTAAATAAAAACCATCGGCAGGGACAAAAAGAGGACGTTTGTTCCAAAAGTGAGGGGCGATTGATCGCCCAAAACAGGCGATCAATCGCGCTTCGGCGATCGCATAACGGCGAGCGATCGCCCTTTGGCGATCACGTAGTTTCGCCATCTATCGCTTGCGAGGCGATCGCTGCATATGAGGGGGCAATCGATCGCCATCTGAGGCGATCGATCGCCATGCTCTCTGGAATTTTCCAGAGAGCACGGCAATGAGGGGCGATCGATCGCCCCTCCTTGGGGATCGATCACCACCCACTCTGCCTCCCTCCTTTTCTTTTTATGTTTCTTCCTTCATCCTCCGCATACCAAAACTTAACACTTAACCCTTTTCCTCATTCATCTTCCATACATTTTGTAAAAAACTTCTATACAGTAACGCTATCGTCCACATACATTTCACTCGCTACCTATCACTGTAACGACCCCGTTTCCCAGCAAGATATTGTCCGCTCTGGGGATTGAGCCGTAGCACAATATCCTCCCCTCACGGCTTTGTTTGGCGAGAACTTCCCGGAAGGTCACCCAACCTGGGATTGCTCTCGCCGAAGCACTTTTAACTTCGGAGTTCTTATGGGATCCGTTGCCAATCGTGCTCCAAAACGCGTCTTGCTATCTTAGGAGGGTCTCTTTACATATGTTTCATTTCCACATACTTCCCCAAGCAATGTGGGATTGTGACGACCCCCTCTTTACGACCCGGGATTCGCCTATACTAGAGTCCGGGATTCGCCTACACTCGGCTTAGGTCCCGAGGTTTGCCCCGCAACCCGAGGTTTGTCCCGCAACCCGAGGTTTGCCCCGCAGTCGTACACATACGTTCACATTTGGGTCATCACAATCACCCCCCTCAGGGGCCCAACGTCCTCGTTGGCCACATTTCCGGTTGGGTACAGGCTCTGATACCATTTCTGTAACGACCCCAACCCCGTAGGGCCGTCACAGGACATGACTTTACATTGACATAACCTTGACCTAAGCCCTCGTATTTTCGCCTAAAATTTTTCATTTTTACTTAACACTTTAAAAGAAAACGGACTTAGACAATCGACCCACCTCTAACAACCTTTAGGGTTTAACCTTGACTTAAACATTTGAGCGTAAAACATTTCGACTTTTAAAACATTTAAAACTAGACTAAAACCATTAATAACTTAAACCAATTGACAACTAAAGTAAGATCAATTAAAACAAATCACTCATTTGTCGATCATCAAAACACGACACTAATATAACCTATACTTTCGGGAAGAACTCAAGAAAACGAACTGCATGGATCGCTCAAAAAATCGAGCGTATCCTTACCTGTTTTAAAATAACCAAACAGTTCAAAATAACCAAACAGTTCCAGTATATTCTCCAAAATAAAGACTTCACATTTTAGACATTCTACTACCACATCATACACATCAAAAACTCTACTCTCAGACGTTTTTCTATCAAAACCAATCGATCCACATACGTAACATTTTCATACTTTCATTCATCACATCTCTATACACATACACAAAACTTCCAAATCATTCCTAAACAAAATAGACTCCTAACTCATACCAACCACGGACACATACTAACCACAGTCGGAATTGCCCTAACAATATTGCCGGGTTGCCACCATAGTCGTACTCCTCCAACTGCGTCCATAATCCTAGCATGCTCATGAAATCTCACCGTACCTGTTCTTCTACACCTACATCACAGAACTCAAACTATAAGCCTAATGCTTAGCAAGTAGTGACTATATGAATTTAAAACATTTTGCTTAACATATGCAGTTTCTACTGTTTCGTTTCTGTCTTATTCTTACACATTCTTTATCTTATTACTGGGTGCTTCTTTACGTGCTAGATCAAGGTGACACACTTCACGGTCCACCTCACGGGACGGCCAACCTCGACCTAGAAAAGTGACACACCTCACGGTCCACCTCTCGGGACGGCCACTCACGTAAAGCGGGGGAAAAGGAGGCACACCTCACGGTCCACCTCACGGGACGGCCAACCTCAACCCCACCTTCCATTCTTTCTTACGTACTTTATCGTTTCGTTCTCAACATTTCACATCCTACTGTATCATTTTGTAAAAGCATGGAAATTCGTTTTTGTTTCGTTTTCGTATCGTAAAACCATGATGCGTGCTCTACTATACATAAAAGCATAAAACACACATGCATACAAACCTACCGAACTGTGATGTAGGCCCGAAGGCAAATGCACTTACGTACACTACTTACCTGACGTCCTTAGCAACTTCTCGTAGATCGTTCGCTAAACCGGGGAATTGGAGAACCTATAAAATATAATATATACCATTAATTCAACTTCCACTAAACCTCATTATCAAACTCTCAAAAGAAAACTAATGTTTCACCCAAACCTCCTAAAATCTGAAATCCCTCAATTTTGGCCAAATTTCGAAATCGCGTAACTAATTCTACACTTGTCCGTTTTGGACGATTCAAGCGGCTACGGACTCCATAGAATGTCTACTTTCTAATGGTGAAGCTCATTTATCAAAAACCAGTCACATAAACTGGCAGAAAAACCAAAACCGAATCTGCTGTTTTCTTAAATCACAACTTTTCATCCAACTTCAAAAATTCATAACAATTCCAATTTAAATCCAAATTCGATGATTCAAACGCCTATAGATCACCCATAACATCTACTTTAGCATGCAATAACCAATTATCGAGTCAGACCCCTTGATTAAGCTCAGAAATTCGGAACCCAATTATGCAGTAAAACAATATTTCAACACTAACGGGCAGTCATGATTTCTCATTTCCAATTCAATCAAAACTCAATAATTATAAACCATAAACATTAAAAATCCAACAATACATCCAAATCTCAAAACCCCAAATCTCCAATCCACCGATTTATCATCAAACCCTAACCCTAAACTCAAAACTAAACCATAAACTACTTAAATTTACCTCTAGTCGATGGAACAGAGAAGAAAAACGGAAGAACGGATCGAAGAATCGCTGTCGGCGTGAAGAGAACAGAGGGCGAGAGAAAGAATTTCTAAAAGAGGAAAGGTGTTCTTCGCGTGGGCGGAGAAAGAACCAGAACCAGTGAGGGTTTTTATCTCTTTTCTCTTTTTTTTTAATAATAATAATAAACTTAATTACATTTTTGCCCTCAACCATAAATCATTTAACCTAATGGTTATTTAACCCGTTTTCAATTGGATTTCCATAAATTTATCTTTTCCAATAGCCTCAAAATAATTTCTTTGTTACTGGTAGAAATTTTCCGCTCACGATTCCGACTACAACACTGCTGTTTAACGACACGTAGAGCTATAAATTGCGTAAATAGAAATAAACCGTGCGAACAGAAATTCTGGGTGTTACAATCACCCGTTCACCGACCCAAAACGCATGAAAAATATAACCAAACTCCATAAAAATGAACCGCGTGGTTCCGTTTAAAAGTTTACAATTCCTCCTATTTTAATCACTAACAATTCCAAAGAAAACTTTCCAAAAGAAATTTATAAAACGAGTTTCCAAAACATTTAAAAACCTCAAAATATAACCTACCAACTATCCAGATTTCCAAACATCCTAAAATGTCAACTATACATTTCTCCTATTTCTTTTATCTATCAAATCCCAAAACATTTACCTACGTCCCCACGGGTCAAAATCACGCACCGACTGCCAGCGCGCTCCCACGGGCCATCCTCCAACGTGTTCATACTTCAGGCGGAGGGACGTCTTCCTCACCTGTCTCAAAATCACCTACACCATAGAATTAAACACGTGAGCTAGAGGCTCAGTAAATCTAAGTGAATGCACGTGAATGCTAATGCTATGCATGTACAGTTCATAAATCATGCGTCCTACCTTTTCGCTAATCATTTCATTTTATTTACGTCACCGGGGCTTCTCTCTCGCTAGATAGGAGCGGCACATCCGGCGATTGGATAGCACCTCGTATCTAACCGGGGGAAAAACATGCTTCATCCGACAGCCATGTCTGAACCACCGCCACCGACGTGACCATCATTACATTCATTACCTTTTCGTTATCGTTTTCCTTTTCATGAAAATATGTATAGAAAACTCATTTTCATGCCGTTCGAAAACAATGATGCGTGAACAGATATTATGCCATGAACGAAATAGAAACAAACAGAACATACAAACGACAAACTAACAATTAACAGCCTAACAAAACATAAAACTAACTACCCATTCTAATTACCCCAAACACTACATATCTCCAATTCCTCAATTTAACATATATTCTTATGATGAAGATTCTGTGGAAGAGAAAAATAAGGAAACTTGATTATTTGGAAAGTTATTGAAAAAGGTAGATGCACTTGTTTTTTATAAAAGTTTTATTTGGAAAGCTGATTTGCTGTAGATTTGGCATGATTTGCTGGGCTCTGAGTTCCCATGATTAATGGGATGCTTTCCTGAATTTTTGGATGAATATCTGAGTTGTTATGGAAACTTTCCTAAAGTGTCACACAGAGTGTCACTCAACCGAATTAGTTAAGATTTGTTTTCCTTAATTCTTGCGGCGCCATATCTGATTTGGTAACTGAACGAATTGAAGATATGGAAGTTACCAAAGCTATTTAAGGTTTTCGTTTTCTGTGAAAACTGATTTATGACGGAGTTTTGATTTTCGTGGGAAAAGCTTTATTCGTTTCTTGTGCCGTCGGTTTTCTTTCACTCTCATCGCTTCTGCGTTTGAGTTAGTGATTGTTTTACACACTGGACTTAATCAGTGAATTTCATCGTTCTACTGAGTGTGTTGTGTATTGCATCCGAGGACTTCGATCTGGTGTTCCAGGAGGTGTCCCAGGAGGCAATATTATTTGTTCTTCATTGAAGCTCAGTCTCGGGAGGAGGCTGCATCCGAACTCGGGAGGAGTTCTGTTTCTTAGACAAGGGGAGCTTGTCGTTCTTGATCGTGGGCAAGGGGATTTTTCCATAACATGAGTTTCGGGAGGAACAAACAACGAGGGGATCTTGTTGTTATCTAGATCTCGAGAGAAGTCGTTCTAAAGACGAGGGGATCTCGCAAAAACAGTTTCCTTGGGGAAGTTAGCTAGAAAAGGCGACAAAGATAAGCGGGAGTCTTTATTTGTATAAGTCCGATTGTCTTGTAATTTCGTAAACTCAAAGAAATATTTTTATATCTGGGCGTGGCCCCGCAGACGTAGGCTGGTTGCCGAACTGCGTTACCAACCTCCTGTGTCATTTATTTCCGCATTTTTATATTGTCCATCATTGCATTTATCATCGGTGTCACACGTAACACCCTGTAACACCCTGTGTGACACCGTGAACTAATCGTAATTTTTCAATTGGTATCAGAGCAGGGTCGCTTCTGTTTCTTAAGCGAGATCAGCGGGACAAGATTACAGTTCGTGTGCGATGGATTCTATGAAAGAAGGAGGTTCTACAATGCGTCCGCCATTGTTGGATGGAAGCAATTATGCGTATTGGAAAGCACGAATTAGGGCATTCATTAAAGCTATTGACGAGAAGGCTTGGAGATCTATTTTAACAGGTTGGAATCCTCCTATGAATACGGATGCTAAAGGTGTTATTACTCCTAAGCTGGAAGAAGATCGGTCGGTAAATGGGGATGCTTTGGCAAATAGTAATTCGAAAGCTCTCAATGCTATCTTCAATGGCGTTGATCAAATACAGTTCAGACTCATCTCCACATGCGAATCGGCAAAGAGGGCATGGGAAATTCTTCAAACCACCTATGAAGGAACGTCTACGGTAAAGTTGTCTAAAATGTAAATGTTAACCACTCGATTTGAGAATCTGAAGATGCAGGAAGATGAGACTATTGGCGAGTTCAACGCCAAACTATGTGACATAGCAAATGAATCGTTTGCTCTCGGTGAGATGATTTTCGAAGAAAAACTTGTGCGAAAAACTCTACGTTCTTTGCCACAAAGATTTGCTTATAAAGTTACTGCCATTGAAGAAGCTAAAGATGTGTCTAAAATGAAGCTAGAAGAGTTGATGGGATCACACAGAACTTTCGAAATGAATCTTGGAGGAGAGACCGAAAATAAAAAGGCAAAGGGAGTTGCTTTGAAAACAGAGGTATAGAATTACAACCAGCATGATGAAGATGACTTGGAGGAATCACTAGCCCTGCTTTCGAAGAATTTCAGCAGAGTTATGAAGAGATTTGGAAGAAATACTCGCGGTCTCAAGCAGGGTGTCACACACTTAAAAAATGGTTCTTCAAGCAACAAGAAGCACAGAGAAGAAAATTATGTATCTGATCAACCATTCAAGAACAAAGGCATACAGTGCAGAGAGTGTGAAGGTTTCGGGCATATACAAGTAGAATGTGCTAATACCTTAAAGAAAAAGAAGAATTCTCTAAATGCAACCTGGAGTGAGGATGAGTCAGAAACGAAGATGAATTTCAGAGCAATCATGTGGTGCTTGCTGGAAAGATAGAACATGAAGAAAATGGCAGTGTTATACGCGGTGTTACAGACGGATTTTCTAGTAGTAGTGATGAAGACGAAGAACCAGTTACAGAAGAAGATCTTATTGGAGAATATAAGTTTCTGCATGAGAAATGGACCTAGCTTGTTAAAGTAAATCAGGTTCTACACTCACAATTTAGAAATTAGAAAGATGAGAAGAACAATCTTCAAAATGTTACTGATGATTTGGAGACAAAGCTGAAAGCAAGTCAGGATGAAGCTAATGTTTTAACCAATGAGATAAGTCTCATGAAGAAGAATGTCAAAATGCTGAATTCGGGTTCTTCTAATCTCGATGATATTTTAAATGTCGGCAAATCAAGCGTAAATCGGTTTGGACTGGGTTTTAAAGGTGAAAGCTCTGTTGCACAGACTGTTGCAGTAAAAGAAAATTGCTCTGTGATGAAATTTGTAAGGGCAAGTTCGGTGTCCCAGCCGGTGTCAGACAAGAGATTTAACTACAAAGGAAAGCAAGTTGCAAACAGAATGCCAAGAACCAACAGAAAATCAAATTCCTATAACTTCTATCATGCCTCAAGCAGTAAAGGTAACAAATATGTCACTGTATGTCATTATTGTCAACGCCGTGGTCATATTCGCCCTAAATGTTTTACTTATCTTGCTGACTTAAGATTGGGTACTGTTAGAAATGCTTCTTCCTACAGATTCCCGTATCAGAAATGGGTGATGAAATCAAATTTGAAGTGTAATGTTACACATCTTTCATTAAAGGCAATCAGAACTAATGCATGGTATTTTGATAGTGGCTGTTCTAGACATATGACAGGTGAAGAGAGATACTTGAAGGATATTGTACCTGAATCTGTGGGAAAAGTTACATTCGGCAACAGTGTCTCATCGGATGTATTTGGCAGGGGAACGTTGAATGTTCCTGGTTCACCAAAGTTGAGTAATGTTTTATTGGTAATTGGTTTGAAGTCCAACCTAATCAGTATTAGCCAGCTTTGTGATCAAGATCTGAATGTGCAATTTACGAGAGAAAGATGTGTTGTGTCCGATCAAAACAAAAATTGTGTTATTGAAGGAGTTAGATCATCGGACAATTGTTATCTTATTTATTCCTTGTCTACCTGCCTTCGGTCGAGTATGGAAGACACTATCTTATGGCATAGAAAGTTGGGACATGTTAATTTCAGAATGCTGGAGAAGCTTATTTCGAAAGGTGCTGTCCGAGGAATTCCTGCCTTAAAGTTTGATGAAGACAAATTATGCGGACCATGTCAAATCGGAAAGCAAACCAAGGTGTCACACCCGATGTCCCAGTCATCCGTGACTACCCGTGTGCTTGAATTGCTCCACATGGATCTAATGGGACCAATGCCTGTTGAATGTATTGACAAAAAATGGTATGTCTTCGATTTTTCACGATATACATGGGTGGAGTTTCTAAGAGAAAAGTCCGACACGTTTAAAGTTTTCAAATCAATGTGCACTCGTCTCCAACGAGAAAAAGATTGTGTTATTATGAAGATTATACGTATCCGAAGTGACCATGGAAGAGAGTTTGAAAATTCTGACTTCTCGGATTTCTGTAAGCATCTCGGAATTGCTCATGAATTCTCGGCTCCAAAAACTCCTCAACAAAATGGAGTCGTTGAAAGGAAGAATCGTACATTGGCAGAGATGACTCGAGTAATGCTACATGAAAGAGATGTTCCTCAAAAATTCTGGGCTAAGGCTATGAATACAGCTTGTTATACCATTAATCGGGTGTATCTCTGCGGTAAAACGTCTATGACACCCTATGAGATATGGAAAGGTAAAACTCCGAATCTTAATTATTTTCATCTGTTTGGCAGCCTCTGCTTTGTGTTGAATGACAGCGAACACAGGGGGAAACTTGATCCCAAGAGTGATGAGGCAATCTTTCTCGGTTATGTTACAAATAGTCGTGCCTATTGGGTTTACAACAAAAGAACTCGAACTGTCATCGAATCTGTAAATGTTCAAGTGGAAGACTCTCTGGACACAACTCATAATCCAAAAGATGATGCTGACCACATTTTAAATAATGAAGACACTAGTGTTCCACCCGGTGTCACAGAGGGTGTCTCAGGCGGTGTCCCAGATCAAATAGAGACTGTTGATGAAGTAGAAGCTGATATCACACACCACAGACAGCCATCTACACGTGTTTAGAAGAATCATCCTACAGATGAGATTATTGGTGGTCTGAATGATGGTATACGAACCAGAGATAAGCCAAGGGTGAATTATCGAGACATGATCTAAACGGCATGCTTTACATCAACGATCGAGCCAAAGAATGTGAAAGAAGCATTGCTAGATGAGTACTGGATAGGAGCTATGCAAGAAGAACTCAGCCAATTCTCCCGAAATCAAGTTTGGGACTTAGTACCGTGTCCTCCCGATGTGAACGTTATTGGTACTAAGTGGATTTACAATAACAAGACCGATGAACATGGCAACATTACTCGCAATAAAGCTCGGCTAGTTGCTCAAGGGTACTCTCAGATTGAAGGAATTGATTTTGATAAAACATTCGCTCCGGTTGCTCGTCTTGAATCTATTCAGCTTTTATTGTCTATTGCTTATGTTATGCGGTTCAAGTTATATCAAATGGATGTGAAGAGTGCGTTCCTCAATGGGTTTCTAAATGAAGAGGTTTATGTTACTCAACCAAAGGGTTTTGAAGACCCTCATCATCTCGAGTATGTTTATAAATTGAAGAAGGCATTATATGGGCTTAAACAAGCTCCTCGTGCGTGGTATGAACGTCTCACACAATATTTATTAACTAAGGGATATGAGCGAGGGGGAGTAGATAAAACTCTTTTTGTCCGGCGTGCCAAAGGTCAGTTTTTACTTGCTCAAATATATGTTGACGACATAGTGTTTGGCTCGGTGTCACAGGCGATGGTGGATGAGTTTGTTGCTCAAATGACCGATGAATTCGAGATGAGTATGGTTGGAGAACTCACTTATTTTCTTGGGCTTCAAATTCAGCAAGAAAAGAATGGTATTTTTATATCTCAAGCCACATATGCCAAGACTTTATTGAAAAAATTCAAGCTCGAGAATGCACGCCCGCGTAGAACACCCCTTGGGACACACGAGAAAATTTTCAAAGACGAGAAGGGTATTGCTGTTCATCCACGTCTATATAGAAGCATGATTGGAAGCTTATTATATCTTACTGCCAGTTGACCAGATATTTGCTATAGCGTGGGTTTATGCGCTCGATTTCAAGCTAATCTGAAAGAGTCACACCTAGTGTTGGTTAAACGAATTCTAAAATATGTTGGTGGAACAACTAATTATGACATTTGATATTCTTTTGATTCTAATACAAGTCTGGTGGGTTATGGTGACGCTGACTGGGCAGGAAGCTCCGATGATCGAAAAAGGGTGGATGTTTTTATGTTGGACACAACTTAGTGTCATGGTTTAGCAAGAAGCAGAACTCTATTTCTCTATCTACAGCTGAGGCAGAGTATATAGCAGCAGGTAGCAGCTGTACGCAGCTTCTTTGGATGAAACAAATGATGAAAGACTATGGTATCATACAGGGTGTCATGACCCTCTATTGTGATAATTTGAGCGCTATCAATATTTCTAAAAATCCTGTTCAGCATTCACGGACAAAGCATATTGATATACGACATCATTTTATTCGATCTCTTGTAGAGGACAAAGTTATTAATTTGGAGCATATGGTGACTGAAAAACAAATTGCTGATATTTTCACCAAGGCATTGGATGGTGTACGATTTGAAGAGCTGAGGTCTGCCCTAGGCTTCTGTGTTATGTAAGCTGGTTCTTGCTTTTATTTATTTTAAAAAAAAAATCGCCACTTGCATTAGGCGTTTGTTTTTATTTTGTGTATTACTCATCCTCTGCTGAAAGTGATCATTCTGGATATTATGATATTCTGTGGAGCAACACCGTATGCGACATGCAAAATTGGAAGTCTATTTTTAATGAAGTTTGCAGTATCGTTATTATATTGGGTTTATTTCCCAACTTCCTGACGATGTTCCAGCAGGTGGGCCAGATTGTGCTTAACATTGGACTATTTCAGTAATATGGTTGTTCTCTGAATATTTTCTTTGATTCTTATGGTACTCGTTAATTACTCTATCTGCATCTGGACATGTTATTTTTTTGACTATATTGGCTTTGTGGATATATCTTTTGGTGGATACTATACCCTTACTATGATTATTATATGTTTACCCTGGTGCGTACATGAATGGTTATGTTGCTGGTGATATTTTCGAGAGAAAGAAAGTTAATGATGTGAAGGAACAGGTTAAAGAGACCAAAATTGTTTAAAAATTCAGGAGTTTCAACGGATGTCACTGGGGGTGTCAGACGCATCTTGCCCCATGGAAAAGATTTTCTAGCTTCACAACTTACAGATAAGTATGAGATTCTTGATGCCGTCTTCTCATGGAACTGATGTTAACAAGACAATAGCGGCCTTGCTGTTCAAAATTGGAAATTCAATATCTTTTGATTTTATTTGACCAAATTATTAATCATGATGACGGCTCGAATACATGGGGGAGTATTTTGGATTTATGGATTTATGGTGATATGCTCTAATCTCTGATGATGATATTATGAGTGATATGTTTTATGATGATTGAAGTCTCAATTCATGGGGAGTTATTTTCAGGGGGAGTTCGTGAAATTATTGATTATATTGATTTTGCCAAAAAATGCCAAAGGGGGAGATTGTAAATGCAAAGATTTGCATATGAGTTGGCAATTGTATTTTTGGCAATATATATACATATTTATGGAGATAATATGTTAATTTCATTATTTTTCAATTTGATGATTTAATTCTTGGTGATCAAGAAATAGCCGATTCTGATTATTGGATGGCGTCTTAATATCAATGATGAAGATTCCGTGGAAGAGAAAAATAAGGAAACTTGATTATTTGGAAAGTTATTGAAAAAGGTATATGCACTTGTTTTTTGGAAAAGTTTTATTTGGAAAGCCGATTTGCTATAAATTTGACATGATTTGCTGGGCTCTGAGTTCCCATGATTAATGGGATGCTTTCCTGAATTTTTGGATAAATATCTGAGTTGTTATGGAAACTTTCCTAAAGTGTCACACGGAGTGTCACTCAACCGAATTAGTTAAGATTTGTTTTCCTTAATTCTTGCGGTGCCATATCCGATTTGGTAACTGAACGAATTGAAGATATGGAAGTTACCAAAGCTATTTAAGATTTTCGTTTTCTGTGAAAACTGATTGATGACGGAGTTTTGATTTTCGTGGGAAAAGCTTTATTCGTGTCTTGTGCCGTCGGTTTTCTTTCACTCTCATCGCTTCTGCGTTTGAGTTAGTGATTGTTTTACACACTGGACTTAATCAGTGAATTTCATCGTTCTACCGAGTGTGTTGTGTATTGCATCCGAGGACTTCGATCTGGTGTTCCAGGAGGTGTCCCAGGAGGCAATATTATTTGTTCTTCATTGAAGCTCAGTCTCGGGAGGAGGCTGCATCCGAACTCGGGAGGAGTTCTGTTTCTTAGACAAGGGGAGCTTGTCGTTCTTGATCGTGGGCAAGGGGATCTTGCCATAACACGGGTTTCGGGAGGAACCAACAACGAGGGGATCTTGTTGTTATCTAGATCTCGGGAGAGGTCGTTCTAAAGTCGAGGGCATCTCGCAAAAACAGTTTCCTTGGGGAAGTTAGCTAGAGGTGGCGACAAAGATAAGAGAGAGTCTTTATTCGTATAAGTCCGATTGTCTTGTAATTTCGTAAACTCAAAGAAATGTTTTTATATCTGGGCGTGGCCCCGCAGACGTAGGCTGGTTGCCGAACTGCGTTACCAACCTCCTGTGTCATTTATTTCCGCGTTTTTATATTGTCCATCATTGCATTTATCATCGGTGTCACACGTAACACCCTGTAACACCCTGTGTGACATCGCAGAATTAATCGTAATTTTTCATTTTATTTTAAATGTTCATAGATTTTATCTTCTGTGCGATTGTCCACAGCTCCCGATTGTCCACGGCTACTGTAGCCTTCCACAGTATGTCTTCCAGTTTACGTTTCCCATTTTTATTTCTGTTTTATTCTACTTATTCACTCCAGTCGTCCATCTCTATTTCATGTTTTTCCTATCTTCACATCTTCAGATTTAAGAGTTGTAAAAGAGGGCAAAAGTTTTTACGTCCAAATATCAAAATCCCTTGCTCTTTTAAACGTCCACAATCTTTATGTTCCTGTTCTTTTCTGTTGTGTTCTGTTTAGTCGTTCTTTCCTTATGTTTTCAAAGCTATTTGGCCTGTTGTTTTAAACGTCCAAACTCTGCCTATTGTTTTAAACGTCCAAACTCTGCCTGCTGTTTTAAATGTCCAAAGTCTATTCCTACTTCTGTCTTCCTTTCTTCTTCTGTTACTTATCCCTGTAGCCTGATTTTTAAATTGCCTTCCAGTCCTAAATTTTCAGAGAAGGTTTATACTATGTGTAAAGTTTTTATAAATGTTTAAAAGTTAAAAAAAAATAATCCATGTTTTAAAATGTCCGGAGTGAGGCTCCTCGACCCCGATCGGGTCGGGGGACGTCACAATAGGGGGGAAGGAGGAGGAGGGTCAGGCACAGGGGAAGGAGAGAAAACTGACATAAGAGGAAGAGAGGAAGATGGGGTAGATGTAATTGCAATGGATGGATGGGGATGAGATATAAAGGGGATAGAGAGTTCGAAAGATGAAGGGATGGAGATAGGTTTAGCAATGGAGGCAAAGGGATATTGAGACTCGACAAATGTGATATGACGGGAGGTATAAATTTTATTGGACTCAGGTTTAAGACAGAGATAACCGTTGTGGTGGAGACTAGGTCCGAGAAAGATACAAGGGCGAGAATGAGGTTGGAGTTTGTGCCAATTGAACGGGCGAAGAAGAGGGAAGCACAGACAACCAAAAACACGAAGGGACAAGTAATCAGGAATTTTATGTAGGAGGGATTCATATGGGGATGTATGTTCAAGAACAGGAGAGGGAAGCAGATTGATTAAGGTGGCAGCATGAACAAAAGCATAGGGCCAGAAATAGAGAGGAATGGAGGAATGAAAAAGCAGGGCAAGGCCCGTCTCAACAACATGACGGTTTTTCCGTTCAGCTCTACCATTTTGGTTAGGAGTATATGGACAGGAGACACGATGGTGAATGCCGAGAGATGTGAAGAGGGGAGTGAGGGCTTGAAATTCACCACCCCAATCTGATTGAACAGTCTTAATTGTCGCATTGAACTGTGTTTTAACGAACTGATAGAAATTTGCAAAGGTGTTATACACATCACTTTTTAGTTTTAAAGGAAAGAGTCAAGTGAAACGTGTACAGTCATCCACAAATAAGACAAAATAGGGAGCACCAGTAATTGATTTAACGGGAGATGGACCCCATACATCCGAATGGAAGATATCAAAAGGGAATTGTGCACGAGATTGAGAAATAGAGAAAGGAAGCTGGTGGCTTTTGCTCATTTGGCAATAAGTACAAAAAGGTGGGTTTGTGGTTGGAACAGACACATTACAGGTTTGGAGAACCCGTTGCATCACCGAGGAGGATGGATGCCCCAAACGGTGATGCCAAAAGTTCTCCACGGCAGGGATAGACCGAGCTTGGAGCAGTAAAAAAAGGGCAACTGATGGAGTGTGATAAAGACCGTTACTGAGACAGCCATGGAGAAGCGTCTGGCGAGTGGTTCGATCCTTGACAAAAAAAGAGTTCGGGTGAAACTCAACAAACACGGAATTATCTTGACAAAGTTTAGAAACACTAGATAAACATGCTACAAGGTGAGGGATAGGCCAAGGGCCGGAATAGTGGTAGAACCAAAATTGGAAAGAGGTACAAGATTACCTTCGGCAGTGGCTACTTGCGACGGGGAGGGGAGAGGCTGAGGGCAGTTGAGTAGATGAGAGTCCGGCGTGAAGTGGTGGGTAGCATCGGAGTCAAGAACCTAGGGGTTAGCCGGCGACAAGGAAGAGGTAGGGAGGAGGCCGGGAGAAGACGGGTGAGTGGAGTGGAAAAGCGGGGCAGGCCGGGTTGGGTGAAGGAAATAGGAAGTCTAGGCGGGTAGAAGAGGGGTGGTAAGCGGGCTGGGCTGAGTTGGATTCAGGTAGAACATAGGAAAAATAGGCTTGGGCTTGGGCTCGGGCTCAGGCACAGGCTCGGGCTTGGGCTGGATAGGAGGCATGCTGGGCTGCAGAAGAGAGCTGATAACAGCGCAGGGCCGAGTGGCCCGGTTTGTTGCAAATTTGGCAGTGAAGATGATTGGGCTGCGTGGGCCAGTTGGGTCGCCACTGCCCGGCCTGCTGAGGGAAGTCTGAACCACTTTGAAACGGGGCAGGCAAAAATGGAGGGCGGGCAGAGAAACTCGAGCGAGAGGTCCACAGCGGCTGAGAGGGGCACTGAAAGATGAAGTGCACTTGCATCTGGGCCGGCATCAGAATCTGAATGACGGAGTTTTGTTTTTCCAGGCGGAAATCAAAACTTTGGAGCTGGCTCTAGAGTTCTTCCAACGGAGGTTCATCGGCGCGATTGGTAACAAAGGTCACAAATGCGTTGTATTCGCTGCCCAGACCGTTGAGGAAGTAGATAATCTTATCTTTGTAGTTGACCAGCTCGCCAACCGCTGCAAGCGTATTGCAGAGAACAGTGAATTTCTGGGAATAGCTGGTGGCCGAGAGGCCGTCTTTGGAGAGGGAGTGTAACCGACTTTTTAGATCTGTAATGCGGGCCAAAGAGGAGGAAGAAAAAAGGCGTGCCAGAGCAGACTGGACTTCGCTGGCAGTGGAGAAGGCCACAATTTGAGGAAGGAGATCCTCGGACAGGGAAGCAAAAATCCAACTCATAACGATTCTGTTGTATCGGTGCCAGAGGGTGTATTCGGGGTTGATTTGGGTGGAGGTGGCATCTAGAAATTTGGGAGGTGAGGGAGAGGAGGGGTCCAGGAGATGTTCAATGCCATTTGCAATGACGACATTGAGAAGCTGCGCCTTCCAGACGAGATAGTTCGAGTTGTTGAGTTTAACTATGAGTGTTTGGTTTACTGTGGGTAATGGAGGCAGAGGGGAGGGATTGGAGACCGTAGGAGAGGGAATGGGAGAGGAGGGAACAGTTGAACTAGAGGAAGCCATTTCTAGCTCTGATACTACGTTGAGTTTTGCAGCTACTACTACAAACACACAGAAGCAAGAAGAAGATGAACAGAGAAAGAGAGAAGGCGGCAGATGAAGAGAAAGTGTAACGACCGCCCAGCTATACGTTGCTGGCACGTCACCTCGTTCTAGATCTCACCATACGTGGGGTCAAGTCGTGCAGGTCCCACCTATGGGCTAGCTGCCACGTGTGTCCCCTCAGGGCCGTCCACGTGTACTCACGATCTTCCCTCTCCCTGCAGAGGGTTTTTGCCTTCCCCCCACTCGAACCCAGTACCTCAGGGACTAGTACCTGGGCTACAAGTGAGGAGTACCACTTGAGCTAGTAGCGCTACGGCACCGGATCCCATCAGAACTCCGAAGTTAAGCGTACTTCGGTGAGAGTAGTACCAGGTTGGGTGACCGACTGGGAAGTCCTCCTGTTTACTAGCTCAAGTGGTACTCCTCACTTGTAGCCCAGGTACTAGTCCCTGAGGTACTGGGTTCGAGTGGGGGGGAAGGCAAAAACCCTCTGCAGGGAGAGGGAAGATCGTGAGTACACGTGGACGGCCCTGAGGGGACACACGTGGCAGCTAGCCCATCGGTGGGACCTGCACGACTTGACCCCGCGTATGGTGAGATCTAGAACGGGGTGACGTGCCAGCAACGTATAGCTGGGCGGTCGTTACAGAAAGGTTTTTCACTGTATTGTTTTGAAATCTCTGGTATAATGTACAAGTATAGAGAAATGTGTAATGATGAGAAAAGTACAAGAGGAAAGACGTTAGTTATACTTTTTAATTAAATAGTTTAATCCTAACTATATATGCTAATAATGAGGAGCAGAATTCAAACATTATTAGGATTTAAGCGAGGTGAAAGTTGAATGTTGAAAGTTTAACAAGCATTAAATGTAAATATGAAGAGTCTTCACATGGTTATTATGAGAATGAACACGTAAATCTGCAACTCCCTTTGAAGGGGCCAAAAACATCATGAAAAGTGGGGGAAGAAAAAAATCAAAACGTAAAGTTTGAAAAACTTCCAAAAAGGCCAGGAAAAAAATATACATGATCTTTTCATTTGAAGAAAAGAGATGACATTGTCCACGTCTATTTTATTTTTTTAAGTTCTTTAAAGTTTCACATAATTAATATTAGATTCAAATTTTTTGTGGAATTAAATAATAACAAATTCCAACGTTTTGAGACGTTGGATCGTGAAGCCTAAATGTGACGGCGCGAGCATTATTGAAGCATGAAAAAATATTTTTTTGAGTAAAATGTCTCCAAAGGAGTGACGTTGATATGTCAATGACACTTTTCTTGCATTTAGGACGAGGTCGAGACTGTGAGGAAAACATCATCCCATTTGTCAGCAAGTAAATGTAACTAAATTTCAAATAAATGTGAAGAAGGTGAAGAGTTTGTCGGCGTAGGAGAATTAAAAAAAATACAAGAAATTTAGTATATCCGTTCACCACCTTAAGTAGTTTGGGGTGAGAATCAAGAAAACATCACAAGAAAATATGCACGTCCATTTTCTCATCTTCCATCACCACTGCCAACAAATTCAAGACATTCAACATTTTTAATGTAGATAAATAAGATAAAATTGGTATATAGTAAAATAAAAATATATTTATTAATAGAAATTTAAAAAGATCTGGAAGAGATAAGATAATATAGAGATAAAAAACAAAATACATTAAAAATAAATTAAGATAAGATAAAAATAATAAATAAAATATATTAAAAATAAATTAAGATAAGATAAAAATGAAAAATAAAATACATTAATATATTATATCCTAAGGTTAAAATGGTAATTGACAAAATAAAAGTAAGATAAGATTATATAATTTGAAATATATATTTTATGGTTATAGTAATTTTTATTATTGAAAATACTAAAAAATAATAAGTTTCCTAATCCATAACTAAGCAGATTTAAAATGAACGATATAAATAAGAAAATCTTCAAAATTTATTTGGTAGAGCTATTATTACTTCAGGTCTTCGAAAAGGCGAAGCAAGAGATTAGAGAAGACGCCGGCGATTACCGCTGTACTCATATCTCAGGCGACGGTCGTCATCCTTAGGTTGCTTTATTTTCGCTAAAAATTCAATCGGTTTTACCACCAGTGAATGAGTACGTGTAATGGTTCAGATCTTTGTAAATAAAACGGATCAAAATTTTATTTTAAAAATTCGTAAACGTGTATAATTACATCCAAAGAATATGTACATAAACGGATCAAAATTTTATTTTAAAAATTCGTAAACGTGTATAATTACATCCAAAGAATATGTACATAAACGTAGGAAAAATTGGATTAAAGAAATGATAAGTTAAAAAAGAGTGAAAATTTGACGTTTAGGAAATTTTGTTAAAATTTCTATTGGCCGATTGATCGCCAAGGATAGGCGATTGATCGCCAATATGTTGAGTTCGACAAACTCAAAACAAAGAGCTGTCGACCCTTCGCCAAAAGAAAGGCGATCGATCGGCTGCTGAATGGAGAACGAGAAGATTTGGAACAGGGGTCAGGCGATCGATCGACTAGTCAGGCGATCGATCAGCTACTCAGGCGATCGATCGGCCGTTGAGTATGAAATCCAGAGCTGGTGCCGATCGATCGGCTGAGGCATGACCGATCGATCGCCCCTTATAAATTTTGAATGTTTTAGGGTGTCGATCGATCGGCTGAGGTATGGTCGATCGATCACCTCGTTAAAAAGTTTGAAAATTTGACTTTTCAGATTAAATTTTGATTAATTACGAAATTTAGTTTATAATTAATTTAATTTGGATTCGATTAAAGTTAATCATGGTTAAGAATTAATTAATCAAGATTTTATGGTAAATATTCAAAACACCAAGGGTAAAATGGTCTTTTACTATGGATAACAATGGTTTAATGGTAATTAACCATTAAACCACTATTATAGAGTTAGCTATTGTAGCTCTTAGATTTATTTAATGTGTCAATGACTCATTATGTGAAATATTTATATTTTTCAGATAACGAGCTTGTTCATTGTGACGGGAAAGCCAATGATACATAAAATACTTGAAGAAAAGAGGTATATGTTGTAGCCATCGAGGTAGATGGTCACTTTTGGATTTGGACTGAATTAGGTAGTTTTGAATTGTATGGAATCTTTTGTACATGTCACATGTAGTGATCTATGTTTACTTTCTTAGCTTCTGCTAGAAAACTCTGATAGAATGATATAAATGATATAAATTGTTAAATATATAATGTTTAAGCTATTTGGATATAGTATTGATTTAATTATCTGCTTGAGAATACTAACTTGTTTGGGATAGATCTTATTTTAAGATACCAGGTACAATCCAGACGGGATTACTTAGAAATATAAATGTATCCATGCATATTGAAAACTCATAATTTATTTAAGACCTGCTAGAAAACTCTGATAGAATGATATAAATGATATAAATTGTTAAATATATAATGTTTAATCTATTTGGATATAGTATTGATTTAATTATCTGCTTGAGAATACTGAATTGTTTGAGATAGATCTTATTTTAAGATACCAGGTACAATCTAGACGGGATTACTTATAAATATAAATGTATCCATGCATATTGAAAACTCATGATTTATTTAAGACATGCTAGAAAACTCTGATAGAATGATATAAATGATATAAATTGTTAAATATATAATGTTTAATCTATTTGGATATAGTATTGATTTAATTATCTGCTTGAGAATACTGAATTGTTTGGGATAGATCTTATTTTAAGATACCAGGTACAATCCAGACGGGATTACTTAGAAATATAAATGTATCCATGCATATTGAAAACTCATAATTTATTTAAGTAGTTATTTTCCACCTCGGTAATCCTAATCGTCGGTGCTCGTCGGGTCGGGTCCTGACAGTACGCAAATTTAAGTTTTTTTATAAGTGTGTTTGCCAGCATCTGGTAAAATTTTTGGTGATCGTACCTTGATGAAAAGTGGATGATTTTATGTGATCTTTTAATTTTTTGAATCATGCAAAACTTGAAGAAAGAGATTTTAGACCTAATCAAATATAAATAATGAACGTTTATAAGTAAATAATGTTTTATATATGAATTGCTTCAATTTAATTCATATATAGAGTAATGAAGAACTCCCTTTCAAGAGGCCAAAAACATCATGAAAAATAGGGGAAGAAAAAAGAAAAACGTAAAGTTTGAAAAACTTCCAAAATGGCCAGGGAAAAAATTTACATGGTCTTTTCATTTTAAGAAAAGAGATGACATCGTCTATGTCTATTTTATGTTTTTAGTTCTTTAAAGTTTCACGTAATTAATATTAGATCCAAATTTTTTGTGGAATTAAATAATAACAAATTCTAATGTTTTGAGATGTTGGAACATGAAGCCTAAATGTAAAGGCAAGAGTATTGTTGATGTGACGCCCCAAAACCGTACCCGATCGGGGTCCGGGATTGGAGTCATCACACCAGACATTTTACAGAAACAAGACATATTATTTTTTTTTAAAACTTATATGAGATCAGACCGGACACCTACAGAACTTTAAACAGAGGGAGAGGAAGAGTTCTGGATAACAATTACAAATGGAAACAGGAAACAGAAAAACATCGGCGGAAGACCTAGTATAAAAGAACTTCGGTGGATTAAATAAAACTTAATGCAAAACCCTGAACATAAAATTTTACAGAGAGGGAAGGACTACGGTGAGTAACAGAACTATGCACAATTCGGAAATGAATAACAGAAGAGAAGAAATGGCGAAGAAAATAATTAAACAGAATGAACAGGAAGTAAACCAGAAATCATAAGCATAGAAGCAAGAAGCTGTTGGGCGAAAGACGTAAAACAATGGATGACGTCATCGGGAGAGAAGATGACATCAGCCGGAAGACGCAGGAAGCAACTGTGATATAACTGGGCGGAAGACTAAACATTACGGGCAGTGGTGAATGAAATTTTCTAAAGACAGTGAAACAGACGGGCAGCGGGCAACGGTTGACTCAGATACGACAAAATCGCTGACATCAGCCGGAAGAGAAGATGACGTCAACCGGAAGATGCAAGCAGTAAACATAATCGGTAGAAGATGATGACGTCAACCGGTAGATGGGTGACGTCAACCGGTAGATGAAGACAATAAACGAGACCGGCAGAAGGTGATGACGTCAGCCGGAAGATGGATGACGTCAACCGGTAGATGAATTTTAAAACAAGCAGAATTGCACATTCCACCGGTGGATGTCGAATACGACAAAACAGATGACGTCAACCGGAAGATGGATGACGTCAACCGGTAGACGAACACTTAAAACAGCAGTGAACGTGATCGGAAGATGCAGTTTTTGAGATAAAACTTGGCAAATTTTAGCATAAAGACTTACAGGCAGGGAACATCGTAATAGGAGGCATGAGGGCTTCAGACCTTCAAACCCGATTTCACAACAAAGTTTTTGAATCATACTCTACAAATGACAGGAGTTCAATCAGACAAACTGCATGGATAGCTCTAAATTTCGAGACTATCCATGCATGACCTGAAAAGGGAGAACTCAAGCAGTTCCAGAATGTTTTCAAAACATTTAAAATATATGGATACAATCTGTCAAATACAGAGGTTTTGAATACATCAACAACAGAATATTTCAGGAGACAATTATCAATGGTCAAACAGAGATTTAAAACTCAAACACAAGAAACTATACATTACATATCCAGCAAAATTTCCTACAGAGTTTTAAACAAAACACAGGACTATACAGAGTTGTAAACACAACGCCAGAATTCCAGAAAAGGTTTTACAGACATAGACTTTACTTTAAATACTTAAACCTCGGGGCAGAATTTGTCTGGCTGCAGCAACCACCCCCAATGAGCTCAATTCCCCAACTACACCAGCTCGTCATTATGAGGCACAAGGTCCTCATCTGGAGTATCCGTACCTACAACAGGGAGTTCACCTATGAGCCTAGAGCTCAGTAAGAACATATCAGAAATAAATGCAGTGATGCATATGCTATGCATGAACGTTTCAAATACAGGAACATTACATTACATTACATTTCACTGGACAGGGAGGTATAAGTGGGAGGAGGAGCTGGCGCAACAGGGTGTACATGCCGCTTCAGGACATAACAGGAGTACTTGACAGGATGCCAGTCCTCATCCACACTTAACCGTACATTACATTACAGATTTTATCTTACTTACTTCAAAACCAGTGCTGAAAACATTTGCATGATTTTACAGGAAAACGTGTATGCATGAATAAGTGCGATGCTTAAACTTAACATTCACAGATGGCAGAATGATACAACAGGAAAACAGGATATGATGGAGACATATTTAACTTAAAGCATAACCTAAAACCTATCTACCCATACCATACCTAGTACCTCCAAGTTGTAGGGCCTTAAGGGCCAACGTGAATGCATGAACTTACCTGTTTACAGCAATGCAGTGTGCTCGAACGCCCCTGGAAAGCTCGGATCTGTAAATGGATGTACAGAATTCAAACACGCTACAAATGCTAACTAATATCTCGTAGGAAATGCAGCAAACACGTTTCAACACTTTAGAAAACACACCAACGTGTTTTCATCCAAAAACAGTGAGTTTTCTCTAAAATAATAACCCTAAATCTCAGTGAAAACTCGCATTAAACTTGTCCAAATTCGTTAGCATTCAACCAGACATTTACCTCAGCGGGAAAATAGAAAGGAGCCGAGGAGATCGAAGTAACTTCGATGGTTATTCGTCGACTGGAAGAGAGAAAACAGGAGGGAGTTTCACGCCAGAATGAAGAGAAGAACGGGAGGGAAGGAAGAAGACATGGCTTCTTCAACAAGTTGCCAGATGGCATTCATCCATTGGCTATTTCCCACCAACCTTAATTTCTCTCTATTTTACCCTTCCATTGGTCTTTAACTAATTTGCTATTTAGTTTCACCATTTGGTTTTATGAATCATACATATTCAACTGGAAACATTAGCAAATTAATAAAAACAAACCTTGCATGATTATTCCCATTAATCCCGTTGAATAATTTAAGGAATATCTACATGGCAAAAATGCCGGGTGTTACATTCCACCCACCTTAACAAAAATTTTGTCCCCAAAATTTGCCTAAGCAAAGAGGTCCGGATATTGAGTCCTAACATCCGCTTCTCTTTCCCATGTGGCTTCCTCCACATTGTGATTACGCCACAAAACTTTCACCAACGGGACCACTCGATTGCGCAACACTTTGAGTGACATATCCAATATCTTTATAGGTCTTTCTTCATATGTCAGCGTCGGCATTATATCAAAGTCCACATGTTCCACGATCTGAGTTGGATCTCGTACACATTTCCTCAGCATCGACACGTGAAAAACATTGTGTACTCCTTCCATAGACGCTGGTAACTGTAGTCTGTACGCCACGCTTCCCACACGCTTCAAGATGGAAAAGGGCCCAATGAACCATGGGCTGAGCTTTCCTTTCTTACCGAATCTCATTACGCCCTTGAAAGGCGACACCTTCAGGAATACTTCATCGCCTTCAGCGAACTCCAAGTCTCTCCGTCTCCGATCCGCATAACTTTTCTGTCGACTCATAGCAGTGTTGATTCGTTGTTTGATAACAGCAATCACCTCAGACATCTACTGTAATATCTCAGGGCCGACAAGCCTGGACTCTCCAACTTCATCCCAACATAATGGAGACCTACATTTTCTGCCATAGAGGGCTTCATATGGAGCCATGCCGATAGTAGCCTGGTAGCTGTTATTATAAGCGAATTCAATTAACGGCAAATATCTACTCCAAGGAGCATGAAGTTCCAACACGCACGACCTTAACATGTCCTCCAATATCTGAATTGTTCTCTCAGATTGTCCATCTGTCTGTGGGTGAAACGCCGTGCTGAAATCCAGCTTTGTACCTAAGGAGTTTTGCAAGCTTTTCCAAAATCTGGAAGTGAACCTAGGATCCCGGTCAGATACAATTGACACCAGAATACCATGCAACTTGACAATCTCACCAATGTATAACTCTGCATACTGGTCCATAGAGAATGTCGTCTTCACAGGTAGAAAGTGGGCCGACTTAGTTAGTCTATCTACAATGACCCATATACTGTTATGGCCTTTAACCGTCCTCGGAAGGCCGACAACGAAATCCATCGTAATGTTCTCCCATTTCCATTCGGGAATCGGAAGAGGTTGAAGCGTTCCACTTGGTCGTTGATGTTCAGCTTTGACCTGTTGACATATCATACAAGACTCCACATACTTGGCCACTTCATTCTTCATACTTGGCCACCAGAAGTGAAGTTTTAAGTCTTGATACATCTTCGTGCTTCCAGGATGCACAGAGAAAGAAGACGAGTGGGCTTCCGACAAGATGCGCTTCCGTAGCTCTTCGTCTTTCGGAACATACCACCTGTTTTTGAACTTCAGAATACCATCTCCCGAATAACTGAAATCGGAAGAGGCCATAGGTAACTTGCTCACAATATCAGCCATCTCCTTTGAATTGGTCTTCTGGGCCTCCTTAATTTGGTCCAGGACGGTGGGTCGTAGTGTCAAGTCTGCTAGTATGGCCGATAGCCCAGAAACTATCTCCATATCGAACTTCTGTATCTCTGTCCTCAAAGGCATTGACACGGCCGACACAACTGGTTGTATAGTAGTTGGCATCCTGCTCAGTGCATCAGCTACCACATTAGCTTTACCAGGATGGTATTTGATCTCAACATCATAGTCTTTTACAAATTCTAACCACCGCTTTTGTCTCATATTCAACTCTTTCTGAGTAAAGAGGTACTTCAAACTCTTGTGGTCAGAAAACACCTCACATGACTGCCCATATAGGTGGTGTCTCCATACTTTCAGCGCAAATACAACTGCCGCTAACTCAAGGTCGTGAGTAGGGTAGTTTTGTTCATGGTCCTTCAACTGTCTCGATGCGTATGCTACCACTTTACCCTCTTGCATCAATACGCATCCCAGGCCAATCTTTGACGCATCACAGTATATGCTGAATTTGCCATCTCCAACTGGCAATACTAACAGAGGAGCAGTGGTTAACTTCTGCTTAAGTTTCCGAAAGCTCTCCTCACATGCTTCAGACCACTTGAACTTGATTTCCTTCCTTGTTAAGCTAGTCATAGGCTTCGCGATCACAGAAAACCCCTTGATGAATTTCCTGTAATAACTAGCTAATCCGATAAAGCTTCGTACTTCACTTGCACTTCTCGGTCTGGGCCAATCTCTCACAGCCTGAATTTTGGCCGGGTCCACAGATACTCCTTCAGCAGACACCACGTGACCCAAGAAATTAATCTTGCTTAACCAGAACTCACACTTTGACAGCTTGGCATACAATTGATGCTGCTTTAGGATTGACAGTACCATAGCCAAGTGTTTCTCATGCTCGGCCTCACTCCTGGAATAAACCAGAATGTCGTCGATGAAAACAATTACAAATTTATTCAGAAAGATCTGGAATATCCTGTTCATTAGGTCCATAAATGCTGCCGGAGCATTAGTCAACCCGAACGACATCACCAAGAACTCGTAGTGTCCGTACCGGGTTCTGAAGGCAGTCTTTGGAATATCCTCAGCTCTGACCTTCAACTGGTAATAGCCGGAGCGTAAGTCAACCTTAGAAAATACCCGAGCCCCCTGTAGCTGATCAAACAAATCGTCAATTCTTGGCAACGGGTACTTATTCTTGATAGTCAACTTGTTCAGCTCACGGTAGTCAATACACATCCGTAGGGACCCATCCTTCTTCTTAACAAATAAGACGGGAGCACCCCACGGAGAGAAACTAGGGCGCACAAAACCCTTGTCCACTAACTCCTTCAACTGAGCCTTCAACTCCTTCAGTTCAACTGGTGCCATACGGTACGGATTCTTCGATACCGGTTCAGCGCCAGGATATACATCGATTTCGAACTCGATCTCACGATCAGGTGGCAATCTTGGTAAGTCATCCAGGAAGACCTCTGAGAAGTCTCGAACTACAGGAATATTTTGAAGTTCCACCTCACCTTGTCTTTGAACATCTACTACGTGGGCAAGGAATCCGACACATCCTGACCTCATCAGCTGTTGAGCTTTCAAGGTGGATATAACAGTCATACTATGTTTATTTGGTATTGCCTGATAGGAGAACTCTACTTCGTTCGGGCGCTTAAACGACACTAGCCCGGACCTACAGTTGATGGTGGCATGATGTCTAAACAGCCAGTCCATCCCCAGAATGACATCGTACCCTTTCATACCAACAACGATGAGGTTGGCGTACAACTTCTGGTCTCCTACTGACACTATATCACCCCGTATGACCTGCTCGGAGTGCATAAACTCTCCAGACGGTAGCATAATGCTGTAGGGCTGATCTGACGACGTACTACAAAACTTTTGTCTAACTACGAAGTCTATTGCCACGAACGAATGTGTGGCCCCCGTGTCCCATAAGGTATAAGCAGGCACATTACATACTGAAATTGTACCTGTAATTGCTGTATGCTGATCAGCATCATCAACGTCCTCCATCATTGCAAACACTCTAGGCATAGCACCAACCGGCCTTGTGTCGGGCACCGGACAATCCCGGACTTGATGGCCTTCTTTACCACACCAGAAACATTGGCCAGTAAAAAGCCTGCAGCCTCCTGTATGATTCTTCTGGAAACGTGGACAGACAGGAAGCTGAGGAGCTCCCATAGGTCTCTTCCTCTTGTCCTGGTAAGTAAGGGTCTCATTGGGTCTCTTAATGCCCCTGTTCTGTTGCTGTTGAGGATGTACATTCTGAATCTTTTGTTGTTGTTGAGGAGTATTTCTTATAATTCCTCTTGGTGGTTCTCTCTGTCTCTGGGACTTTATTTCTAAGGCCTCCAGTTGATAAGCCTTGGCCACCACTTTCACATATGGTGCCTCATCAAAACCTCCGGTCGTGATTCCTCGCAGAAGGTCCATCTTTAAACCTTGAATAAACTGGTGCACCTTGTTCTCATCAGTGGCCACCATGTGTGTTGCATATCGGGATAGCGACTCAAATTTTTGAACATACTCGGCCACAGACCCATACTGTCGCAGCCGAGAAAACTCAAGTAACTTCTCCTTTCTCACTCCTCGGTCAAAGTACTTCTCGTAGAAAATCCCCTTGAACCCTTCCCAGCTCAATGCCACTGTAGACGACTGTACTGCATCCCACCAGAATCCAGCACTTTCAGTGAGATGGAACGTGGCACAAGTAACCTTCTTGTTGTCTTCTACTTCTGCATAACTGAACATCTTCTCCATAGTTCGAATCCAGGTTTCAGCACGGGTCAGGTCTGTAGACAACCCATCAAATGAGGGTGGCTGAAGTCGCCGGAATCTGTCTCCACTATTGTCTCGCGGTGCATTATCACGATTGATATTTCCATGGTTATTGTTTCTGTCGTCTTCTCTGGCCATCATTCGATCAACCATGCGGGATTGTACCCCCACCAGCTCTGTCAATCGGTCTATGGCCCGAGAGCTTTCACTAGATTCTTCCTGATGTCCTCTCACCATTTCTAAGATAGTCCTATAAGCAGAATAACAGAATAACCTAATTTAATAAACAAAACTTTTACAGGAATTTAAACACTTACAGTTGGTGGAGCGATCTCACGTGGCGGGTTACGCAGTCAGACATTTTACAGAATCGGTTTTAAAACCTTATCTCTCTGATACCATAACTGTGACGCCCCAAAACCGTACCCGATCGGGGTCCGGGATCGGAGTCATCACACCAGACATTTTACAGAAACAAGACATATTATTTTTTTTAAAACTTATATGAGATCAGACCGGACACCTACAGAACTTTAAACAGAGGGAGAGGAAGAGTTCTGGATAACAGTTACAAATGGAAACAGGAAACAGAAAAACATCGGCGGAAGACCTAGTATAAAAGAACTTCGATGGATTAAATAAAACTTAATGCAAAACCCTGAACATAAAATTTTACAGAGAGGGAAGGACTACGGTGAGTAAAAGAACTATGCACAATTCGGAAATGAATAACAGAAGAGAAGAAATGGCGAAGAAAATAATTAAACAGAATGAACAGGAAGTAAACCAGAAATCATAAGCATAGAAGCAAGAAGCTGTTGGGCGAAAGACGTAAAACAATGGATGACGTCATCGGGAGAGAAGATGACATCAGCCGGAAGACGCAGGAAGCAACTGTGATATAACTGGGCGGAAGACTAAACATTACGGGCAGTGGTGAATGAAATTTTCTAAAGACAGTGAAACAGACGGGCAGCGGGCAACGGTTGACTCAGATACGACAAAATCGCTGACATCAGCCGGAAGAGAAGATGACGTCAACCGGAAGATGCAAGCAGTAAACATAATCGGCAGAAGATGATGACATCAACCGGTAGATGGGTGACGTCAACCGGTAGATGAAGACAATAAACGAGACCGGCAGAAGGTGATGACGTCAGCCGGAAGATGGATGACGTCAACCGGTAGATGAATTTTAAAACAAGCAGAATTGCACATTCCACCGGTGGATGTCGAATACGACAAAACAGATGACGTCAACCGGAAGATGGATGGCGTCAACCGGTAGACGAACACTTAAAACAGCAGTAAACGTGATTGGAAGATGCAGTTTTTGAGATAAAACTTGGCAAATTTTAGCATAAAGACTTACAGGCAGGGAACATCGTAATAGGAGGCATGAGGGCTTCAGACCTTCAAACCCGATTTCACAACAAAGTTTTTGAATCATACTCTACAAATGACAGGAGTTCAATCAGACAAACTGCATGGATAGCTCTAAATTTTGAGACTATCCATGCATGACCTGAAAAGGGAGAACTCAAGCAGTTCCAGAATGTTTTCAAAACATTTAAAATATATGGATACAATCTGTCAAATACAGAGGTTTTGAATACATCAACAACAGAATATTTCAGGAGACAACTATCAATGGTCAAACAGAGATTTAAAACTCAAACACAAGAAACTATACATTACATATTCAGCAGAATTTCCTACAGAGTTTTAAACAAAACACAGGACTATACAGAGTTGTAAACACAACGCCAGAATTCCAGAAAAGGTTTTACAGACATAGACTTTACTTTAAATACTTAAACCTTGGGGCAGTATTTGTCTGGCTACAGCAACCACCCCCAATGAGCTCAATTCCCCAACTATATCAGCTCGTCATTATGAGGCACAAGGTCCTCATCTGGAGTATCCGTACCTACAACAGGGAGTTCACCTATGAGCCTAGAGCTCAGTAAGAACATATCAGAAATAAATGCAGTGATGCATATGCTATGCATGAACGTTTCAAATACAGGAACATTACATTACATTACATTTCACTGGACAGGGAGGTATAAGTGGGAGGAGGAGCTGGCGCAACAGGGTGTACATGCCGCTTCAGGACATAACAGGAGTACTTGACAGGATGCCAGTCCTCATCCACACTTAACCGTACATTACATTACAGATTTTATCTTACTTACTTCAAAACCAGTGCTGAAAACATTTGCATGATTTTACAGGAAAACGTGTATGCATGAATAAGTGCGATGCTTAAACTTAACATTCATAGATGGCAGAATGATACAACAGGAAAACAGGATATGATGGAGACATATTTAACTTAAAGCATAACCTAAAACCTATCTACCCATACCATACCTAGTACCTCCAAGTTGTAGGGCCTTAAGGGCCAACGTGAATGCATGAACTTACCTGTTTGCAGCAATGCAGTGTGCTCGAACGCCCCTGGAAAGCTCGGATCTGTAAATGGATGTACAGAATTCAAACACGCTACAAATGCTAACTAATATCTCGTAGGAAATGCAGCAAACACGTTTCAACACTTTAGAAAACACACCAACGTGTTTTCATCCAAAAACAGTGAGTTTTCTCTAAAATAATAACCCTAAATCTCAGTGAAAACTCGCATTAAACTTGTCCAAATTCGTTAGCATTCAACCAGACATTTACCTCAGCGGGAAAACAGAAAGGAGCCGAGGAGATCGAAGTAACTTCGATGGTTGTTCGTCGACTGGAAGAGAGAAAACAGGAGGGAGTTTCACGCCAGAATGAAGAGAAGAACGGGAGGGAAGGAAGAAGACATGGCTTCTTCAACAAGTTGCCAGATGGCATTCATCCATTGGCTATTTCCCACCAACCTTAATTTCTCTCTATTTTACCCTTCCATTGGTCTTTAACTAATTTGCTATTTAGTTTCACCATTTGGTTTTATGAATCATACATATTCAACTGGAAACATTAGCAAATTAATAAAAACAAACATTGCATGATTATTCCCATTAATCCCGTTGAATAATTTAAGGAATATCTACATGGCAAAAATGCCGGGTGTTACAGTTGAAGCATGAAATAAAAATATTTTTTGAGTAAAAAATTCTCCAAATGAGTGAAGTTGATATGTCAATGACACTTTTCTTGCATTTAGGACATGGCCGATAGGAATAATCGTAGTCCGGGTCGATCCGATTTTTGAAGAGACTAGGACTGGACCGCTAAAATTTAGTTTTCAAATTTTTGCACAAATAAGCCTAATATTTGGTGGGATCAATTAGTTAAGAACCGGAGGAGGAATGGTGAAGCACAAATCCACACATGGGAAGACTTGAAGGCCAACATGAAAAAAATGTATGTTCCATCATACTACTATAGAGACATGTGTCGAAAGTTCCAAAATTTGATACAATGTTTCAAAAGTGTAGAGGAATATCACAAAGAGATGGAGGTGGTCATGTTAAGGGCTAATGTGGAAGAAGATAAGGAAGCAACCATGACTCGATTTATTAGGGGATTGAATTGAGAAATTGCGGATGTGGTGTATCTACAACACTACATCGACTTGGAGGAGTCATTACACAAGTCAATCAAAATTGAGCGGCAACTAAAGGCTAAGAGAAGTACTAGGGTTGGTACAACATCAACTGTAACTTGGAAAACAAATTGGAAAAATGAGAAGCCAAAACCGAGAGAGGATTCTAAGGGAAAAACCGTGGCCAACAATCAAGTGTTACCACAAAAAGCTAAGGCTGAGACTTCAAATCCAATTAGAACCTAAGAGATTAAGTGCTTTCGGTGCCAAGGGTTCGGACACATAGCTTCAAGTTGTCCAAATAAAAGAGATATGATTTTTAGGGACAATGGCGATGTGGAGTGTGTGAGTTCGAGTGATGGTGAGATGCCACCACTTGAGGATTGTAGTGACGTTGAGGTGAAGGAACCAGTAAAAGGAGATCTTTTAGTCACAAGGCGAGTATTGAATGTGCAAACTAAGGAAGATGGAGACAAACTACAACGTGAGCATATATTCCATACAAGATGCTATGTGCGCAACAAAGTGTGTTGTAATACCCCAGATTTTTGGGTTAATTTAATTAATTTAAATTAGGTTGGTTATTGGGTTAACTAATTATATCTCGGGAGTTTCGGTGGAGGAGTTAGACCGAGGGTGAGGTGAGGGGCAATTTATAAAAATTTAACGGTTGAAGAACGGGATTTAACGAAATTTTGAGAGGGCAAAATAGTAATGTTATTTTATTTAATTATTATTATTATTATTATTATTATATAAAAAAAAGATAAATAAAATGACAAAACGGCTTTTTGCCATTCTGTCGTTCGAGGGTCGAGCGCCGAAGACCCGATCGAAGAAGGAGGTAGAGAAGGGGGCGATGATCGTCGACGATTCCTTGCCGTTTTCAGGCCAGACGACGGCGGCGATTCTAAGGTTGCCATTTCTGACCTTCTTCGTGCACATGACCGAATGGTAAGTCTGCCTGTTCACCTGTTTCGGTTTTGTTCGTGGCCGAGGGTGATGAGCGGGTTTGAGCTCCGATCACTGGCCGATTTTGAGAGTTCTTGGCATGGGTTTGCCGACCCTTGGACCAGCAATGGTCGCCGAGCTTTGAGGAGCTCAATTTGAGTGAAAAACAGAGAAGTCACAATATGTGTTCTCCGGTTTTTCCTGTGTGAAGCCTTAGGGTTTTGTTAGATTATTCTAATTAGGTGTGAGGGTGGTTGATTGGAGAGCAATTGGGTGAAAATTGATGGAAAATCGAGAGGGGGAGAATTTTCAGTTTAGGGCAGATTAGGGTTTGCTATTTCTGACCTAGCTACAGCCATTCGTTTTGAATTTCCTTTTTAGCAGGTTAAACTAGGTTGTTAGGGGAGTACGTGGCCGCTGGAATCGTTCAATTCCGATAACCGACGCAAAAGTAACGCGCGTATGAAGTTTTGGGTCGATTTTTACCGAACTCAAATTAGTGGTCCGTTTAGTTAGGTTTTAGTTGGGTTAGGCTAGAAAGAGTAGTTTGAGAGTAAATTGGTGAATGTAAGCTTAATTTTAATGAAGTTTGAATGTTTGTCGTAAGTCGAGCCGTAGACGGACAGGGAACCGAGCATCCTCAGCAACCTAGGACGCTAGGTAAGTAGTAGTGTGGTTGAGAATGTTTGAGAGTCGCCCAGAAGGGCCTACACCATAGTTGTTTGCATGTTGTGAGTCGTGTGTATGTCGTGAGTAGTCGGTATGTGATGTGGATGTGCAGTCGTCATTGGTTGGTCATGGTATGCCGGTTATGAGTCGTAGGTACGTGTGTGATGTGTAGTCATCGTTAGTGGTATGTTATGAGTCTTGCATACGTGGTGGGTTATGGGTACGGATGTGGATGAGAAGTTGTCGTTAGTTAGGCATGTTACGTTGGTTGTGAGTTTTGCATAGGTTGTGGGCTAGTTGTGGGTCAGTCGTGCATAGGTTATGAGTCTGGTGAGGTTGTGGGTCAGTCGTGCATAGAAGGTGAGTCAGGTGAAGTTGCGGGTCAATCGTGCGTAGAAGGTGAGTCTGTTGAGGTTGTGGGTAAGTCGTGCATAGGTGGTGAGCCTTGTGAGGGTTGTGGGACAGTTGTACGTAGGTGGTGAGCCTTGTGAGGGTTGTGGGACAGTTGTACGTAGGTGGTGAGCCTTGTGAGGGTTGTGGGATAGTTGTACATAGGTGGTGAGCCTTGTGAGGGTTGTGGGATAGTTGTACGTAGGTGGTGAGCCTTATGAGGGTTGTGGGATAGTTGTACGTAGGTGGTGAGCCTTGTGAGGGTTGTGGGACAGTTGTGCGTAGGTGGTGAGCCTTGTGAGGGTTGTGGGACGGTTGTCTGTAGGTAGTGAGCCTTGTGAGGGTTATGGGACAGTTGTACGTAGGTGGTGAGCCTTGTGAGGGTTGTGGGACGGTTGTATGTAGGTAGTGAGCCTTCGGAGGGTTGTGGGATAGTTGTACGTCGTTAGTGAGCCTTGTGAGGGTTGTGGGACGGTTGTGCGTAGGTTGTGAGTTTGGTGAGGTTGTGGGTCATGGTATGTAAGTTGTGAGTCTTGCGTACGTAATGGGTCATAAGTACGGATGTGGATGAGAAGCCGTCGATAGTTGGTCATTGTGTGTAGAATGTGAGTCTTGTGTGTGTTGCGGCCATAGGTACGTATGTGTATGTGTAGTCATTGTTAGTTGTATGTTGTGAGTCTTGCATACATGGCGGGTTGTGGGTACGGATGTGGACGAGAAGTTGTTGTTAGTTGGGCATGTTGTGTAGGTTGTGAGTCCTGTGTAGGTTGTGGGATAGTTTTCTGTAGGTTGTGAATCTTGTGTAGGTCGTGGGCTAGTTGTGTGTATGTGATGCGATTCTGGATCGTATTTGAAAGATGACTTCCTAGTTGGTTTTCGGTGGCTAGAATTACCACTTGTATTTGATTGGCTACTTATGCAGTAAGTGAGTCTCCAATGAAAAGAAGGGTTGTTTGCCCTCTCTTTCACTAGGGAATACCTTCGTGGAAGGTGGAGGTAGTAAAATGTATCTCTCAAACGAACCAAGAGAAAGATACAAGTTGTGGTCACACTCGCTCGGAATCCACCTCACAAGTTTGGCCGGGTTTTGAGTCAAAACTCAAGAAACTTGTCTAAAGACAACAAAAGTGGTTTTGATAATTCGAATCTGCTTCAAAAGTACAAAAGAAGGCCTATTTATAGGCCTTTGGCTGGAAATGAAAAGACATGCTTAGTGGATTCCATTAAATGTCCACTAAGCATTTATTACAACTTTGACTATGAATCTAGACTAAGACTCTTGCTCTTTTCTAGGAGATGATAATGACGACTTTTAAAACAAGAATCTAGACTAAGACTCTTCAATGTGACCAATTGATGCTAAGTCATTGGTGGGCTTCCAAGCTAGTAAATGCATGGGCTTCTCTTTATCTTTGGGTTGGGCTTCTTCCATCATGTCTCCAAATTGTAATGTACCTGCAAAACTAGAAAACATATTAGAAAATATCTTCTTGGCCATTGATCTAGCGAAGGGGTCACGAGCCTTATCATCCTCCCCAAGTGATTGAGGATTTGACCTCAAATCCGATTGGATAGTGTCCTCCAATTCATCTTCTTTTCCAATGTATGGTGATAAGTCTTGAACATTAAAAGTTGCTGAGACTCCATACTCTCCTGGAAGCTCCAATTTGTATGCATTATCATTGATTCTTTGCAAGACTCTAAAAGGTCCATCTGCCAGGTGGGGATAGTTTTGTCTTCCTTTGCCTTGGAAAACGTTCCTTCCTTAAGTGTAGCCATACCAAATCTCATTCTTTGAATATAACTTCTTTTCTCTCTTTATTAGCAGCTCTAGCATAAGATTCATTCTTTTTTTTGAATAATTTTTCGAACTTCTTCATGCAAGACTTGGACTTGTTTGGCCTTTTGAGCTCCATCGGCATTTATTAGCTCCTTGTTGGGTAATGGAAGTAAGTCTAAAGGAGTAAGAAGATTAAAGCCATAGACCACTTCGAAAGGACTCCTCTTAGTTGTACTATGTATGCTCCTATTGTATGCAAATTCAATATATGGGAGTTGGATGTCCCAATCCCCTAGTCGCTTCCCCACTATGCTCCTTAAGAGTGTTCCCAAGGTTCGGTTGACCACCTCGGTTTGTCCATCGGTTTGAGGATGGAAAGAAGTGCTAAACAATAGCTTAGTGCCAAGCTTCCTCCATAATGTTGTCCAAAATGAGCTAAGAAATTTAGTATCCCTATCTGACAAAATAGTCTTTGGAACTCCATGAAGACGGACTATCTCCTTGAAAAAGAGATCTGCTATATGCATAGAGTCATTTGTTTTAGAGCATGGTATGAAATGCGCCATCTTAGAAAACTGGTCTACTACAACCATGACGGCTTCCTTTGCTTTTGAGGTACGTGGCAACCCTAAGACAAAATCCATGCTGATTTCTACCCAAGGATGAGTGGGAATAGGTAAAGGCATGTAGAGCCCTTGAGGTAATAATCGGCTCTTGGCTTTCTTGCAAATAATACACCTTTCAACTATTCTCTGTACATCTTTCATCATCCGTGGCCAATAGAAGTGTTCTTTGAAAACTTCAATTGTCTTTTTTTCCCCAAAATGACTAGCAAGTCCTCCTCCATGAGCTTCTTTTACCAAAGATTCTCTTAAGGTGCTTTTTGGAATGCATAACTTTCCACTTCTGAATAAGAAACCATCCTTAAGGAAATATCCACATTCGGCTCCTTGGAGACAAAGTTTATAAGAATCTCCAAAGTCTTGATCTTCTTTGTAGGCATCCTTGATCCATTCAAACCCCATGAATCTTGCATTCATCTCGGTCAACAAGGCACTTCTTCTTGATAGAGCATCGGCCACCACATTGATGTCGCCCTTCTTGTACTTAATGATGTATGGAAATCTCTCAAGGAATTCCACCCATTTTCCATGCCTTCTGTTCAGCTTTCCTTGAACTTTGATATGCCTCAATGCCTGATGATCAGAGTGAATAATAAATTCCCTTGGAAGTAAATAATGTTGCCATACCTCAAGTGTCCGAATAATGGCTAAGAACTCCTTATCATACGTGGAGTAGTTAAGAGCTGCTCCCTTCAATTTTTCACTATAATAGGCTATCGACTTTCCTTCTTGCATTAGCACTGCTCCAATGCCCAATCCAGAGGCATCACACTCAACTTCGAATACTTTATTAAAGTCAGGTAACATCAAAATCGGAGCCTTGCATAGTTTCTCCTTTATAGAATCAAAACTTTCTTGGCACGCGGAGCTCCACTTGAATTCTCTTCCATTCTTGGTGCAATCCGTGAGGGGTGCTACAATTGAGCTGAAATGAGGAATAAACCTTCTATAAAAAGAGGCTAAACCATGGAAGCTTCGGATATCTGAGAGGCAACTGGGGGTTGGCCACTTCTTTATTGCTTTCACCTTAGTTTCATCCACCTCCAAGCCTTGCTTTGATATTATGAACCCCAAAAAGTAGACTCTCTCTTGCATGAAAGAGCACTTCTTCATGTTACCGTAAAGCTTGACCGATCTTAGCTTATCAAATAAAGTCCTCAGATGCATTAAATGGTCAGCAAAACTCGTACTATAAACCAGGATATCATCAAAATATACGACAATAAATTTGCCTAGGTATTCCTTAAGTACGAAGTGCATCAATCTCATGAACGTACTAGGAGCATTAGAGAGCCCAAATGGCATAACTAACCATTCAAATAGCCCATATTTTGTTTTGAATGCAGTTTTCCACTCATCTCCTTCCTTCATGCGGATTTGGTGGTATCCACTTTTCAAGTCAACCTTGGAAAAATATGAAGCTCCACTTAGTTCATCAAGCATGTCTTCTAGCCGAGGTATTGGATACCTATACTTGATTGTTATTTGGTTGATGGCTCGGCTATCCATACACATTCTCATTGAACCATCCTTCTTTGGTACTAATAGAGTGGGCACGACACAAGGGCTTAGAGACTCTTGAATATAACCTTTGTCTAATAGATCTTGAACTTGTTTTTGGAGCTTCTTTGCTTCTTTTGGATTCATCCGATAAGATGGACGATTTGGTAAAGTGGATCCCGGCTCCAAGTCTATTTGATGCTCAATTCCTCTAAGGGGAGGTAGCCCTCGAGGTAGCTCTTCGGGAAAAACATCTTGAAACTCCACGAGCAATGGTTGAACGTCCCTTGGAATATTTTCAAACTTTTCCACTCCTTCCTTGAATAGAATAAGTATTAATGGACCTCCTTTAAATATGACCTTCTTTAATTCTTGTCTTGATATGAATAAGGTTGATTTGGTCGAGTGCTCATGTCTTGCTTCTTCATCCATAGCCATTTGTCTTGGTCCAAGTGGTGCTAGCTTGATAGTCTTTCCACCAAATTTGAATGAATAAAAATTTGAATAACCGTCATGAATCACCCTTTTGTCAAATTGCCATGGCCGTCCAAGCAAAATGTGGCTTGCACTCATTGGCACTATATCACACACAACTTGATCCACATAGTTACCAATAGAAAATTGAAAGATTACTTGTTTATTTACCTTAATGTCATCATTGTCGTTTAACCACCGAAGTTTGTATGGCAGCGGGTGTGCTTTAGTTTCCAACTTCAATTTGTCAACCAATTCTTTGGAAACAACGTTGGTACAACTCCCTCCATCAATGATTAGAGAGCATACCTTGTTTTTGATGAGACATCTACTATGAAAAATATTCTCTCTTTGTTCCTCCTCTCCTCGGTTTTGAGAAATCAAAGACCTTCTTATCACCATTAACAAAGGCCTTTCTTGTGCATGACATACCTCTTCACTTTCTTCTAGTTCCTCATTGGTTGATTCTTCAACTTCTTCTTCACTCTCCACTTCTTGAGTGCTAGCATTAATTACCAAAACTCGTTTATTTGGACATTGAGAAGCAATGTGACCATGGCCAAGGCATTTAAAGCATTTAATTTCTCTTGTCTTTTGGTGAGTTGAATCTCCCAACGGCTTCTTGTCATCAACGCCTTTATGGAAGACTCCCTTATAGTTATTGCCCTTCTCCCATGTTTTTGCTTGTATTGAAAATTACCGGGTGTTTTTGGTAGGTTAGGCCGAAAAGTAATTTCTCTGCCTTTCCTCTTCCTTTGTCTTTCAACCTTGGTAGCTAGTTGAATTACTCCATCCATGGTGCCTATGTCATGTAGTTCAACTATATCTCCAATCTCCTTGGTGAGCCCTCTTATGAACCGTGCTATAATTTGCTCCTCCGGTTCATTTAATCTACATCTAATTCGAAGCATTTCAAAGGTTGCGAGATACTTTTCCACCGAAGAGTTTCCTTGTTTTAATTCTTGGGCTTGCAAAAATAACTCTTATTTGTAGTGGTTTGGAACAAATCTCTTCCTCATTAATGCCTTTAATTCATCCCATGTTTGAATAGGTTCTTCGCCTTCTCTCCTTCTTTGAGCTTTTAAATTCTCCCACCATAAATGCGCATAGCCTTCAAACTCCAATGCCGCTAATTGAAGTTTCAATCTCTCGGAATAGTTGTAGCATTCAAAGATCCGGTTAACTTTCTCCATTCATTCATAGAATTCCTCTCCTTTGGTGGCTCCCTTGAAGATAGGAATAGACACCTTGATATTTCTTATAGCATCTTGATAAGTGTTTCTCCTTCTTGGTTGATAATCAAATTCTTCCACTTCGGTGAACTTCTCAAGTTCTCGGTTACTATTTTGCCCATGTCCATCTCTACTTCTTGGAATTTGTGGTTGTGGAAATGATTGCTCTCTAGTCTCTGGACCATTTGCTGCAAATGAACAATCATACCCCTCATTTCATCAAGTTGACATTGAATGGTGGATTCAACTCCGTTTGGCGATGGTGGTGGTGGTGGTGGTGGTGGTGGTTGTTGTTGTTGTTGTGGCTCTTTAACGCGAATGGCATTTCCTTCACTTCTAGTCTTCATCTTAGAATTCCACAAGAACTATAAGATAAGTAAAAGAAAATAGAAGAACCTGGGATGGATGTTGTGGCTTTGATACCAAATGATGCGATTCTGGATCGTATTTGAAAGATGACTTCCTAGTTGGTTTTCGGTGGCTAGAATTACCACTTGTATTTGATTGGCTACTTATGCAGTAAGTGAGTCTCCAACGAAAAGAAGGGTTGTTTGGCCTCTCTTTCACTAGGGAATATCTTCGTGGAAGGTGGAAAGAAAGGTAGTAAAATGTATCTCTCATACGAACCAAGAGAAAGATACAAGTTGTGGTCACACTCGCTCGGAATCCACCTCACAAGTTTGGCCGGGTTTTGAGTCAAAACTCAAGAAACTTGTCTAAAGACAACAAAAATGGTTTTGATAATTCGAATCTGCTTCAAAAGTACAAAAGAAGGCCTATTTATAGGCCTTTGGCTGGAAATGAAAAGACATGCTTAGTGGATTCCATTAAATGTCCACTAAGCATTTATTACAACTTTGACTATGAATCTAGACTAAGACTCTTGCTCTTTTGACACGGGGGCCCCTAGAAAGGGGGCCCGTGTACGACCCACGAATATGCTAGGTTGGTGCTCGGTTGGGTGCTAGTGAACAATATTTGAATATTGAAATAAAATACTAAACTAAAGGCAAGAAATAAAGAAGGCAAATGTTAAGATGATGGCTGAGATTATAGGTTAGTAGGGAGAAGCAAAATTACAAGAAAATAAAGAGAATAAGATGACAATATATGTTAGAAATGACAAGGAAATGTAAAGCAATGGAAATAAAGAAAGATAAAAAAATAGAAAGTGAGTGTGTGGATAATGAAAAGCTGAAAAGTAAAGAGTGATTTGTGTGCAAAAGTGATAGCAATAAAAGTAAAAAAAACCCTTGGTGGATCCGAGGAGCGAGCTTACGGTTTAAGCTCCCGGATACACGTTTTCCGTAAAGAAAACGACCACCGTAGGCCGGGGATTTTCGTCCTCGTTTCAACTCCCAAGGGAGAAGATGAGGGAATGATTAAGAGCTAACCTAGCAACCCAAGCTAGGCTAGCAATGGAGGCTAACTCCTCTTGGTTCAAAGAACCAAGGAAAAATCACCAAAGGAATTTGGGAGATTTAGGAAAATAGTAGTATATTGATTTAGCAAAAGTTGTCTACAATCACTAATACCATGCATTTATAGAAGTCCTAGGTGGATTAGGGCCCTTGGATCAAAAAGGATGGATGGCCAAGATCAAGGCAAACAAGCACACATCCTAGGGAGGAGATGAATGCCATGCCTAAATGGATCAATGGAGGGAATCTTGCCACATCATCAATCCATGTTGCCACTAACTTTTGTACTTGCAAAATTATACCTTTTTTTGTGGGCTCTTCTTTGGGCCAAGGCTTCCATTGGGCTCCATTTATTGTAGGGCCTTTTCCTTTGAATATTTTGTTGAACTTCCTCCAACCCAAATCCACCACCATACATCTAGTCCTAACCACACAATCTAATGCATGAAATGCAATTATAAAATCCTTACAATAAAAGCGAATGTATGCCACTTGAGTTTTAAAAATTAAAAATTACAAATTAAGGCCCGGGAAGACAAATTCCCATGGGGCTATCAGCAAGCTCCGTGCGAATGCTCCAATGAATGACATGGTAAGGCTTCTCCTCATCCTTCTTAGTCGGCTCCCAAGTGAAGTCCATGAGTGAATCGAAACTTGCAAAAAGAGACAAGTCGTTAGAACATTGAACAGTTAAATTTTGTGGCCGGGTTTGTGATCTAGTAACGAGCCTACGAGGCACGTCATCTTTTCTTGGAGATGATAATGACGAATTTTAAAACAAGAATATAGACTAAGACTCTTCAATGTGACCGATTGATGCTAAGTCATTGGCGGGCTTCCAAGCTAGTAAATGCATGAGCTTCTCTTTATCTTTGGGTTGGGCTTCTTCCATCATGTCTCCAAATTGTAATGTACCTGCAAAACTAGAAAACATATTAGAAAATATCTTCTTGGCCATTGATCTAGCGAAAGGGTCACGAGCCTTATCAGTATGTTATGAGTCTTGTGCAGGTTATGGGTTAATGATACATATGTTACGAGTCTTGTGCTGGTTGTGGGTTAGTGGCACACATATTATGAGTTCTGCGCAGGCGGTGGGTGAGTTGTACGTCAGTTGTGAGTTTTGTGCACGTTATGGGTTGTAGGCACGTTTGTGATGTGATGCGTATGTGGAGTCGTATTTAGTTGATTGCGATGCGTATGTGGAGTCGTAATTAGTTGATTATGGTCAGCATGCATTATGTTTTAAAAGCCACGCAAAATGTTTTGAGCATGTTTTTAAGCACGAAGGGAGAGTAGAGGAGGTGAGGTACAGTGTGGACAGGCGACAGTGGGCTGAAGTGTGACTGTGGGCCCCGCATCTGGGACGAGCTGGAGCGGTGGCGACGTGTCGATGACAGCGCGGTGTATCGACCGACTATCTCGGGCAGTTACATTTCGAGTCGGGACATGGGGGTTTTGGGTGTGACTTATGGACCCCGTTCCTGGAGGAACGGGGACGGCAGTGACGTGCCGGTAAATAGTGCGGTGTACGGACTGACTGCCCGGTGCGGTTGTAACACCCGACAATTTCGGCCAGGTGATTTTCTTAACCATTTTAATTGTCACCCTTTTTATTGACCTTTATGATTTTAAATTTAATGCCAAAATTTATTTATTACAAGTTGAGTGAAACTAGGTTGGGTGGAAAGTTTGTAATTAAGGTGGATTTTAATTGGTATAAATAGGTTATGGGAATTCTTAAACCTCATTAAAACCTCACTGTAGCCTACATTTCCTCTCTCAGCGATTCCCTTCCTTCCAGAGCTCCCTCTCTGCCAGCTATTCCTTTGCCGGCGACCAGTTCTTCAGCCTCCACTTCGACAATCCACGCTTTAGGTAAGACTTAGACAATGTAGTTACTGGGTTATTACTTTGAGCTCTGTCTTCAGTTAGAACTTGAGGTTTCAGATTCTTCACTAATAGAGTAATGGTAGTAACAATCATGATCTGTGTTTAGTAATGGCACTTCCAATTTGATTATGGACATTAGGATAACAGACCGTGTAGTTATTAGACTTAATCAGGTTATTTAGGTTCTGGAAGTTTAATCTGTACACATTAGGCGCTCGACTAGGAAGATTTAGAAATATTTAGATACTAGAATGACTTTTAGTTAGGATTTTGATTTAACACTATAATGTGAAATGTTTTTAGGTGAAGAAGTTTGAAGAGAAGTGCTCAAGTTGCTAAGGAAACCAGGTAAGTGAGTGAGTAAGACTTCTGGCCATTAGGGCCCTACATTACAGGGGTATTAAGTAGAAGTTGTTTACTATGTTAAAAGTACCTGTGCTAACGTCTGTTTATCTTCAGTACTCGAGTTGATGTTATGATCCTTTGTTTAATGAATGGCTTGTCCAGTAGCCTGATGAACTAAGTTTACTCATGCTCATGCATCATGAATATTTCTCAAGCATATGAAAATGTTTTAAGTGCATGATTTCTCCCATGAACAAGATATGAACATGAAACTTATGCAACAAGGATTAAGAGAGGGTTGGGGGCGGTTTGGCGTATGTCACTGTCTAAAAGGAGGACCATGAATACGACCCGCAAGGGACTATGTACACTCTCACTGTCAACTCCCTTTTCGGCACAAATCCTCCCTTAATCCATATAATGAAAACGATGAACATGAACAAGAACAAGAACATGAAAAGATCATGAACATGTGTTTCTTTAATTTGTGCATTCATGCATACATGTTAGCATTGCACTTCTTACTAAGCATTAGGCTTATAGTTTAAACCTTATGATGTAGGTGAAGAACTACCAGGTGAGGATTTCAAGTCTAATGAGGATGATTAAGGCTGGTTGCTGAAAGGTGCTCAGGGTGACAGATTAGTGGTTGGGAAGGCCATTTAAACTCCTGGTTACTACCTTTATCATGTTAGTAAGGTTATGAATACTGAGGTCTATGTAGGGTGTTTTCTTAATAAAATGGATATTGGAACTTGACTTACTAACTTCTGAGTTTGAGAATGATCGTGAATTGATAGAATGATCTGTTTTGTTAGAGTCTCTCGCTACAAGTATTCTAGATGAGATTATGGTCCAACTGTTTGTTAGTTTATTCAGTCATGATGAAGTTTGTGAAAGTCTGAGAGTTTCCTGTCTATCGGATGATGTCTTCCATCAGATGAAGTCTTCCATCGGATGAAGTCTTCCATCGGATGATGTCTTCCATCGGATGAAGTCTTCCATCGGATGAAGTCTTCCATCGGATGAAGTCTTCTATCGGATGATGTCTTCCATCGAATTAAGTCTTCCATCAAATCATGTCTTCTATCGGAATGAAGTTTAATGAGTCATGTGCTGTGCGTGTGTCAATCGGTAGAAGTCGATAATAAGTCTAGTCATTTTTTGATCGGAAGGAGTATAATGAGTCACGTGATGTGCATGTGTCAATCGGTAGAAGCCGATATTAAGTCTTGTCGTTTTGTGATCAGATGAAGTTTAATGAATCACGCGATGTACATGTGTCAACAGGTAGGAGCGTGCACCATGCCTTGTCGTTTTGCGATCGGTAGATGTCCTTGAGTTTCCAATTCTCTTCAGCTAAGTGTCTTAATGTTTTGTCTAATTATAAACGTTGTCTACTTATTGAATTTTTTGCTGTACAGTTGACTATTAAAGATAGAATTATCATCACTGAGAGAAAATTTAAAATTTTCTGTAATTTCTCTTAGTTCAGTTCAATGTTTTGGGTAGCGAAACCGGGTCTGGCAGACTCGGGGCGTTACAATTATGGTATCAAAGCAAAACCAGGTTCTAAAATCAATTTTGTAGACTGCCTTCCAGCACTGACTGCCACCTGAGTACACTCCAGCAACTGTAAGTATTTACGATTTTAGTAATGTCACTACGTTAAGATGTGTTTACGATTACTTGTTTAGGAATCTCAAAATGGTGAGAGGTCAACAAAGGGAGAACAATGAGGATAGTAACACCATCGCTCAGTTAACCGAGTTGGTTATCCGCCAGTCTTGCCAAATTGAGCAGTGGGTCACTGCTAGGGATGAGCAAGGGAATTCTAGCTCAAATACGACTCACGATAATGGGAGCGAGCGTTTTTACCGCCTTCGACCTCCTGTATTCAATGGTCAAGTTTCGGATCTTATTTATGCTGAGGAGTGGATTCGGACAATTGAGGACATGTTCAAGTATGCCAAGGTCGATGAAGGGGAAAATGTCACATGTGCTGTTTTTCATCTTGCATTGGGTGCAAGGCATTGGTGGGATTCAATTCAGAGCACTACAAATGTGGAAACTATGACTTGGGCGTGGTTCAAGACGGCCTTTTATGACAAGTATTTTAGCCGAGCGGTTTGGGCCAGCAAAAAGATGGAGTTTATGCAGCTGCGCCAAACCAGTTCTGTGGCTGAGTACATCTGTAAGTTTGAGACATTGTCCAGGTTTGCACCCCGTTTGGTGGATGATGAGAAAGATAAGATCCACCAGTTTGTCCATGGACTGAAGCCAAGCCTCTTCTAGGGAGTAAAGACTGCAGGGATCCATAACATACCTTATTCCGAAGTGGCTGCTAAGGCTTTGGAGTTGGAGGAAGTTAAGTTAACAGTACAAGGACAACGTGAACAACCAAGGAAGTTCATCAAGGATACTCAGCCACCACCACGGCAGAACAAAGGTTGGCAGCCATAACTGAACCGGGGACCACAACAACAACAGAGAGGTATGAAGAGACATTTCAACCAGAATGATGACCAAGGAAAAGGAAAGCAACTTCAAGCTCCCCTATGCCCCACATGTCAGAAGAACCACTTTGGCGAGTGCAAGTTGCATTCTGGCCGTTGCTATAGATGTGACAAGGTTAGACACATAGTCAGAGATTGCCCCATGCCGCCAGACCCTAACTGAGCAAGAGTAGCGCCAAGAGTCTATGCTTTAATGGAGGACGAGGATGCAGTTCAGCCTACGGTCATAACATGTACAATTATGATCTGTGGTATTTCTGCTTATACACTTATAGATACGGGAGCCACTCACTCGTTTGTATCAACCCTGTTTGTATATAAGCATAAATTAGAACTCTTGCCAGCCGAGAGATCATTTAGTGTCATGTTACCATCGGGTAAGTCTTTACATTCCGAACGGATAATAAAAGGTGATGTTGTGTCAGTAGGAAATAAGAAGTTATACGTAGAACTCATCGTAATTGACATGAAGGGATATGAATTTATACTAGGAATGGATTGGCTATGCAGACACTATGCCACGATAAGTTGTAGATCTGGATTGGTTGAGTTCTGACCCCCAAACGGAGATCGGTATTCCTTCCAAGCTATTCCAAAAATAAGTAAAATACCGGTTATATCCTCACTAGAGACTCAACGGTTACTGAAAGGTGGTTGTGAGAGTTATCTAGCTAGTATAATTGATGTCCGAGTAAAGAGTAAGGTAGAACTTCATGATATTCCTATAGTCCGAGAGTTTCCAAAAGCATTTTTGGATGACTTGCCTGGGCTACCACCTGATAGGGAAACCGAGTTTGTAATCGATACATATCCTGAGGCTTTACCTGTGTCTAAGAACCCCTACCTCATGACACCTATTGAGTTGAAGGAATTGAAGGTCCAACTACAGGAATTAGTAGACAAGGGAGTTATTCGCCCCAACTGTTCTCCCTGGGGTGCACCTGTTCTATTCGTTAAGAAGAAAGATGGTTCTCTTAGAATGTGCATAGATTACAGAGAGTTAAACAAGTTGACAATCAAGAATAGATATCCCTTACCCCGTATCGACGATTTGTTTGACCAACTTCAAGAAGCCAAAGTGTTTTCAAAGATCGACTTACGTTCAGGTTACTACCAACTGAAAGTTAAGGAGGGAGATATACCAAAGACAGCATTCAGAACCTGGTATGGACACTATGAATTACTGGTGATGTCGTTTGGATTGACGAATGCACCCGCAGCTTTTATGGACTTGATGAATCGAGTGTTTCGTGAGTACTTGGATAAGTTTGTGATTGTGTTTATTGATGATATCTTAATATATTCACGGACCAAAGCTGACCACGAAAAACACTTAAGAATAGTTTTGATTACATTAGAACAGCAACAACTCTATGCCAAGTTGTCCAAATGTGAGTTCTGGTTAGATAAGGTCAATTTTTTAGGTCATGTCATCTCTGCTGAGGGCATATCTGTAGACCCAACAAAGATTTAGGCTGTTAAGGATTGGCCCCAGCCGAGGAACGCCAGTGAAGTCCGTAGTTTCCATGGTCTGGCATGTTATTATAGGAAGTTCATTAAGGGATTCTCTATGATAGCTAAACCTTTAACTAGTTTGACAAAGAAAGACACCAAATACTCTTGGTCTGAAGCTTGTGAAGATAGCTTCCAACACTAAAACTGAAGTTGACTACAACTCCTCTTTTGACACTCCCAACTGAAGAAGGAAGATTTAGTGTTTATTGTGACGCATCTAAAGTGGGATTGTAATGTGTTTTGATGCAAGAAGGCAAGGTTGTAGCGTATGCCTCTAGGCAACTGAAGAGTTATGAACAGAATTACCCAACTCATGATTTTGAATTAGCCGCAGTTATTTTTACAATAAAGATTTGGAGACACTATTTGTATGGTCAGCAGTGTGAAGTGTTTTCTGAACATAAAAGCCTGAAGTACCTTTTTACTCAAAAGGAATTAAACATGAGACAAAGACGGTTGTTGGAGTTTGTTAAGGATTATGACTTTGAAATTAAATATCACTCGGGTAAGGCTAATGCTATAGCCGATGCTTTAAGCAAGATGTCGATGACAATGCAGCCCGCGGTGTCAACCATGTCTATATCTTTGAGGACAGAAGTACAGAAGTTCGAGTTGGAGATGGTTTCTGAAATGTCAGCCTTACTTGCTGCAGTTTCTATTAGACCAACTATCATGGATAGGATCAAGGAGGCACAACAAAAGGATTTAAAGGAAAATAGTAGCATGATAAGTAAGTTGAAGGACGCCTCTTCTGAGTTCAGTCTCTCCAAGGATGGTATTTTGAAATTTAGGAATCAATGGTACATTCCAAGTGATGAGGAATTACGTAAGTTGATCTTGGACGAGGCGCACTCGTCTCCTTTTTCTATACATCCTGGCAGCACCAAGATGTATCGGGACTTGAAGTTACTCTATTGGTGGCCGTGTTTGAAGAGGGATGTTGCCAAGTATGTGGAGTCGTGTTTGGTATGCCAACAAGTTAAAGCAGAACATCAACGTCCAGGAGGTACCCTTCAACCCTTATCGATTCCCGAATGGATGTAGGAAAACATTGCCATGTATTTTGTTGTAGGATTACCTAAGACAACTAAAGGTCATGATAACATTTGGGTCATAATTGACAGAATGACGAAATCAGCTCACTTTCTACCTGTAAAGATGACTTATACGATGGACCAGCTAGCTAATCTGTATGTTCAGGAAATTGTCAGATTGCGTGGGATTCCTATATCCATTGTCTCCGATCATGATCCCAGGTTCACCTCAAGGTTTTGGCAAAGTCTTCAAGGCACGCTTGGTACAAAGTTATCTTTCAGCACAGCTTTTCATCCTCAGACAGATGACCAATCAGAAAGAACAATTCAGACACTTGAGGATATGTTGAGGGCGTGTGTGCTGGATTTTCAGACATTTTGGAATCGATACCTCCCCTTAGTGGAATTCTCCTACAACAATAGTTACCAATCCACTATCGGTATGGCACCTTACGAGGCACTGTATGGTAGGAAATGTAGATCACCCTTATACTGGGATGAGGTTGGCGAAGCAAAACTTCTAGGCCCTGAAATTTTACAGCAGATGTCATACAAGATTGCCATAATTAGGAAAAGGATGATGACTGCACAAAGCCGACAGAAGAGTTATGCAGACCAAAGAAGGAGAGATCTTGAATTTGCTGTTGGAGATGAGGTTTTCTTAAAGATTTCACCGTTTAAGGGAGTTTTAAGATTTAGCAAGAAGGGAAAACTTAGTCCACGATTCATTGGTGCCTTCCCTGTCTTGGCAAGGATTGGTAAAACCGCTTACAGGTTGCAATTGCCTCCATCACTAGAAAAAGTCCATAATGTCTTTCATGTATCCATGCTAAGGAAATGCATACGTGATCCGGCGCAGGTTGTTAAGCCAACAGAGATTGACATTGAACCAACACTGATGTATGAAGAGAAACCTGTTCGAATATTGGAAACTCCAGTTAAGACTCTACGGAATAAAGAACTTCCTCTTGTAAAAGTTTTGTGGACGAATCATGGCATTGAAGAAGCCACTTGGGAGCGACAGCAGGACATGTTGGACAAATATCAAGAGCTCTTTGTTTGATCAATTTTCGAGGACGAAAATTTTGTTTAAGGAGGGGTGGATGTAACAACCGACAATTTCGGCCAGGTGATTTTCTTAACCATTTTAATTGTCACCATTTTTATTGACCTTTATGATTTTAAATTTAATACCAAAACTTATTTATTACAAGTTTAGTGAAACTAGGTTGGGTGACAAGTTTGTAATTAAGGTGGATTTTAATTGGTATAAATAGGTTATGAGAATTCTTAAACCTCATTAAAACCTAACTTTAGCCGACATTTCCTCCCTCGGCGATTCCCTTCCTTCCAGAGCTCCCTCTCTGCCAGCTATTCCTTCACCGGCGACAAGTTCTTCAGCCTCCACTTCGACAATCCACACTCTAGGTAAGACTTAGACAATGTAGTTACTGGGTAGTTACTTTGAGCTCTGTCTTCAGCTAGAACTTGAGGTTTCAGATTCTTCACTAACAGAGTAATGGTAGTAACAATCATGATCTGTGTTTAGTAATGGCACTTCCGATTCGATTCTGGACATTAGGATAACAGACCGTGTAGTTATTAGACTTAATCCGGTTATTTAGGTTTTTGAAGTTTAATCTGTACGCACTAAGCGCTCGACTAGGAAGATTTAGAAATATTTAGATAGTAGAATGACTTTTAGTTAGGATTTTGATTTAACACTATAATGTGAAATGTTTCTAGGTGAAGAAGTTTGAAGAGAAGTGCTCAAGTTGCTAAGGAAACCAGATAAGTGAATGAGTAAGACTTCTGGCCATTAGGGCCCTACATTACAGGGGTACTAAGTAGAAGTTGTTTACTATGTTAAAAGTACCTGTGCTAACGTTTGGTTGTCTTCAGTACTCGAGTTGATGTTATGATCCTTTGATGAATGAATGGCTTGCCTAGTAGCCTGATGAACTAAGTTTACTCATGCTCATGCATCATGAATATTTCTCAAGCATATGAAAATGTTTTAAGTGCATGATTTCTCCCATGAACAAGATATGAACATGAAACTTATGCAACAAGGATTAAGAGAGGGTTGGGGGCGGTTTGACGTATGTCACTATCCAAAAGGAGGACCATGAATACGACCCGCAATGGAATATGTACACTCTCACTATCAACTCCCTTTTCGGCACAAATCCTCCCTTAATCCATATGATGAAAACGATGAACATGAACAAGAACAAGAACACGAAAAGATCATGAACATGTGTTTCTTTAATTTGTGCATTCATGCATACATGTTAGCATTGCACTCCTTACTAAGCATTAGGCTTATAGTTTAAACCTTATGATGTAGGTGAAGAACTACCAGGTGAGGATTTCAAGTCTAATGAGGATGATTAAGGCTGGTTGCTGAAAGGTGCTCAGGGTGACAGATTGGTGGCTGGGAAGGCGATTTAAACTCCTGGTTACTACCTTTATCATGTTAGTAAGGTTATGAATACTGAGGTCTATGTAGGGTGTTTTCTTAATAAAATGGATACTGGAGCCTGACTGACTAACTTCTGAGTTTGAGAATGATCGTGAATTGATAGAATGATCTGTTTTGTTAGAGTCTCTCGCTACAAGTATTCTAGATGAGATTATGGTCCAACTGTACGTTAGTTTATTCAGTCATGATGAAGTTTGTGAAAGTCTGAGAGTTTCCTGTCTATCGGATGATGTCTTCCATCAGATGAAGTCTTCCATCGGATTAAGTCTTCCATCGGATGAAGTCTTCCATCGGATGATGTCTTCCATCGGATGAAGTCTTCCATCGGATGAAGTCTTCCATCGGATGAAGTCTTCCATCGGATGAAGTCTTCCATCGGATGATGTCTTCCATCGGATAAGTCTTCCATCGGATCATGTCTTCCATCGGATCATGTCTTCTATCGGAATGAAGTTTAATGAGTCACGTGTTGTGCGTGTGTCAATCGGTAGAAGCCGATAATATGTCTTGTCATTTTGTGATCGGAAGGAGTATAATGAGTCACGTGATGTGCATGTGTCAATCGGTAGAAGCCGATATTAAGTCTTGTCGTTTTGTGATCGGATGAAGTTTAATGAATCACGCGATGTGCATGTGTCAACCGGTAGGAGCGTGCACCATGCCTTGTCGTTTTACGATCGGTAGATGTCCTTGAGTTTCCAATTCTCTTCGGCTAAGTGTCTTAACGTTTTTTCTAATTATAAAAATTGTCTACTTATTGAGTTTTCCGCTGTACAGTTGAGGATTAAAGATAGAATTATCATCACTGAGAGAAAATTTTTTGTAATTTCTCTTAGTTCAGTTCAATGTTTTGGGTAGCAAAACCGGGTCTGACTGACTCGGGGCGTTACAATTATTGTATCAAAGCAAAACCAGGTTCTAAAATCAATTCTGTAGACTGCCTTGCAGCATTGACTGCCACCTGAGTACACTCCAGCAACTGTAAATATTTACGATTTTAATAATGTCACTACCTTAAGATGTGTTTATGATTACTTATTTAGGAATCTCAAAATGGTGAGAGGTCAACAAAGGGAGAGCAATGAGGATAGTAACACCATCGCTCAGTTAACCGAGTTGGTTATCCGCTAGTCCCGCCAAATTGAGCAGTGGGTCACTGCTAGGGATGAGAAAGGGAATTCTAGCTCAAATACGACTCACGACAATGGGAGCGAGCGTTTTTACCGCCTTAAACCTATTGTATTCAATGGACAAGTTTCGGATCTTATTTATGCTGAGGAGCGGATTCGGACAATTGAGGACATGTTCAAGTATGCCAAGGTTGATGAAGGGGACAAGGTCACGTTGTTTTTCATCTTGCATTGGGTGCAAGGCATTGGTGGGATTCATTTCAGAGCACTACAAATGCGGAAACTATGACTTGGGCGTGGTTCAAGACGACCTTTTATGACAAGTATTTTAGCCGAGCGGTTTGGGCCAGCAAAAAGATGGAGTTTATGCAGCTGCGCCAAACCGGTTTTGTGGCTGACTATATCTGTAAGTTTGAGACCTTGTCCAGGTTTGCACCCCGTTTGGTGGATGATGAGAAAGATAAGATCCACCAGTTTGTCCATGGACTGAAGCCGAGCCTCTTCTAGGGAGTAAAGACTGCAGGGATCCATAACATACCTTATTCCGAAGTGACTGCTAAGGCTTTGGAGTTGGAGGAAGTTGAGTTAACAGTACAAGGACAACGTGAACCACCAAGGAAGTTCATCAAGGATACTCAGCCAGCACCACGGCAGAACAAAGGTTGGCAACCATAACTGAACAGGGGACCACAACAACAACAGAGAGGTATGAAGAGACCTTTCAACCAAAATGATGACCAAGGAAAAGGAAAGCGACTTCAACCTCCCCTATGCCCCACCTGTTAGAAGAACCACCCTGGCGAGTGGAAGTTGCATTCTGGCCGTTGCTATAGATGTGACAAGGTTAGACACATAGTCAGAGATTGCCCCATGCCGCCAGACCCTAACCGAGCAAGAGTAGCACCAAGAGTCTATGCTTTAATGGAGGACGAGGATGCAGTGCAGTATACGGTCATAACATGTACAATTATGATCTGTTGTATTTCTGCTTATACACTTATAGATACGGGAGCCACTCACTCGTTTGTATCAACCCTGTTTGTATATAAGCATAAATTAGAACTCTTGCCAGCCGAGAGATCATTTAGTGTCATGTTACCATCGGGGAAGTCTTTACATTCCGAACGGATAATAAAAGGTGATGTTGTGTCAGTAGGAAATAAGAAGTTATACATAGATTTGATCGTAATTGACATGAAAGGATATGAAGTTATACTAGGAATGGATTGACTATGCAGACACTATGCCACGATAAGTTGTAGATCTGGATTGGTTGAGTTCTGACCCCCAAACGGAGATCGGTATTCCTTCCAAGCTATTCCAAAAATAAGTAAAATACCGGTTATATCCTCACTAGAGACTCAACGGTTACTGAAAGGTGGTTATGAGAGTTATCTAGCTAGTATAATTGATGTTCGAGTAAAGAGTAAGGTAGAACTTCAGGATATTCCTATAGTCCGAGAGTTTCCAAAAGCATTTTTGGATGACTTGCCTGGGCTACCACCTGATAGGGAAATCGAGTTTGTAATCGATACATATCCCGAGGCTTTACCTGTGTGTAAGAACCCCTACCTTATGACACCTATTGAGTTGAAGGAATTGAAGGTCCAACTACAGAAATTAGTAGACAAGGGATTTATTCGCCCCAACTGTTCTCCCTGGGGTGCACCTGTTCTATTCGTTAAGAAGAAAGATGGTTCTCTTAGAATGTGCATAGATGACAAAGAGTTAAACAAGTTGACAATCAAGAATAGATATCCCTTGCCCCGTATCGACGATTTGTTTGACCAACTTTAAGGAGCCAAAGTGTTTTCAAAGATCGACTTACGTTTAGGTTACTACCAACTGAAAGTTAAGGAGGGAGATATACCAAAGACAGCATTCAGAACCCGATATGGACACTATGAATTACTAGTGATGTTGTTTGGATTGACGAATGCACCTGCAGCTTTTATGGACTTGATGAATCGAGTGTTTCATGAGTACTTGGATAAGTTTGTGATTGTGTTTATTGATGATATCTTAATATATTCACGGACCAAAGCTGACAATGAAAAACACTTAAGAATAGTTTTGATGACATTAGAACAGCAACAACTCTATGCCAAGTTGTCCAAGTGTGAGTTCTGGTTTGATAATGTCAACTTTTTAGGTCATGTCATCTCTGCTGAGGGCATATCCGTAGACTCAACCAAGATTCAGGCTGTTAAGGATTGGCCCCAGCCGAGGAACGCCAGTGAAGTCTGTAGTTTCCTTAGTCTGGCAGGTTATTATAGGAAGTTCATTAAGGGATTCTCTATGATAGCTAAGCCTTTAACTAGTTTGACAAAGAAAGACACCAAATACTCTTGGTCTGAAGCTTGTGAAGATAGCTTCCAACACTAAAACTGAAATTGACTACAGCTCCTCTTTTGACACTCCCAACTGAAGAAGGAAGATTTAGTGTTTATTGTGATGCATCTAAAGTGGGACTGTGATGTGTTTTGATGCAAGAAGGCAAGGTTGTAGCGTATGCCTCTAGGCAACTGAAGAGTTATGAACAGAATTACCCCACTCATGATTTGGAATTAGCCGCAGTTGTTTTTGCATTAAAGATTTGGAGACACTATTTGTATGGTCATCAGTGTGAAGTGTTTGTTGACCATAAAAGTCTGAAGTACCTTTTTACTTAAAAGGAATTAAACATGAGACAAAGACGGTTGTTGGAGTTTGTTAAGGATTATGACTTTGAAATTAAGTATCACCCGGGTAAGGCTAGTGCTGTAGTCGATGCTTTAAGCAGGATGTCGACGAGAATGCAGTCCGCGGTGTCAACAATGTCTATATCTTTGAGGATAGAAGTACAGAAGTTCGAGTTGGAGATGGTTTCTGAACTGTCAGCCTTACTTGCTGAGGTTTCTATTAGACCAACTATCATGGATAGGATCAAGGAGGCACAATAAAAGGATTTAAAGGAAAATAGTAGCATGATAAGTAAGTTGAAGGACGCCTCTTCTAAGTTCAGTCTCTCGAAGGATGGTATTTTGAAATTTAGGAATCGATGGTACATTCCAAGTGATGAGGAATTACGTAAGTTGATCTTGGCCGAGGCGCACTCGTCTCTCTTTTCTATACATCCTGGCAGCACCAAGATGTATCGGGACTTGAAGTTACTCTATGGGTGGCCGTGTTTGAAGAGGGATATTGCCAAGTATGTGGAGTCGTGTTTGGTATGCCAACAAGTTAAAGCAGAACATCAACGTCCAGGAGGTACCCTTCAACCCTTACCGATTCTTGAATGGAAGTGGGAAAACATTGTCATGAATTTTGTTGTAGGATTACCTAAGACAACTAAAGGTCATGATAACATTTGGGTCATAATTGACAGAATGACGAAATCAGCTCACTTTCTACCTGTAAAGACGACTTATACGATGGACCAGCTTGCTAATCTGTATGTTCAGGAAATTGTCAGATTGCGTGGGATTCCTATATCCATTGTCTCCGATCGTGATCCCAGGTTCACCTCGAGGTTTTGGCAAAGTCTTCAAGGCACGCTTGGTACAAAGTTATCTTTCAGCACAGCTTTTCATCCTCAGACAGATGGCCAATCAGAAAGAACAATTCAGACACTTGAGGATATGTTGAGGGCGTGTGTGCTGGATTTTCAGACATCTTGGAATCGATACCTGCCCTTAGTGGAATTCTCCTACAACAATAGTTACCAGTCCACTATCGGTATGGCACCTTACGAGGCACTGTATGGTAGGAAATGTAGATCACCCTTATACTGGGATGAGGTTGGCGAAGCAAAACTTCTAGGCCTTGAAATTTTACAACAGATGTCAGACAAGATTGCCATAATTAGGAAAAGGATGATGACTGCACAAAGCCGACAGAAGAGTTATGCAGACCAAAGAAGGAGAGATCTTGAATTTGCTGTTGGAGATGAGGTTTTCTTAAAGATTTCACCGTTTAAGGGAGTTTTAAGATTTAGCAAGAAGGGAAAACTTAGTCCACGATTCATTGGTGCCTTCCCTGTCTTGGCAAGGATTGGTAAAACCGCTTACAGGTTGCAATTGCCTCCATCACTAGAAAAGGTCCATAATGTCTTTCATGTATCCATGCTAAGGAAATGCATACGTGATCCGGCGCAGGTTGTTAAGCCAACAGAGATGGACATTGAACCAACACTGATGTATGAAGAGAAACCTGTTCGAATATTGGAAACTCCAGTTAAGACTCTACGGAATAAAGAACTTCCTCTTGTAAAAGTTTTGTGGACGAATCATGGCATTGAAGAAGCCACTCGGGAGCGACAGCAGGACATGTTGGACAAATATCAAGAGCTCTTTGTTTGATCAATTTTCGAGGACGAAAATTTTGTTTAAGGAGGGGTGGATGTAACAACCGACAATTTCGGCCAGGTGATTTTCTTAACCATTTTAATTGTCACCATTTTTATTGACCTTTATGATTTTAAATTTAATACCAAAACTTATTTATTACAAGTTTAGTGAAACTAGGTTGGGTGACAAGTTTGTAATTAAGGTGGATTTTAATTGGTATAAATAGGTTATGGGAATTCTTAAACCTCATTAAAACCTCACTGTAGCCAACATTTCCTCTCTCGGCGATTCCCTTCCTTCCAGAGCTCCTTCTCTGCAAGCTATTCCTTCACCGGCGACCAGTTCTTCAGCCTCCACTTCGACAATCCACGCTCTAGGTAAGACTTAGACAATGTAGTTACTAGGTAGTTACTTTGAGCTCTTTCTTCAGCTAGAACTTGAGGTTTCAGATTCTTCACTAACAGAGTAGTGGTAGTAACAATCATGATATGTGTTTAGTAATGGCACTTCCGATTCGATTCTGGACATTAGGATAACAGACCGTGTAGTTATTAGACTTAATCCGGTTATTTAGGTTCTGGAAGTTTAATTTGTACACACTATGCGCTCGACTAGGAAGATTTAGAAATATTTAGATACTAGAATGACTTTTAGTTAGGATTTTGATTTAACACTATAATGTGAAATGTTTCTAGGTGAAGAAGTTTGAAGAGAAGTACTCAAATTGCTAAGGAAACCAGGTAAGTGAGTGAGTAAGACTTCCGGCCATTAGGGCCCTACATTACAGGGGTACTAAGTAGAAGTTGTTTACTATGTTAAAAGTATCTGTGCTAACGTCTGGTTGTCTTCAGTACTTGAGTTGATGTTATGATCCTTTGATGAATGAATGACTTGTCCAATAGCCTGATGAACTAAGTTTACTCATTGTAATGCCCCGAATTATATAAACCCGGCTTGTTACTCATAACTCGAACATAACTAAGAAACTTTGGACTAAATTTAAAACTTCGCTCGAAAGTCAAAATTTGACATTTTCTAAAACCTCAAAACATTTAAAGACTTGCAGCGGAAATCATTTGAGCAAAAATAGAGTTAACCAAAACCATAGAACAGTGCTTGAATAATTTGTTGGGATGTTAAGTAATAATCGGTCAAAAGAGATAAAGGTTTAAATCGCGAAATACTTTAAAAGTTGCAAAGGTCAAACGCATCTGCCGCTGAGCAGAGTCAACGGAAGAGGATGAAACAGATAGCAAAAAGACTTTTTCTGGTGACTAAACGGCAAAAGTTTCAACTACATCATTCGGTAAACTTAACACACGACATCCACCGATCACTAAACGGCAAGACTTCTACTACATCATCCGGTAAGCTTAACACACGGCATCCACCGATCACTAAACGACAAGACTTCTACTATATCATCCGGTGACGTCAGCCGGATGAATTCCTTCATCCGATCGACTAAATCTCACATCCACCGGTGACGTCAGCCGGATGATTTCTTTCATCCGATCGACTAACCTCACATCCACCGGTGACGTCAGCCGGGTGATTTCCTTCATCCGATCGACTAATCTCACATCCACCGATGAACTTTATTCACCTATGATGGAACTTACAAACTTCACTCAAAGCATTCAAAACAACCTGAACCCAAATAACATTTGACATTCAACAAATAACCATTAACAAAAGAACAACATCTGTATCCTTGACATAACTTTGAAAATGATAAACTACAACTACATTTAAATCACGTTTTCTTTGGCAGAGAAGAAATTCCCAAAGGTATCAAAACATCAAATAACTACTAAGACTTCACCTACAGACAAGTGTTAAAACCAACAAAGTACTTTTATCAGAAAGTCTCACGGGAATGTATCCAAAAACATTAAAATAACTTCTGTCATTAGAACACTTAACATACTTAAATCAAATCATAGCTCACTGAATCTTCACTTCTTCAGACACCAGTTAATCCGCCTCATCAGTATACCAAATAGAGGCAGAGAAGTGCTCCTCCAACTTCACCTATTCTTCAGCGAACTTAGTAAACACATCTGCTGTCACTTCTTCACCTACATCACAAAACTCATCTATTAGCCTAATGCTAAGTAAGTAAAGCAGTAATGAAATGAAATGCTGTTATCTGAATTCCTAAACATGCAATTTCTACTTTCTCATCTCAGTTGTCGTTCATCGTTTCTGTTCAGATCCCCATGTGAAATTGGGAGTTGGATCAACTCTCCCAAAGTATAAATATCCACTGACTCATTAAGGGGCGGATTAATTCCCTTAACAGTAATCTGATTCACATAGCTGTTTCCGATCCCCCTGTTCGATGGGAAGCAGATCAAATTTCCCAAAGTCTACATATTCACTGTCTCATTAAGGGGCGGATTATTTCCCTTAACAGTAAATCTGTTTCGCATAGCTGTTTCATTATGTTCATTCCTTACCATGCCAACATGCATTCAAATTCATTTTCGTATACTTTTAAAACATGATGCATAACATACAGACACATTCAAATAAATATATTCCTAATGTTTTGTGATGTAGGCCCGAAGGCGCAAGCAAACTTCACTTACCTGGTCTCCTGGAAATCGCTCTGTTTCAACTACTTTGGAAGCCCTGTTCACCTAATGTCATAAACAAAATACAATTCAGATCTTCACTAAACCTGATCCTACACCATTCACAAACCTAAGGAGCTAGTTTAGAAGTTCGGATCATCGCACATTCTTGATTCAACACTAACCCGAACTCAACTCACTCACAGCATTCTCAAAAATACACTCATTGCACTCTCTCTGCTATCTAGCCACTAAATCTCGAGAAAACGAAGGGAAATCTTACCTAGTTTGAGGAAATGGAGATCAGAGGGGAAAATCGCTTGGAGCTCTGTTGAGCTTGAGCTGAATATCGAGAAGGAAAATGAAGGAACAGTGGCGGCTAAACCTCATTAAACCTTTCCTTAAATACGTTATCCACAATAAATTTCAATTTACCATTTTATCCTTACTCATTCACTTATTAACCTAATCACTAAATCACTCAAATTTCAATTTTTTTTTAAAATATTCTCTATAAATGGAAAAGGTAAATCGGTTAATAGAAACCGGGTGTTACAATCTACCCTCCTTAAAAGAATTTTGTCCTCAAAATTCAGTACCTGAATAATTCTGGATGTTGGTCCATTATGTTTTGCTGGCGCTCCCAAGTTGTCTCCTCTAAGTTCTGGTTGTGCCACAAGACCTTGACCAGAAGAACCTGTTTGTTGCGTAATACTTTAACCGCATAGTCTAAGATCTTTACTGGTTTTTCCTCATAAGTAAGAGTAGGATGAATTTCGATGTTCTGCTGTTCCATAATTTGATATGGATCCCTTATGGATTTCTTCAACATAGAAACATGGAACACACTATGTATCCCCTCCATAGGAGCCGGTAACTGCAACTGATAGGTTGCTCTCCCAATTCTTTTCAGAATAGTGAACGATCCAATAAATCTGGGGTTCAACTTGCCCCTCTTCCCAAATCTGACAACTCCTTTGAATGGTGACACCTTGAGAAAAACTTCATCACCTATCTCAAATTCCAATTCTCTACGCCTGCAATCTGCATAACTTTTCTGTCGGCTCTGAGCTGCCAAAATTCTCTGTCAGATGAGGGAAACCTTCTCAAGAGTTTTGTTGCACAATGTCAGGGCCAAGCAACTGTGCTTCACCAACTTCATCCCAGTACAAAGGAGATCTGCACTTTCGTCCATACAATACTTCATAAGGTGCCATTCCATTTGTTGCCTGAAAACTGTTATTATAAGAGAATTCTACTAAGGATAGGTACTTGCTCAAGGAACCTTGAAAATCCAATGTGTATGCACGAAGCATATCCTCTAATGTTTGAATGGTCCTTTCAGACTGTCCATCTATTTGAGGGTGAAAAGCTGTGCTAAAACTAAGCTGCGTGCCCATAGCCTCGTGCAAACTCTTCCAAAACTTGGATGTAAATCTAGAGTCTCGATCTGAAACTATAGAACTTGGAACTCCATGTAGTCTAACAACTTCGTGCACATACAACTCAGCAAGCTGATCCATCGAGTAAGTCACCTTTATCGGTAGGAAGTGAGCTGATTTGGTTAATCGGTCAACTATTACCCAAATAGCATCATGCCCCTTTGCTGTCTTAGGCAATCCCATAACAAAGTCCATCGTTATTTGTTCGCATTTCCATTCGGGAACTGGTAATGGCTGTAAGGTCCCTGCAGTCTTCTGATGTTCAGCTTTAACCTGTTGGCAAATCAAACACGATCCTACATATTTCGCCACACTTCGTTTCATACCTGGCCACCAATAATGTTGCCTGAGATCCTTGTACATCTTTGTACTCCCAAGGTGAACAGAGAACCTGGAAGAATGTGCTTCTGAAAGAATCTCATCTCGAAGTTCTTTAACGGCAGGAACAAACCACCTATTTCTAAATTTAAGGATTCCATCGACAGAATAGTTGAAATCCGAATTAACAGTAGATCCTATGCTTAATTTGTACTTGTTTCATTCCACATCATTTGCCTGAGCTTCCTTTATTTTCTCCAGAATAGTAGGCTTTAAGGTTATGGCTGAAAGTATAGCTGATACTTCTAGATTAAACCTCTAGAATTCTGACTCTAAGGCTAATGACATATCGAAAATCATAGATGGGGTTGATGTTGTTACTCTAGTCAAAGCATCTACCACAACATTTGCTTTACCGGGATGGTATTTTATCTCAAAATCATAATCCTTGACAAATTCCAACCATCGACGCTGCCTCATGTTTAGTTCCTTCTGTGTGAAAATATACTTCAGGCTCTTATGATCTGAAAATATCTCACAAGATTGTCCATACAGGTAATGTCTCCAAATTTTAAGTGCAAATACAAATGCAGCTAATTCTAAGTCATGTGTAGAATAGTTCTTCTCATGTGTTTTCAACTGTCTAGAGGCATAAGCTATCACTTTTCCATTCTGCATTAACACACAACCAAGACCAATTTTGGAAGCATCACAATAAATACTAAATTTACCATCTTCAATTGGAAGGGTTAAAATTGGAGCATTAGTTAGTTTCTGTTTCAAGGTCTAGAAACTATGCTCACATTCATCAGTCCATATATACTTCACATTTTTCCTTGTTAACTTAGTAAGAGGTGTAGCAATCTTCGAAAATCCTTCAATGAACTTTCTATATAATACCCTGCAAGTCCAAGAAAACTCCTGATATCTGTAGCATTCCTTGGTTGGGGTCATTCCTTAACTGCCTGAACCTTAGCTGGATCAACAGATATCCCATCCCCAGAGATAACATGTCCTAAAAAGTGAACTTGGTCCAACCAAAATTCACACTTAGAAAACTTGACGTAAAGTTGGTACTGTTTTAATACTTCCAACACCAAGGTCAGGTGCCTAGCATGCTCATCTTTAGTACAGGAATAAATCAGAATATCATCAATGAACACTATGACAAATTTATCTAGGTATTCATGAAACACCCTATTCATAAGATCCATAAAGGCAGCTGGTGCATTTGTCAACCCAAAGGACATAACCAAAAACTCATAATGTCCATACCTTGTGCGAAAGGCAGTCTTTGGGATATCTTCAGATTTAACCTTCAACTGATAATAACCGGACCTAAGGTCAATCTTAGAGAAAACTCTTGTACCACTAAGTTGGTCAAATAAATCATCAATCATTGGTAAAGGATACTTGTTCTTGACAGTTAACTTATTCAATTCCCTATAATCAATGCACATACGCATTGATCTATCTTTCTTTTTAACAAAAAGGACAGGTGCACCCCACGGTGAAAAGCTAGGGCGTATGAACCCTTTCTCCAATAAATCCTCCAACTGTTTCTTCAATTCCTTAAGTTCTGTAGGTGCTAGTCTATATGGATTTTTAGACACAGGTTCGGCGTCAGGGTAAAGATCTACAACAAATTCAATTTTTCTATCTTGTGGTAAACCAGGAAGGTCATCTAAAAATACTTCGGGGAAGTCTTGGACAGTTAAGACATTTTGAGGATTTACTTTTCCTACAAGCTGTGTGTCTAAAACGCTAGCTAAGAAGCACAAATACTCTCCACACAGGGAAGATCTAGTGTTAATAGAAGTCATCACAGACATTTCTTTACTCTTCTTTGAAGCTTGAAAGGTATGTTTCAAATTACCAGGGGTTGAAAGCTAAGTATTCCAGTTCTACAATCAATTGTGGCGTGGTGTTTAAACAACCAGTCCATACCTAGGATTACATCAAATCCTAAGATATCCATAATTATAAGATCAGCAGGTAGACTTACGTTCCCTACTAACACGACACTGTCAAGCATCACCTGGTTAGAGTGCATGCGTTCACTAGAAGGTAATACAACACTAAACACATGCATGGAAGGGGTAAACTGTACATCTAACTTGACAGCAAATGCAGATGCTATGAATGAATGCGTCGCACCAGAATCTATTAAAGTAAAAGCAGGCACAGAGTTAATCAATATAGTACCTGACACAACAGCGGGCTGTTCCTCACCCGACTCCGTCATGGAGAATATTCTTGGTTAAATCATAGCAGGGCCATTCTTAGGAACTGGATAGTCTCTGCTAATGTGGCCGACCTTGTTACAATTGTAGCATCTGGTGATTCTAGGCTTCGAGCATTCCTTGAACGTGTGTCCAACCTCCTCACAGTTGAAGCACTTCCCAAAGCCCAGTCTGCATTCTCCCGGGTGGTTCTTCAAACACTTAGGACACTGGGGAAATTTCTTGACATTCTGTACCTTCCCTCCTGCTCCTTGGCTATTTTGGCCTTCACTTGGCCTCTTCGTTTCTCTTAGTTGGTGTGGCTGGTTAAACCTTTGTGGGACCTCCTTTGGTCCAGCACACTTTCTTTCAGCTTCTTCCACTTCCAGAGCAGTGGATACAACCTCGCTGAATGTCAAGCCTTTAATACCACAAAATTTAACCCCTCGGTAGATTTCTAGCTTCAGTCCATGCATAAATTTAAACACTTTATCCTCTTCCTTGTGAGCAAAATGTCCAGCAAACCTGGACAAGGACTCAAATTGTCTACTGTACTCGGCCACAGACCCTGTCTGCTTCAAGTTTAGAAACTCCAATTTCTTCGCGGTTTGGACTGTGCTGTTAAAATACTTCTCATAGAAGACGTCCTTGAACTGTGACCAAGGCATCGCCATAACATCAATGGTGGTCTCTATTGTTTCCCACCAGAGTTGAGCTTCACCAGCAAAGTGGAATGTTGCCAACGTGACATTGTCTCCTTCTCCAATGTTGGCACACCTAAATATACTCTCAATCTTTCTAAGCCATCCATCAGCAATAACTGGATCAGATGACTGTCCATCAAACATGGGTGGTCTTAGTCTCCGAAATCTATCTCCAGAATGTTCATTGCTAGAACCCGAGTTGGCACTTCCTTACACCTCTCCGTTCAACAGTACTCCTAGTTGGTCAGACTGTTGGCGCACTAGATCAGTTTGCTGACGCACTAAATCCGTCAGCTGCCTAATCACACTAGGCTCCTCTTCCTCTCTCACATTTGGCATTTCTCTTGGCACTCTAGGTCTCCCTGGGCGTCTGGCCATTGTACTAAATTCTTGCACAGGGTTAATTATACTATTAAATATCTATTAACTAAGGTTAACATAAACACTTACAGTTGTTGAAGTACTTCCATGCAACGATTGGCACTGATGAGTAATCTTTTGAACGGTTTAACTGAATGTTTCTAATACCATACTGTAACGCCCTGAATTATATAAACCCGGCTCGTTACTCATAACTCGAACATAACTAAAAAACTTTGGACTAAATTTAAAACTTCGCTCGAAAGTCAAAATTTGACATTTTCTAAAACCTCAAAACATTTAAAGACTTGCAGCGGAAATCATTTGAGCAAAAATAGAGTTAACCAAAACCATAGAACAGTGCTTGAATAATTGGTTGGGATGTTAAGGAATAATCGGTCAAAAGAGATAAAGGTTTAAATCGCGAAATACTTGAAAAGTTGCAAAGGTCAAACACATCTGCCGCTGAGCAAAGTCAACGGAAGAGGCTGAAACAGATAGCAAAAAGACATCTTCCGGTGACTAAACGACAAAAGTTTCAACTACATCATCTGGTAAGCTTAACACACGACATCCACCGATCACTAAACGACAAGACTTCTACTACATCATCCGGTAAGCTTAACACACGACATCCACCAATCACTAAAGGACAAGACTTCTACTACATCATCCGGTGACGTCAGCCGGATGAATTCCTTCATCCGATCGACTAAATCTCACATCCACCGATAACGTCAGCTGGATGATTTCCTTCATCCGATCGACTAACCTCACATCCACTGGTGACGTCAGCCGGATGATTTCCTTCATCCAATCGACTAATCTCACATCCACCGGTGAACTTTATTCACCTATGATGGAACTTACAAGCTTCACTCAAAGCATTCAAAACACTCTGACCCCAAATAACCTGACCCCAAATAACATTTGACATTCAACAAATAACCATTAACAAAAGAACAACATCTGTATCCTCGACATAACTTTGAAAATGATAAACTCCAACTACATTTAAATCACGTTTTCTTTGGCAGAGAAGAAATTCCCAAAGGTATCAAAACATTAAATAACTACTAAGACTTCACCTACAGACAAGTGTTAAAACCAACAAAGTACTTTTATCAGAAAGTCTCACGGGAATGTATCCAAAAACATTAAAATAACTTCTATCATTAGAACACTTAATATACTTAAATCAAATCATAGCTCATTGAATCTTCACTTCTTCAGACACCAGTTAATCTGCCTCATCAGTATACCAAATCGAGGCATAGAAGTGCTCCTCCAACTTCACCTATTCTTCAGCGAACTCAGTAAACACGCCTGCTGTCACTTCTTTACCTACATCACAAAATTCATCTATTAGCCTAATGCTAAGTAAGAAAAGCAGTAATGAAATGAAATGCTGATATCTGAATTCCTAAACATGCAATTTCTACTTTCTCATCTCAGTTGTTGTTCATCGTTTCTGTTCAGATCCCCCTGTGAAATTGGGAGTTGGATCAACTCTCCCAAAGTATAAATATCCACTGACTCATTAAGGGGCGGATTAATTCCCTTAACAGTAATCTGATTCACATAGCTGTTTTCGATCCCCCTGTTCGATGGGAAGCGGATCAAATTTCCCAAAGTCTACATATCCACTGTCTCATTAAGGGGTGGATTATTTCCCTTAACAGTAAATCTGTTTCGCATAGCTGTTTCATTATGGTCATTCCTTACCATGCCAACATGCAGTCAAATTCATTTTCGTATATTTTTAAAACACGATGCATAACATACAAACACATTCAAATAAACATATTCCTAATATTTTGTGATGTAGGCCCGAAGGCGCAAGCAAACTTCACTTACCTGGTCTCCTGGAAATCGCTCGGTTTCAACTACTTTGGAAGCCATGTTCACCTAATGTCATAAACAAAATACCATTCAGATATTCACTAAACCTCATCCTACACCATTCACAAACCTAAGGAGCTAGTTTAGAAGTTCAGATCATCGCACATTCTTGATTCAACACTAACCCCAACTCAACTCACTCACAGCATTCTCAAAAATACACTCATTACACTCTCTCTGCTATCTATCCACTAAATCTCGAGAAAACGAAGGGAAATCTTACCTAGTTTGAGGAAATGGAGATCGGAGAGGAAAATCACTTGGAGCTCTGTTGAGCTTGAGCTGAATACCGAGAAGTAAAATGAAGGAACAGTGGCGGCTAAACCTCATTAAACCTTTCCTTAAATACGTTATCCACAATAAATTTCAATTTACCATTTTATCTTTACTCATTCACTTATTAACTTAATCGCTAAATCACTCAAATTTCAATTTTTTTTAAAACATTCTCTATAAATGGAAAAGGTAAATCGGTTAATAGAAACCGGGTGTTACACTCATGATTATGCATCATGAGTATTTCTCAAGCATATGAAAATGTTTTAAGTGCATGATTTCTCCCATGAACAAGATATGAACATGAAACTTATGCAATAAGGATTAAGAGAGGGTTGAGGGTGGTTTGGCGTATGACACTGTCCAAAAGGAGGACCATGAATACGACCCACAAGGGACTATGTACACTCTCACTGTCAACTTCCTTTTCGGCACAAATCCTCCCTTAATCTATATAATGAAAACGATGAACATGAACAAGAACAAGAACACGAAAAGATCATGAACATGTGTTTCTTTAATTTGTGCATTCATGCATACATGTTAGCATTGCACTCCTTACTAAGCATTAGGCTTATAGTTTAAACCTTATGATGTAGGTGAAGAACTACCAAGTGAGGATTTCAAGTCTAATGAGGATGATTAAGGCTGGTTGCTGAAAGGTGCTCAGGGTTACAGATTGGTGGCTGGGAAGGCGATTTAAACTCCTGGTTACTACCTTTATCATGTTAGTAAGGTTATGAATACTGAGGTCTATGTAGGGTGTTTTCTTAATACAATGGATACTGGAACCTGACTGACTAAATTCTGAGTTTGAGAATGATCGTGAATTGATAGAATGATCTGTTTTGTTAGAGTTTCTCGCTACATGTATTCTAGATGAGATTATGGTTCAACTGTGCGTTAGTTTATTCAGTCATGATGAAGTTTGTGAAAGTCTGAGAGTTTCCTGTCTATCGGATGATGTTTTTCATCAGATAAAGTCTTCCATCGGATGAAGTCTTCCGTCGGATGAAGTCTTCCATCGGATGAAGTCTTCCATCGGATGATGTCTTCCATCGGATGAAGTCTTCCATCGGATGAAGTCTTCCATCGGATGAAGTCTTCTATCGGATGATGTCTTCCATCGGATGAAGTCTTCCATCGGATCATGTCTTCTATCGGAATGAAGTTTAATGAGTCACGTGCTGTGCGTGTGTCAATCGGTAGAAGTCGATAATAAGTCTTGTCGTTTTGTGATCGGAAGGAGTATAATGAGTCACGTGATGTGCATGTGTCAATCGGTAGAAGCTGATATTAAGTCTTGTCGTTTTGTGATCGGATGAAGTTTAATGAATCACGCGATGTGCATGTGTCAACCGGTAGGAGCGTGCACCATGCCTTGTCGTTTTGCGATTGGTAGATGTCCTTGAGTTTCCAATTCTCTTCGGCTAAGTGACTTAACGTTTTGTCTAATTATAAACGTTGTCTACTTATTGAGTTTTCCGCTGTACAGTTGAGGATTAAAGATAGAATTATCATCACTGAGAGAAAATTTAAAATTTTTCGTAATTTCTCTTAGTTCAGTTCAATGTTTTGGGTAGCAAAATCGGGTCTGGCAGACTCAGGGCATTACAGCGATTACATTCCAAACCTCGGTGAGATGCGATGCGGTGAGATGATGACAACGTGTGTAGAGATCTGCATGTGTTAGGATTGCATAACCTGTTTTCATGCTTCACGTTTATCTTTCAGCACTTTACTTGCTAAGGTTTGAGCCTACGGTGTGTTCTGTGGTGTAGGTACTGCTGAGCTGGTGGGTGTGTATCGAGAATCTAACTAGGAGTAGGTGACAGTTGATGGAGTGTGACCAGGGCCTCGGTTGATGACAGTGTTAGGGCAACCCGACCCAGGAAGAGCCGTAGCGTGGTGTTGATGGGGAGTAGGACTGTTTGCCTTTTGTGGGGGTATTTGTATTTGTTGTTTATAGTCCTAGTTAAGGGTGTTATGTCACCCGATACTGTGGACTTTCTTCATTTTGGCCGATAGCATTTTCGTTCTGTTGTGATGATTGTTTGGAGATTTCGTAGACTGGATAGTTGTGTAGGATTATTCTGGATTGGTTGGGATTTATTTGTTTGCAGGTACTTAGCATTTTGGAGGCGCCATTTTCAGGCGTTACTCTGCCGAAATTTTTGTGGAGGACGCTGTGGTGCTTAATGGTTAGGATTAAGGAAAATTAGTGAGTCGTTTAGCTCAGAGTAGTCCCTGTAGCGAACCGGGAATCTAGGTGGGTTTTCGGGGTGTTACAGTTATGGTGTCAGAGTGATGGGGTTGGCGTCGTTCAGTGGATTACCTAACACCGTCAGCCGCTGCCTGGGAGCACTTCGCCAACTGTAGGTATTTCTTAGAACCCTCATTCTTTTTATTTATTTACGATAGTGTTAAATGGTTCAGGGATAGAGAGGTATGTCGAGAGAGCCTAGAGGACGGGGGACATGGCCTAGAGGACAAGGGACATGGAGTGACAATTTTTAGAGTTATTCAGTACGTAAATTTTGGGGACAAAATTCTTATAAGGTGGGGTGGATGTAATACCCAGATTTTTGGGTTAATTTAATTAATTTAAATTAGGTTGGTTATTGGGTTAACTAATTATATCTCGGGAGTTTCGGTGGAGGAGTTAGACCGAGGATGAGGTGGGGGCAATTTATACAAATTTAACGGTCGAAGAACAGGATTTAACGGAATTTTGAGAGGGCAAAATAGTAATGTTATTTTATTTAATTATTATTATTATATAAAAAAAAAGATAAATAAAACGACAAAACGGCTTCTTGCCATTCTGTCGTTCGAGGGTCGAGCGCCGAAGACCCGATCGGAGAAGGAGGGAGAGAGGGGGGGCGATGATCGTCGACGATTCCTCGCCGTTTTAAGGCCAGACGACGGTGGCGATTCCAGGGTTGCCATTTCCGACCGTCTTCGCGCATAGGACCGAACGGTAAGTCTGCATGTTCACCTGTTTCGGTTCTGTTCGTGGACGAGGGTGATGAGCGGGTTTGAGCTCCGATCACCGGCCGATTTTGGGAGTTCTTGGCATGGGTTTGCCGACCCTTGGACCAGCAATGGTCGCCGAGCTGTGAGGAGCTCAATTTGAGCGAAAAACAGAGAAGTCACAATATGTGTTCTTCAGTTTTTTTTGTGTGAAGCCTTAGGGTTTTGTTAGATTATTCTAATTAGGTGTGAGGGTGGTTGATTGGTGAGCAATTGGGTGAAAATTGATGGAAAACCGAGAGGGGGAGAATTTTCGGTTTAGGGCAGATTCAGGTTTGCTGTTTCTAACCTAGCTACAGCCATTCATTTTGAATTTCCTTTTTAGCAGGTTAAACTAGGTTGTTAGGGGAGTACGTGGCCGTTGGAATCGTTCAATTCTGATAACCGACGCAAAAGTTACGCGCGTATGAAGTTTTGGGTCAGTTTTTACCGAACCCAAATTAGTGGTCCGTTTAGTTAGGTTTTAGTTGGGTTAGTCTAGAAATAGTAGTTTGAGAGTAAATTGATGAATGTAAGGTTATTTTTAATGAAATTTGAATGTTTATCGTAGGACGAGCCGTAGGTGGACAGAGAACCAAGCATCCTCAGCGAGCTAGAATGCCAGGTAAGTAATAGTGTGGTTGAGAATGTTTGAGAGTCGCCCAGAAGGGCCTACACCACAGTTGTTTGCATGTTGTGAGTCGTGTGTATGTCGTGAGTAGTCGGTATGTGATGTGGATGTGCAGTCGTCGTTGGTTGGTCATGGTATGCAGGTTATGAGTCGTAGGTACGTGTGTGATGTGTAGTCATCGTTAGTGGTATGTTGTGAGTCCTGCATACGTGGTGGGTTGTGGGTACGGATGTGGACGAGAAGTTGTCGTTAGTTGGGCATGTTACGTAGGTTGTGAGTTTTGCGTCGGTTGTGGGCTAGTTGTGGGTCAGTCGTGCATAGGTTATGAGTCTGGTGAGGTTGTGGGTTAGTCGTGCGTAGAAGGTGAGTCAGTGAGGTTGCGGGGCTGTATGTAGGTAGTGAGCCTTGTGAGGGTTGTGGGACAGTTGTACGTAGGTGGTGAGCCTTGTGAGGGTTGTGGGACGGTTGTATGTAGGTAGTGAGCCTTGTGAGGGTTGTGGGACGGTTGTATGTAGGTAGTGAGCCTTGTGAGGGTTGTGGGACAGTTGTACGTAGGTGGTGAGCCTTGTGAGGGTTGTGGGACAGTTGTACGTAGGTGGTGAGCCTTGTGAGGGTTGTGGGACAGTTGTACGTAGGTGGTGAGCCTTGTGAGGGTTGTGGGACGGTTGTATGTAGGTAGTGAGCCTTGTGAGGGTTGTGGGACAGTTGTACGTAGGTGGTGAGCCTTGTGAGGGTTGTGGGACGGTTGTATGTAGGTAGTGAGCCTTGTGAGGGTTGTGGGAAAGTTGTACGTAGGTGGTGAGCCTTGTGAGGGTTGTGGGACAGTTGTACGTAGGTGGTGAGCCTTGTGAGGGTTGTGGGACAGTTGTACGTAGGTGGTGAGCCTTGTGAGGGTTGTGGGACAGTTGTACGTAGGTGGTGAGCCTTGTGAGGGTTGTGGGACAGTTGTACGTAGGTGGTGAGCCTTGTGAGGGTTGTGGGACAGTTGTACGTAGGTGGTGAGCCTTGTGAGGGTTGTGGGACAGTTGTACGTAGGTGGTGAGCCTTGTGAGGGTTGTGGGACAGTTGTACGTAGGTGGTGAGCCTTGTGAGGGTTGTGGGACAGTTGTACGTAGGTGGTGAGCCTTGTGAGGGTTGTGGGACAGTTGTACGTAGGTGGTGAGCCTTGTGAGGGTTGTGGGACAGTTGTACGTAGGTGGTGAGCCTTGTGAGGGTTGTGGGACAGTTGTACGTAGGTGGTGAGCCTTGTGAGGGTTGTGGGACGGTTGTATGTAGGTAGTGAGCCTTGGGAGGGTTGTGGGACAGTCGTACGTATGTGGTGAGCCTTGGGAGGGTTGTGGGACAGTCGTACGTATGTGGTGAGCCTTGTCAGGGTTGTGGGATAGTTGTACGTCGGTAATGAGCCTTGTGAGGGTTGTGGGACGGTTGTGCGTAGGTTGTGAGTTTGGTGAGGTTGTGGGTCATGGTATGTAAGTGGTGAGTCTTGCATACGTGGTGGGCCGTAAGTCCTGATGTGGACGAGAAGCTGTAACACCCGAAAAATTTTGATAACGATTGTAGCCTTAGCTTAGACTATAACACGTTGTATTAGTATATGAAATTGGAAGAGAAAGGGAGAAGAATTGTATGAAATTAGAAGTAAAATAAAGAAATGGTTGAAAAGTCAAAAATGCATGAACCAATAGGAATTTAATGAAATAAAATGTTGGAAAATTGAATGAAAGAAGTGATTAAGGAAGCAATCACGTTGGAAGAAAAGAGAAAGGAAAAGAGTGGGTTTAAATTGCAATTTGAGAAAAAATGGTGGAAAGAAACAAAAAGTAAGAAATGATGATTTTTATAAAAAGGTTAATTAAGTGTTAAAAATGGTAAAAATTCTATTCTTCCTCCTTTCTTCTTCGTGAAAGACCAGCGGCCATTAGTGGCTTCCTCCCTCTCTTTTCTTCAATTTCTCAAGGTGATTTAAGGTAAAAATAAGTGGGTTTTGGATTTTATATGTTTAGGTGTTGATTATTGGTGTTTTAAGGGTATTTAGAGTGAGTTTAGTGAGGGTTTGGAAACCCTAGAATGTGAGGTCCGTATTGTTGATTCATTGGCTGTATTTTCTTCCTATTTTGATAATTTAATTGTTGGATGGATTAGTTTAGGTGGTTTGAGTGGTTAGATTGAAGATTGGAGGAGTGTTACACAAAAACCGGTTGTGAACACTAGGGTGGCCGATTCTGTTTTGACAATTTTGGGTTGGCCAAGTGAGTTGTTTGGATAAATTAAGTGTTTCAATGGATAGGAGACGTGTAGAGGTTCGCGGATTAGGGTGGGGCATCGAAATTCGTTGAAAAACAAGGGAGTTATGACTGTTTGAAGTTTAACGGTAAAATTTGGGTAAAAATCGGATTTTGTGTTTTGTGAGTGAAATGTGTTTTAAGTGTTGTTAAGTTTTAGTTAGGAAATTCTTTAGATTTTCTTGGTAACTTATTAAGTTAAGTTTTGTTGTTTTAGGTCCTCGATCTAGTGAAGTGGTTGGGCGAATTGAGAAATTGGAAGCCGAGCAACTAGGTAAGTAGTGGTAGCTATCCTTTCGCCTTCGGGCCTACACCATAGAACGGTAGGGTAATGGTATTTATTTCGTGTTGTGTTACATATTGCTGGCATGCATCATGGTTTTCAGTTACGAGTTTCTTGCATGGTTGGGTTGTGAGTGTGAAATGTAATCAGATAAGTAAATTGTAAAATGCATCTTGACTAGTGTGCCTTGTCGGGATTACGTGCTGGAGTGTAGCACCCCGAAGGGAACTCTACGAGAGGTGACCAGCTAAAATACGCAATCTGGATTAGTGTGCCTTGTCGGGATTACATGCTGGAGTGTAGCTGTAACGCCCCGAGTTATCTGAACCCGGTTCGTTACACAGAAGCCCGTACATGACTAAGAAATCCCAACTGTTTTAATATTACTATTATTATATATATTTTTTTTTAACTTTTCTCAACATTCAGCATTTGACATAAGCTAAAATCTTAAAACATTTAAAAACTTGCAGCGGAAATCATTTGGACAGCAATAGAGTTAAACAAAACTATGAACGTTGTTTGAAGTGTAAGAAATAATCGGCTAAAAGAAATAGAGGTTTAAATCGTGAAATACTTGGAAAGTCGCAGAAGTCAAACGCATTTGCAGATGGATAAAGTCAACGGAAGAAGCAGAAACAGGCTTCTACCGATGACGTAGACCAGAAGAGTTGGAAACAAAAGACATCTCTCGGTGGACTGCATCTACCGATGACGTCAGTCAACTAAATTACTTATTCAACATCTACCGATCGCAAAGCGACAAAACCTATTACCCACTCATACCGGTAGTGCATTATCTACATCTTCCGATAGCATTGAACCTACATCATCCGATGACTTAACTGAAGACATCTTCGAATAGAATTAAACCTACATCATCCGATGGCTTAACTGAAGACATCTTCCGATAGAATTAAACCTACATCATCTGATGGCTTAACTGAAGACATCTTCCGATAGACAACATAACTATAACTCAACATCTTCCGATAGACATCATCTAACGATAGAAGACAGAGCGACATTTCAACTATTTCTTGCTATGCCAACACAACTTAAGTACAGAAAGAATTTACTTATTTCACTAAGACCATTCAGAAATAACTCGAATCATTGCACCACTCAAATCCAGTAAAAACCAACATTAGAAAAAGAAAACTCAACAGAATATCATTATCTGAAAATCTCACAACGTATTCAAAGTATTAAACCTCTACTAACATGAAAACTCAACATACTTAAATTAAAACACTGTCAACTGAAACTTCACACCAACTGACATCAGTTAAATCGCCTCATCAAGTACCAGATCCGTGGCATGAATGTGCTCCTCCAACCAGTCTATCCATCAACAAGCTCAGAGAAATCACCTGCTGTTACTTCCTCACCTACATCACAAAACTCATCTATTAGCCTAATGCTAAATAAGCGAAGTGATAATGAAATGATATGCTGAAACTTAAATCCTAATTATGCAGTTTCTACTTTCTCATCTCAGTTGCACATTTGTTCATTCACTGATCTGATCCCTCGATTCCCTTGGGAGTGGGATCAATTCTCCCAATGTTATACATCCTCTTCATCAGTTAATGGGTGGATGAATTCCCTTAACAGCCAATGCATTTCAATCTGTACATGCCTTTCTATAACATTACATGAAAGTTCATTTTCGTGTTCTTAAAAAAAAACATGATGCATGACATACAGGAAATACTCAAACATGCATACACCTAGTGTTCTGTGATGTAGTCCCGAAAGCACACACAATACTTCACTTACCTGGCTCTCTTGGAAATGCTTAGTTTCAACTACTCCAGAAGCTCGCTCACCTAGGGTCATGACATGTGATGACCCGAATATGCACGTATGGGTACGATGGCTGCACGAACCGGAACCCGGATGGCAGTACGTCCGCGCGGGCGAACCGAAAGGTGACAGTCGTAAAAAGGGGGTCGTCACAATCCCACATCGCTTGGGGAAGTATGTGGAAATGAAACATATGTAAAGAAACCCTTCCAACATAGCAAGACGCGTTTTGGAGCACGATTGGCAACGAATCCCATAAGAACTCCGAAGTTAAAAGTGCTTCGGCGAGAGTAATTCCAGGTTGGGTGACCTTCCGGGAAGTTCTCGCCAAACAAATTCGTGAGGGGAGGATATTGGGACACGACCCAATCCTCAGAGCGGACAATATCTTGCTGGGAAAAGAGGTCGTTACATGACAGTACATTAATCCAACTCTCACTAGAACTTACCAAAATCAATAAAATGCTTGAGGAAACCGATTGAAACTCTGCTACCCGTGCATTCCTATTTATCACCAAGAACCCGAACCTACCCTTAATCACAGCATCCTCAAATCTCCACATTGTATTCTCTCAGTTATCTAATCGCTAAAAAGAAAGAAAGCAAGGAAGACTTACCTAGATTGAAGGAGAATCGGGTGAGAGAATCGCCTAGAGAGCTCTACTGCTCGAGCTGAAAATCGAAAGAGGGAAATAGGGAATAGTGGCAGCTATGGTGTATTAACACTTCCCTTAAATACGTTACCCGTTCTTAAAACCTCACTTTACATAAATGCCCTTGCTTAGTCACTCACTAACCTAATAAATAAATCCCCTAATTCTTTCATAAAATGCACATCATATTTGATAAATTAAATTTGGTTTAGCAGAACCGGGTGCTACATTAGCACCCTGAGGGGATCTCTATGATGGATGATTGGCTAAAATACGTAAAGTTTGAGAGTATGAATTCCTAGACGGTTATAGAATTCTACGATCGACGAGGGAGATCATGTATGGCCATCCTAGACGGTTATGGGATGAGAGCTGTCTGGTCTTGCTCTGGTGGTTCTGAGTGTGACCGTCTTAGACGGTTATAGGATGTGTGCCTACTCAAATCACACGGCTTATGAAACGATTAAAGCAACGAACAGTAAATAAACACAACTGAGTGGTAGAAATTACATGTGTTAGATTGATTGCATTGTGTTGTTGCATTTGGTATTCCCTACTTGCTAAGAATTAGACTTACGTTTTGTGTTCTATGGTGTAGGTGACGAGTTCTTTACAGGTGAGGTAGATAAGATAGCCAAGGACTAGGCCAAAGTCAAAGGAGTACGAGGTGCGCCGATGCAGGCTGTTGTCGGGGCATCTTGGCCACTGTCTTCCTCGGGTAGTGTGGGAGGTGAATGTTTTGTTGTAGATGTCTTTTATAAGTGTTTTGTAAATACTTTGTTTGAGAAAAGTTAGAAAAACTGGAAGATTTTGATACGTTGTATTTGTCACTGTTTTTGTAAATATTTTGAAAGGTTGTGAGTCGGTTGTGTTGATGGATAAAGGTCGTACGTATTTGTGGTATTATATGTTTTTGGTTTTGATTTCAGGTTTGGGTTTTTAAAGTTGTAGGCGTTATGCCGTCCGTTTTGATTTTTAAAGTAATTAACGTCGGGTTTACTTTCTCTATTTTTTTTATTAACCATTTTAAGTTGGTTTTTTCAAGATTTTCACGGGACACAGAGTTTAGAGTGTCGAGATTGTATGGTTAAACTTTTAGGATTTATTGAAGTGTTTTGCTCGTAGAAAAATGAAGAAAAGTCGGAAAAGTTGAAAAAATTGAAATTTGGGCATTTTTGGGCTGAAAAACAGAGCGTGTGGCGATCGATCGCCCACGGGCACATTTTTGGGCTGAAAAACAGAGGGTGTGGCGATCGGTCGCCGCTGGGTGCCGATCGATCGCCCACGGGGCGCTCGCTGGACGCGCGCGCGGCGCCCAGCAGCGCCCCAACATGTTTTTTTTTTTAAATTTTTATTTTTTTCCTATTTCTGAATTGTTTTGACCCGACATTTTCTGACGTATTTTAAACGTATTTTGATCACGTTTCCCAACAACTTTCGAGGGTTCGAAACACCCGAAAAACCAAGTCGAAAAATTTACAAAAATCAATTTAAACGTCGTTTTAAAAACGGGATTGGTTATCCAAGTAGCGTACCAAGCCAGGGCGGGTTCGAGGGCGTTACAGAAGTCGTCGATAGTTTGTCATAGTGTGTAGGATGTGAGTCTTGTGTGTGTTGCGGCCATAGGTGCGTATGTGTTTGTGTAGTCATTGTTAGTTGTATGTTGTGAGTCTTGCATACGTGGCGGGTTGTGGGTACGGATGTGGACAAGAAGTTTTCGTTAGTTGGGCATGTTGTGTAGGTTGTGAGTCATGTGTAGGTTGTGGTATAGTTTTGTGTAGGTTGTGAATCTTGTGTAGGTCGTGGGCTAGTTGTGTGTATGTTATGAGTCTTGTGCAGGTTATGGGTTAATTATAAATATATTACGAGTCTTGTGCTGGTTTTGGGTTAGTGGCACGTATATTATGAGTTCTGTTCAGGCGGTGGGTGAGTTGTACGTCAGTTGTGAGTTTTGTGCACGTTATGGGTTGTAGGCACGTTTGTGATGTGATGCGTATGTGGAGTCGTATTTAGTTGATTGCGATGCGTATGTGGAGTCGTAATTAGTTGATTATTGTTAGAATGCATTATGTTTTAAAAGCCACGTAAAATATTTTGAGCATGTTTTTAAGCACGGAGGGAGAGTAGAGAAGGTGAGGTACGGTGTGGACAGGCGACAGTGGGCTGAAGTGTGACTGTGGGCCCCGCATCTAGGACGAGCTGGAGTGGTGGCGACGTGCCGATGGCAGCGCGGTGTATCGACCGACTGTCTTGGGTGGTTGCACTTCGAGTCGGGACAGTGGCTGAAATGTAACTTGTGGGCCCCGCATCTGGGACGAGCTGGAGTGGTGGCGACGAACTGATGGCAGCGCGGTGTATTGATCGATTGTCTCGGGCGGTTAAATTTCGAGTCGGGACAGGGGGTTTTGGGTGTGACTTATAGACCTCGTTCTTGGAGGAACCGGGACGGTGGTGACGTGCCGGTAAACAGTGCGGTGTACGGACTGACTGCCCTGTGCGGTTACATTCCAAACCTTGGTGAGATGCGATGCGGTGAGATGATGACAACATGTGTAGAGACCTGCATGTGTGAGAATTGCATAACCAGTTTTCATGCTTCACGTTTATCTTTCAGCACTTTACTTGCTAAGCTTTGAGCTTACAGTGTGTTCTGTGGTGTAGGTACTGCTGAGCTGGTGGGTGTGTATCGAGAATCTGACTAGGAGTAGGTGACAGTTGACGGCGTGCGACCAGGGCCCCGGTTGATGACAGTGTTAGGGCGACCCGACCCAGGAAGAGCCATAGCGTGGTGTTGATGGGGAGTAGGATTGTTTGCCTTTTGTGGGGGGTATTTGTATTTGTTGTTTATAGTCATAGTTAAGGGTGATATGTCACCCTATACTGTGGACTTTCATTTTGGTCGATAGCATTTTCGTTCTGTTATGATGATTGTTTGGAGATTTCGTAGACTGGATAGTTGTGTAGGAGTATTCTGGATTGGTTGGGATTTATTCGTTTGTAGGTACTTAGCATTTTGGAGGCGCCATTTTCATGCGTTACTCTGCTGAAATTTTCGGGGAGGATGCTTTGGTGCTTAATGGTTAGGATTAAAGAAAATTAGTGAGTCGTTTAGCTCAGGTAGTCCCTACAGCGAACCGAGAATCCGGGTGGGTTTTCGGGGCTTTACATGTGTAGTTTGATCATCGATAGTATGAGTTGCACCAATGTAGCAAGCACATTACTAGTCCAAAAATTGAACTTGAAAATCTAGCAACATCCAAAACCATACAAGTAGAAATAGTTAAGTGATTGTAGAGAAATCAAGGTGACTAAACAGGTGAAAGTTCCTTTATCAATTGGAAGGTATCAAGATAAAGTTTTATGTGATATAGTGCCGATGCAAGCTACACACATACTTTTGAGAAGGCCTTGGCAATTTGACCGAAACGTCAAGCATAATGGTTACAAGAATGAGTATTCGTTGGTTTACAATGGAAAAACCATGATCCTTACACCATTAAAGCCATGGGAGGCAATTGTAAACCAATAGAGGATCGCAAAGGAATTCCAAAAGATTAGGGCCGAAAAAGAGAAAGGGAGTGGAGAAAGAAAAATAGTTGAAAAGAGCACAAAAAGTGATGAAAAATCGAGGGAAAGAGGAAACAAAAGTCGAATGAGAAACATATAGTGTTGATGAAGAAAAGTGAGGATAAGCGTGAGATGATTTTGCTTTTATATAAAGATATTTATTTATCATCTAACGACTTACCAAATTTTCTTCCAAATGTTGTTTCATTTCTTTTGCAGAAAAATAAACATGAAATTCTTGTGGATTACCAAAGAGAAATTTCTCCGTTGAAAGAGATTAAGAAGCAAAAAAATCTCATACCAAGTACGTTAGTTCCAAGTCGACAAGAAACATTAAATAGGTTTAAGTGGTTGGTAATGCCATATGATTTATATATTGCACCTATTATATACATAAGGTTGATAAATAATATGTCGAAATATTTTATTAGAAACTTTGTCATTGATTACTTTACACACAACTTGGTTTACGAAAAAAATTTAGATACACATTTTGCGAACTTCAAATCTGATTTTAGGGTTTTAAAAGATTTTATTTCAATTAGATATTATTCACTGCTTGATATTATTGATTATTTTAATCCATTAAATCCGTTAAATTTATTAATTTTGTTTACTAATAAGTTTGCTCTTGTGCATGAAAGTAAAGCTGATGAATTTGTTAAGAAATTTCATGCAATGGTAAGATGTATTTTTGAACTTAGAGATTGGATTTGGCTACATCTACAGAAAGAAAAGTTTCTGAACAAACCGAACAACAAGTTACAACCTCGAGGAGATAAACCTTTCTAAGTCCTAGAGCGCATCAAGGGCATCGCTTACAAGATCTACCTATCGAGTGAATACGGTAATGTAAGCACACCCTTTAATTTTACTAACTTATTCTTATATGATGCAGAAGATTCGAGGACGAATCTTTTCGAATAGAGAGGGAAAGATGTGAATCGATGAGCGATAAATCTCAAAGTCAAAGATCATGATCTATTAGAAGATGAAGAAGGTCTGATGAACAAAGCTTCAAATAGTTTAGTTGTGAAAACTCGAGAAAAAGAGTCACTACAACATAAACAAATGACTATGAAAATAAAGAGCTTTGTAGCTGTAACTTCCCCTAAACCTATTCCTCGAAATTCCTGTAAAATTTTTCATTTTGAAACATTAAGTAATTTCGACTTCGAAAGCTTTAAATCGAATCTAATTTATTGGAATTGTCTTGAAAATCATTTAAAGAAAATATATTTAAACATAAGAACAATCGGCCAAATGAATTGAGGGCAAAAAGGGAAACCGTGCCCAAAATGCATGGCCGATCGATTGATCGCCCCTTTCTTTCTCCCCATAACCGATCGATCGCCCTCATAAGCGATCGATCGGCTACCTCTCTGGAATTAACCAGAAAGGGCGCCATACATATTGCCGATCGATCGCCATACATATTGGCGATCGATCGGCAACCTCTCTTGAATTTGTTCTAGAGAGTTGCCTTAATTCTTTTCTTCTTCCTTCCCCAGTACACTTCCCCACTATAATGCTCTACTCTTTCCTTCACTCTTCCCTTCAACTCCAACACCAAACAACATACTAAACACTTTAACATACTCTCACTCACACATCCTTCAATTCACCCACCACTATAAATGCGACTCAAAGCGTTTAAAAACGAAGTCAATTTCCTAAAAACAAACTGTGTGGTTCCGTTTGAGAACTAAACATTTTCCCTACGAGGTTTATAAATCACCAAGCAGTTCCAGTAAATTTCAAAATAAAAATCATCACTTAACATTCTAACATTCATCATAAAGTCGTACAAGATCCCAAAACATCACCGTATGCCCTATTCGGTACCAAGCTCCCTATCATGTATTTTCTATACCATTTTCCATATCAATACCTATTAGCCCAAAATAACCCAAATTCCTTAAAATACCTAACCATTACCCTCATGGGTCAAAATGCGCGTCGACTGCCCAGTACGCTCCCACGGGCACCCTTCTTCAACCAGGTCATGCGTCGGGTGGAGGAATGTCTCCCTCACCTGTATCAAAGTCACCTACACCATAGAAATAAACTATGAGCTAAAGGCTCAGTAAATCTATGTAAATGAAAATGCATGCTATGCGTGCGGGGTTCATAAAATCATGCATTCCTTTTTCATTATTTAGTTACATAACGGGAGGTGTCACCAGGGATTGACTCTCACCAGATGGAGAGGGCACATCTCGCGGTTAGATAGCCCTTTCCATCTACCGGGAGGAAAACATGCTTCTCCTCTAGAGACAGCCATGTCTGAACCCCACCCCGACGTGACCGGGATTACATGCATTCATATCTTTCATTAGTCATTTCTTTTTGTAAAAACACATGCGAAAATTCATTTTGCGTGCTAGTTTACAAAACATGATGCATGGACATGGATCTGTGCAATGAAAGTAAAGGAAACATAAAGAATACATAAAACCTAATGAAAAACGTTCTAACACGACGACTATCCTAAACTACTCATCCAACCTACACTAAACGATAATTCACCAAATATCCTCGAACAATAACACTCTTATGGTGTAGGCCGGATCGGCCAAACGAGTCACGAAGACTTACCTCGTGTCCGTAGCACACCGCGCTCCATCCACGAGCGTTGTTCACCTAAAACATTTCACAACACACGACATTAAACCGAGTCTAAATCATCGAACTTAGAAAACTAACGGAACTCCTAGCTAAAGAAAATTTCCTAAAACTCTATCTTAACTCATTGAGGTATTTCATCGAGTAATTTATGTTCAAGAACATCCAAACCCCCATTAATGAGGTTTTTAAAACCTCCAACCACCAAACACTTCAACAACCTCCAATAAACTATCAAACTTCCACCAATAACCATAAATACATCCATTAGAGTTGTAATTAGGGTAAACCTAGCCGTTTCTAACAAAATCTGACTATTTCGCAAAACCTTAAACGAAACCCTAACCGTTTAACAACTCAAAAACCAGAAATAAACCTTCCAAAATCTTAGAATCTTACCTAGGAAGTTGTTTTGGAGAAGAAACGTGAAGAACTGAGTCACCGGAGGAGGAAGAATCGCCGGAGGAGAGAACCGCGTGAGGAGGAAGGAGAATTACCGTTGGAGGTGATTTTTGCAGAGAAGAAATCAATAAGTGATGAGGGAGGGAGAGAAATGTGATTTTTATTAAAATTTGGCTTGTCAAATTACCATATCGCCCCTCCATTTGATTTTCTATTTGTTTCGTTACTTATTTCGTTAATTTGCTAACGATTCGTTTTCTCCAAAAAATTTTTATTTCCCATAAAATCCATATAAACCATAAGGGTTCTATTAAAGCTCTCCGTTTTCAAAACGAGTTTATTTCACTTATTTGCAAAATGCCATTACATATTGGAATAAATTAAATTCTGTAAAACCGGGTGTTACATTCCATCCACCTTAATTAAAATTTTGTCCTCAAAATTTGATTACACAAACAGTTCAGGATACCTAGACATCATATCCTGCTGCCTCTCTCAAGTAGCTTCCTTTACGTCATGGTTCCACCATAGGACTTTTACCAGCGGGATCTCCTTATTGCACAATACTTTGATAGAGGACTCTAGAATCTGCATTGGCCTCTCCACATAGGTCAGTGTTGGTTGCACCTCGATCTCCCTTGTCTCAATGACGTGTGATGGATGACGCACGCATCTTCTAAGCATCGATACGTGAAACACATTGTGGATGCCCTCCATTGACGCCGGAAGTTGTAATTGATATGCCATTTTTCCAATCCTTTTCAAAATAGGGAACGGCCCCACATAACGAGGGTTCAACTTACCTCTTCTTCTGAACTGCATCACACCCTTAAACAGAGAAATCTTCAAATATACCTCATCACCTTTCTTGAACTCCAATTCCCTCCGTCTGGTGTCAACATAACTTTTCTGGCAGCTCTGTTCTATCTCTATACGTTGCCTGATAACAGCAATCTTCTCCGCTGTTTGCTGTAAAATATCTGGGCTGATTATACTAGCTTCGCCAACTTCATCCCAATATAGCTGAGACCTGCATTTCTGACCATACAACGCTTCGTATAGAGCCATGCCAATCGTAGCCTGGAAGCTATTGTTGTACGAGAACTTAATCAAGGGCAAATATCGGCTCCACGAGCCCTGAAACTCCAGCATGCAAGCTCTGAGCATATCCTCAAGAATCTGATTTGTTCTTTTTGTCTGTCCGACAGTCTGAGGATGAAACACTGTGCTGAAATTTAGCTGAGTTCCCATCGCTTTATGCAGACTCTTCCAGAATTTCGAAGTAAACCTGACATCTCTATCAGGGACAATTGAAATGGGTACTCCGTGCAATCTAACAATCTCCTGCACATACAGCTCGGCAAGCTGATCCATAGAATAGGTCATCTTCATTGATAGAAAGTGGGCTGACTTTATCAACTGGTCCACTATTACCCAGATGTCATCGTGTCCTTTTGTCGTTCTCGGGAGTCCAACTATAAAATCCATGGAGATATGCCCCCATTTCCACTCCGAAATCGGCAGTGGCTGTAAGGTTCCGGCTGGCCTTTGATGCTCTGCTTTGACCTGTTGGCAAACCAAACAGATTTCCACGTACCTGGCAATCTCCTTCTTCATGTTCGGCCACCAGAAGTGTTGTCTCAGGTCTCCATACATTTTCGTGCTCCCGAGATGCACTGAGTATGCCGAGGAATGTGCCTCGGTTAAGATCTCTCTCTTCAACTCCCCATCGTTAGGCACGTGCCACCTATGCTTGAATCTCAATACGCCATCATCTGACAGGCTTAAATTGGACGGGTCCTCAGATGTCATGCTTGACCGATATCTCTCACACTCCAAGTTTTCCTTCTGAGCTTCTCGGAGTTTGTCAATTATTGTCGGCCTAAGAGAAATATTCGTGAGCATAGTGGATAACTCAGCCACAATCTCCACATCAAACCTCTCAATCTCAGACCTAAGCATTGCCGACATTGATGCAAGCAAAGGCTGACTCGTAGTGGGCATTCGGCTCAAGGCATCAATGACTTTATTTGCCTTCCCTGGGTGGTATTCAATTTCAAAGTCATAATCTTTAACGAACTCCAACCACCTTCTTTGCCGCATGTTCAACTCTTTCTGTGTAAACAGATACTTTAAGGTCCTGTGATCTGAGAACACCTCGCATTGCTGCCCATACAGATAGTGTCTCCAGATTTTTAACGCAAAGACGATGGCTGCTAATTCCAGATCATGCGTGGGATAATTTTGCTCATACGGCTTCAACTGCCGAAAAGCATAAGCAATAACTCTCTCTTCCTGCATCAATATGCATCCAAGCCTGATTTTTGAGGCATCGCAGTAAATACTGAATTTATCGCCTTCAACTGGCAGTGTTAAAATGGGTGCCGTAGTCTAGAGATGTTAAACGAGCGAGCCAAGCCGAGCCGAGTCGACAAAGTCCCAGCTCACTGAGCCTACCGAGCCAAACGAGCCGAGCCTAATGAGCCTGCCGAGCCTAACGAGCTGATCAAAAAAATTTCCAACTCGAGCCGACTCGCGAGCCGCTAGCCTAATGAGTTGAGCCGAGCTGAGCTGGCCCAAAGAGCCTAAGGAGCCGAGCTTAACGAGCAGAGCTTACATAAATAAAGATTTCCGACTGTATAACTAAAATATATAATAAAATATACTATAATCACCTAAATTTAAAATAAATACTTCCTCAAATTCTTATTCAATGCATAAAATAAACTAAAAATGTAAGTGAAAAATAACATAACTCATGATTGGTTGCCGTCGGGCTCATCGTTGTCCTCACCCTCTTGTGGAGGGCGATATGGTCTCAACAGGTGCTCCGGAAAGATAGGTAAACTTGGGTTCGCTGGATCCAAATGGTTATAATGAGCATTTAAGGCTCTCACATATCGTGCAAAGAAGTTCGTCTGCTCAACCGAATGATTTTGCATATGCGTCAACCAATGTTCGATGCGTCTTTGCTGATCAGAAATATTTTCTAGCCTTTGTCTTGCATCCTGTTCAAAGCTGACATGTTGATTGGAAATATTTTCCAGTCTTTGTCTTACATCTTGTTCAAAGCTGGTATGTTGAGCAGCGAGATTGGTATGTGTATCGGAAATATTTTCCAACCGTTGTCTTACATCTTGTTCAAAGCTCGTATGTTGAGCAGCGAGATTGGGAAACATTTGGCCTTGTTGGATGGTAAGATTTTCTAACATCTGCCCCACATTGTTAGTTGAGTAAGAGCGGGGTGGCACGACAGATGATGAAGGGGCATCTTGATCAGGAGACATAGTTGATTGCTTTTCATATCGCTGTTTTTGACGAATCTCGGCGCGCTCTCTTTTTGCCTCCGCTATGCTAAATTGTTGTGCACAAGTCATATTACCATCTTTGCGCCGGATACGAGGCAATTGAGGCAATGGCATTAGTGAAGGAGAAATTTCAGCATCATTAGCATCCTTAATGAATCCCAATCCATTTGCTTTAGCTTCGCCGTACGACCAATTTGGTATTCTTAAAATATTTGAAGAGTCATAAAGCTTTGGCTGAATCCTAGGCTCACCAGTTGAGCTCATAGGGACATTTTCTGCCGCGATTAGGTGCATGATAAGGATAGGGTGGATATGGCCAGCAGGGGAACCCTTACGATATGCACTGATATTATTATGAATAATTCGCCCCACATTTATGGAGCAACCAGTGAGAATGCAATAAAGGAGTACCGCCCACTCTTTGGTAAGCTCGGACCTCTGGGACGTCGGCATCCAGTTTCCCCCGATAAACCTGCACCAAGCTTGAGCGTAGCAGTTGAGACAACTTAGTATCAAGTGTAATGGTTGAGCTCAGTTGACGATTGAGTAAACCTATTGTGAACCTCGGTGTCCCATCTCTTGTATGATCATCTCATAATCTGGTCCCTCTTCCATCATCGTATGATAATCATCTTCATATAAGTTCTCCAACCCAAACTTAGCATTAATGACCTGGGCAGAGAAATTGATGATCTTGTTGCGAACTTCAACCGTACTATCTGAATTGGATACTCTCAAATTTGCGTAGAATTCGCAAACGATACTTACGTTCGCATCACCACCTAATGCAGCAAGAGTCTCCCAATTTCGTTGCTTAAGCATGTCTAAAATATTTCCAGCATACCGATCGGGTTGAAATTTGATTTCGCATATAATAGGTTTATTTTTGGCCATGAAATCCATAAAATATTTTCTTGCCTCAGAGTTTACGAACGAGAGATTAATTTGAGAGCATGAGCTTGAAGAACCTTTTAAACGTTTTGGCTTTGGCGGCATATTATTGTTTTAACCTGTGAAAGAACACAAATACTAAACACTCAAATAAACAACAAATAAACAACAAGATATTTGTGTTGTGTGCAATAACTTCCAAATAACTTCCAACACACAAAATATAAAGAGAATTATCGACTTAGAATTCTCATAGACATTTCATCGAACAATTGGCATGCACAATTAGAAAACTTCGTTCACAATTAATTTTGTATCTCAAACCAACCTCATCAATCAAAATCAACCCAAATTCCACAAACTAATACAAAGTAATCTAATTATTCAATTAAATTATCAAATTGTGGAAGAAATATAACTTGGTCGGATGGTGAGCCTTACTGAGCTGGATTCGCAGAGGTCGAAACTGTGGTGCGAATTGCGATACTATGATTGACGATGGGAGGGGAGGCGCTGCGAAGTGCGAAGGCAAATTCAGCAGTTTTCGGCGTTGAGTTTAGTTGCAGAGAAAGGGTTAGACCGTTAGAGACAGGGACGATTGATTGGGACTCGGGGGTTGCAGGTTGCTGTGCTGACCTAAACAGGCTAAACAAAACTAAAGTCTGATCTGTTTTAACTTTTAAACAGATCGAGAGCCGATCAGTCACCCAAAGTTGGGGCGATTGATCGGCTCAAAACAAATCGAGAGCCGATCAATCGCCCCAAGTGGGGCGACTGATCGGCTCTTGATCTGTAATTCTATTGTAATTATGTTTTAAACAGATCGTCAGTCGATCAATCGCCCAAAGTGGGGCGACTGATCGGCGCTCGATTTGTTTTGAGCCGATCAATCGCCCCAACTTTGGGCGACTGATCGGCTCTCGATCTATTTAAAAAAATAGAATTACATATTTACATATCAAGAGCCGATCAATCGCCCTAAGTGGGGCGACTGATCGGCTCTTGTGTAATTCTGTTTTATAAACAGATCAGACATTTATTTAAAAAAACAAATATCTTAAAAAAATATAATCTTATAAATTTATAAATTTTGACATTTGCATCACTACAAATTAAATACATCCCAACTAGGTTGGCACCTATCTAATCGTCAATCATTTGCAAAATGTCAAAAAAAATTACAAAATGAAAATATTATAAAAGCTAATCTTCTTCGAAGTCCAAATTTTGAAATTCTTCTAGTATTTCGTCCCCTCTTTGTTGGTTTCTAGTACTCGCATAATTCCAATCCTTCATGCAAAAAAGTGCCTCTACGAGATCAGGTGCAAGTTATCCTTGTCGATCATCATACACATGTCCACCTGCACTAAAAGCAGATTCCGATACTACAGTTGAGACCGGAGGTGTTAGTAGATCTCGTGCCATTACAGACAGAATAGGATATGTGGTGGAAAACATTTTATACCAATTTAAATTATCAAAATTTTCTTCTCGAGAAAATTGATATCGAGTGTCAAAATAAATTTCTAGTTCATTTTGCATAGAACTAGAATATGCATCTGTATCTAATTGTAACGCCCCGAATTATATAAACCCGGTTCGCTACACATAATACTGAATCACACTATGACATTCTGAGAAAATTTCAAAATTTCACTCAACGGTCAAAGTTTGACCCTTAAAATGTTAAAACTTGCAGCGAAATTTCATTTGTATAAAACGAAATTTATTAATTAATTAAAATATTAAAGACAATTGGTTGAAAGAAAACAAACAAAACAGAACACGTCCACCGCTGAACAGTTCCAGCGATGGAAATAAAAACAAAAGGCATCCACCGCTAAACAGTGTTAGCGGTAGAAGCAGAAACAAAATAATCTCAGCAGTGGACGTAGAGACAGAATACGTCTTCTACTAACGAACCCACCCACCGCTCACGTCAGTTGGACGACACGTCGACTACACACGTCCACCGGTCACAAAACGACAAAACCTTACTCACATCCACCGATCACAAAACGACAAAACTTATTATTCACATCCACCGATCATAAAATAACAAAACCTATTACGCACGTCTACCGTTCGACAATATCCACTGATAGACTACATCCACTGATAGACTACATCCACCGATAGACTACATCCACCGGTGAACAGTAACACCCTAAACAAACAGACAACTCTGCCTACTAAAAGAACTTGTAAATTTTAACAGCAGCTATTCAAAACAACATAAATCCACAACTTTATAAATCTAGAATAACAATCTACAACTAAAACCAAATCGTGTTTTTCATAATCAGAAAAGCTCCAAAATTAATAAAAACATTAAACTTTTGCTGTCATTAACATTCTTAGCATACTAAAACTGAACCATTGTTAACTAGACTTTCACACCTACTGACATTAGTTAAACCGCCTCATCAGATTGTCAAATCGATGCGTGAATGTACTCCTCCAACCAGCCTAGTCCTCAACATACTCAGAGAACCCACCTGCTGAAACTTCTTCACCTACATCACAAAACTCATCTATTAGCTTAATGCTAAGTAAGTAAAGCAACAATAAAATGATATGCTGAAACATAAATCCTAGACATGCGGTTTCTATTTTTACATCTCTGTTGCATTCACGTTCTTTCTCTGATTTGATCCCTCGGTTCCGTTGGGAGTTGGATTATTTTTCCCAAAGTCATACATCCTCTTCATAAATTAAGGGGCGAATTTGTTCCCTTAACAACTGATCTGATCCTAAATTCCATTGGGAGGCGGATCAATTTTTCAAAAGTCATACATCCTCTTCATAAATTAAGAGGCAGATTAGTTCCCTTAACAGCTGATCTATTACATTCTGTTCATACCTTGCCATGCCATTACATGTAAATTCATTTTCGTGTTCTTTCAAAAACATGATACATGACATATAGAAAACATTCCAACAAGCATAAACCTATTGTTTTGTGATGTAGACCTGAAGGCACTCACATACTCTACTTACCTGATCTCCTGAAAACTTGGTTGAAATCTACTTCGGGAGTTTGCTCAAACCTAAAACCATAAACCAAGCATTAATTAAATCTTCACTAAACTTCATTCTAACCATCCAGAAATCTAAGGAAACTAATTTGGGAACTCAGATTATCAAGCATTCCTGATATGCCCCAAACCCGAACTAACTCTCACTTACAATATTCTCAAAACTCGCATTTAAAATCCCCTCTAACATCGATAGCTACAATGTAACAAGAAATCGAAGTAGAACTCACCTAGCTTTGAGAAAATTGGAGGGAAAATCGCCGAGAGAAACTCTGCTTAGCTGAGCTGAATGCCGAGAAAGAAAAATGAGAAAACGGTGGCGGCTAAACCTCATTAAACCCTCCCTTAAATACGTTATTCACTATAGATCCTCATTTACCATTATGCCCTTACTTAGTCACTCATCAACCTAATCAATATTTCTCCCAATTTTATCCATAAAGTGTACACTAATAGATGACAAGGTAAAATCAGTTCGATGAACCGGGTGCTACAATCTACCCTCCTTAAAAGAATTTTGTCCTCAAAATTCAATACCTGAATAATTCTGGATGTTGGTCCATCATGTCCTGTTGGCACTCCCAAGTTGTCTCCTCTATGCTCTGGTTATGCCATAAAACTTTCACCTGTGGGACCTCATTATTGCATACCTTTACAGTATAGTCAAGGATCTTTACTGGTTTCTCCTCATAAGCAAGAGTAGGATGAATTTCAATGTTCTGCTGTTCCACAACCTGAGTTGGATCCCACATATACTTCTTTAGCATAGAAACATAGACACATTGTGAATCCCTTCCATAGAAATTGGTAACTGTAACTGATAAGCTGTCTTCCCAATCCTCTTCAAGATTGAGAACGGTCCAATATATCTGGGGTTCAACTTGCCTCTCCTTCCAAATCTCACAACTCCCTTGAATGGTGATACCTTAAGAAAAACTTCATCACCAACTTCAAACTCTAATTCTCTACGTCTCCTATCGGCATAGCTTTTATGTCGGCTTTGAGCTGTTAAGATTCTCTATTGGATGAGGGCAATCTTTTCCACTGTTTGCTGCACAAAATCAGGACCAATCAATCGCGTTTCACTGACTTCATCCCAATACAAAGGAGATCTGCATTTTCGCCCATACAATGCTTCATACGGTGACATACCTATAGTTGCCTGAAAACTGTTGTTATAAGAGAATTCCACCAACGATAAATACTTACTTCAAGATCCTTGAAAATCTAATATGCATGCAAGAAGCATATCCTCCAACGTTTGGATAGTCCTTTCAGATTGTCCATCTGTTTGAGGGTGAAAGGCTGTGCTAAAGTTGAGCTGTGTACCCATAGCCTTATGTAGACTCTTCCAAAACTTCGACGTCAATCTAGAGTCTCGGTCAGAAACTATGGTGCTTAGAACTCCATGCAGCCTAACAATCTCATGCCCATATAATTCAGCTAGTTGGTCCATCGGGTAGGTCATCTTTATGGGCAGAAAATAGGCAGATTTGATTAGACGATCTACTATCACCAAAATTGCATCATGTCTCTTTGCTGTCCTAGGAAATCCTACCACAAAGTCCATCGTTATTTGTTCTCATTTCCATTCGAGAACTGGTAATGGTTGCAATTCTCCTGCAGGCCTCTGATATTCAGCTTTAACTTGTTGGAAAACTAAACACAATCCTACGTACTCAGCCACACTTCTTTTCATATTTGGCCACCAATAATATTGCTTAAGGTCTTTGTACATTTTTGTACAACCAGGATGAACAGAGAGTCTAGAAGAATAAGCTTCCGAAAGGATCTCTTTTCGAAGTTCTTTATCTGTTGGAACAAACCATCTATTCTGAAATTTGAGAATTCCATCAACAAAATAGTTGAAATCTGACTTATCGGTAGAATCCATGCATGACTTATACTTGTTGCACTCAACATCAATCGCCTGTGCTTCTTTTATTCTTTCCAAAATAGTAGGCTCCAAGGTTATGGCAGAGAGCATGGTTGGCACACTGGATACAGCCTCGAGGTTAAATCTTTGGAATTCAGTCTCTAAGGCTAATGGTATGTCAAGAATCAATGCAGAGGTCGATGTTGTCACTCTACTCAAAGTATCAGCCACTACATTCGCCTTGCCGGGGTGGTATTTAATCTCAAAATAATAATCCTTGACAAAATCCAACCATCTACGTTGCCTCATATTTAGTTCTTTCTGTGTGAAAATATACTTCAGACTTTTATGGTCCAAAAATATCTCACAAGACTGTCCATACAAGTAATGCCTCTAAATCTTTAGTGCAAAAACCACTGCAGCTAATTCTAAGTCGTGTGTAGAGTAATTCTTCTCGTGTGTTTTCAACTGCCTAGAAGCATAGGCTATTACTTTTCCATCTTGCATAAACACACAACCGAGTCCAACTTCCGAAGTGTCACAATAAATGCTGAACTTTTCATTTTCAACAGGGAGTGTTAATACTGGAGCTTTGGTCAACTTCTGTTTCAAAGTCTGGAAACTGGATTCACATTCCTCTGTCCATGCATACTTAATGTTTTTCCTTGTTAACCGAGTGAGGGGTGTTGCAATCTTCGAGAATCCTTCAATAAATTTCCTGTAATATCCTGCTAATCCAAGGAAACTCCGAATATCAGTGGCATTCTTTGGTTGGGGCCACTCCTTAACCGCTTGAACCTTGGCTGGATCGACAGATATCCCATCTGCCCGATCGTGTTACGAGATCAATGTCTGAGTTTAGTCGCTCTGCTCTGTGACTAGTTATTCTAAGTCGTGACAACTATGGTATCAAAGCAAAATCAGGTTCTAAAATCGATTTTGTAGACTTCCTTCTAGCACAGACCGTCACATGAGCACACTCCAACAACTGTAAGTGTTTATGACTTCAGTAATGTCCTTAAGTTAAGTTATGTTTATGACTAATTGTTTAGGAATCCCAAGATGGTAAGAGGCCAACAGAGAGATGATAATGTGGATAGCAATACTATTGCCCAACTAACAGAGTTGGTCATTCGCCAATCTCGACGGATCGAGCAACTTGTAGCCACTAGGGAGGAACAAGGAAATTCTAGCACTAATGTAGCTCGAGATCATGGTGAGGAGCGTTTCCATCGACTTTGACCTCCGACGTTTAATGGTCAAGTTTCGGATCCTATTTATGCTGAGGAATGGGTCTGGAAGATGGAAGACATGTTCAAGTATGCAAAGGTGGATGAGGGAGATAAGGTCACGTGTGCTGTCTTCCACCTGGAACTGGATGCGAGGCATTGGTGGGACTCGATCCAGAGCACTACGAATACAGGAGCTATGACCTGGGGAATGTTTAAGACTGCCTTCTATGACAAGTACTTCAGCCGAGCTGTTCGGACAAGCAAGAAGATGGAATTTATGCAACTGAGTCAAACCGGTTCAGTGGCCGATTATATATGTAAGTTTGAGGCCTTGTCCAGGTTTGCACCCCGTCTGGTGGATGATGAGGAAGACAAGATACACCAATTTGTTCATGGACTAAAACCAGGCTTGTTTAGAGGAATAAAGACTACGGGAATTCACAATGTGCCGTTCTCCGAGGTGGCGGCTAAGGCCTTAGAACTGGAAGAGGTTGAGGTAACATTACAAGAACAACGTGAGCAGATGAAGAAGTTTACCAAAGAGGCTCAACCACCACCACGACAGAACAAGGGTTGGCAGCCACAGCAGAATAGGGGGCCTCAGCATCAGCAGAAAGGTGTGAAGAGACCTTTCAATCAGAACGATGAGCAAGGAAAAGGGAAACGACCACTGGCTCCCCTATGCCCCACCTGTTAGAAGAATCACCCTGGCGAATGCAAGTTACATTCTGGCTGCTGTTATAGATGTGATAAAGTTGGACACATTGTCAGGGACTGCCCCATGCCGCCGGACCCGAATAGAGTGAGGGTGGCACCTAGAGTTTATGCCTTGATGGAGGATAAGGATGCAGTGTCACATACAGTCATAGCAGGTACGATTACGATCTGTGGTATTTCTGCTTATACACTTATAGATACGGGAGCCACTCACTCGTTTGTGGCAACCTTGTTTGTACGTAAGCATAAATTAGAACCCTTGCCGGCCGAGAGGTCATTTAGTGTTATGTTACCGTCAGGGAAGTCCTTACATTCAGAACAGGTAGTAAAAGGTGACGTTGTGACCCTAGGAGATAAGAAGTTGTATGTAGAATTGATCGTAATTGACATGAAGGGATATGTTATACTAGGAATGGATTGGCTATTCAGACATCATGCCACAATAAATTGAAGGTCTGGATTAGTTGAGTTCCGACCCCCGAATAGCGATCGGTATTTCTTCCAAGCTATTCCTAAGATAAGTAAAATGCCGATTGTATCCTCACTAGAAGCTCAACGATTGTTGAAAGAGGGTTGTGAGAGTTTTCTAACTAGCGTAATTGATGATCGGGTGAAAAGTAGGATAGAACTACAAGATATTCCTACAGTCCGAGAGTTTCCAGAGGCATTCTCTGATGACTTGCCCGGGTTACCACCAGATAGAGAAATTGAGTTTGTAATTGATACATACCCCGAGGCATTACCTGTGTCTAAGAACCCCTACCGCATGGCACCTGTTGAGTTGAAGGAATTAAAAGTCCAACTACAGGAATTAGTAGACAAGGGATTTATACGCCCTAGTAGTTCTCCCTGGGGTGCACCTGTTTTATTCGTTAAGAAGAAAGATGGTTCTCTTAGAATGTGCATAGACTATAGAGAGCTAAACAAGTTGACGATTAAGAATAAATATCCTTTACCCCGAACTGATGATCTGTTTGACCAACTACAAGGAGCTAAAGTGTTTTCAAAAATTGACTTACGTTCGGGTTATTACCAACTGAAGGTTAAAGCGGGAGATATACCAAAGACAGCCTTCAGAACCCGCTATGGACACTATGAATTTCTTGTAATGTCGTTTTGATTGACAAATGCGCCTGTAGCTTTTATGGATTTGATGAATCGGGTATTCCGAGAGTACTTGGACAAGTTTGTAATTGTGTTCATAGACGATATCTTAATTTACTCACAGACTGAAACTGACCATGCAGAGCATTTAAGAGCGGTTTTGACTACATTAAGACAGCAACAACTGTAACACCCTAGACACTGTACCCGTTACCCAGAATATATTTTTTTTTTTTTTTTATCCCAATAAATTTTAGGCTTAACATTTAAGCGGAATTAAAACTTGTTAAATCGAAATCGAAGTTCGTTTGGTAATTCGTTTAAAACAAATATTAAAACAATTGAAATTAAAGCAATTTAAAACAATTAAAACAATTAAATAAATATAAAAACATAATAAAAACAATCGGCCATAGAACGGAGGGCAAACACGTCAAAAATCGGGAAACAGAGGGGCGTTCGATCGGCTACTCAATAGCCGATCGGGCGGCCCATGCTGAACCGATCGAACGCCATCATTTAGGCTTTCGGTCGGTTCACGTTCTGTTTACAGAATGCCTAATCCGACGTGCAAACCGACCCATCGCCCCTCTTTCGGCACTCAGTCGCATAACTCTCTGTTTCTCCAGAGAGTTCTGCGTCCCAACATCAAACATTAGGCGTTCGATCGCCACACATTTTTCCTTGTTCCTTCCAGACATCCTACACGCTTTTTCTTATACACCTAGTTTCAACATATTCCTACAAATATAAACACACATTCTACTTACACACCATAACATACATTTCAACACAAACTCACTCAAACCTCATCCAAAACCACGACTCGAAACACATTTAAAACATAACCTATTTTCATGAAAACAAACCGCATGGATATGTTTAAAACCTAAACAAACCCTCCTGTTTTGAAATCAACAAAAGGTTATAAAATCCATTTCCAATACATTTCAAAACATCGATATGTAAACCTATCTACTACCAGTTCTCAAACATCCTAAAATGTCTATACAAATATTCATTTCAAAACATCCCAAAAACCCTCCAAATCTATACATACTGTCCCCACGGGTCAGGTAAGCGTCGACTGCGCCAGCACACCACCGCAGCCATCCTTCGTCAACTGGACTCATGCCTCAGGAGGAGGAATCTCATCCTCACCTGTTTCCTCGTAATCACCTACACCATACAGACATCTATGAGATAAAAAATCTCAGTAAGCTCTAGTAAATGTACATGCTATGCTATGCAATGCTATGTTATGCACTGTAGGCGTCACCGAGATCCTATCCCCCTAACCAGAGAGAGCTCATCCAGCGGGCGGACTACTCTTTCTAGCTAGAGGAGGGGGGTACACGCTTACAACACGTACAGCCGTGCCTGAGCCCCACCTCGCGTGACCTGTAAACTGTATGCCTTTCGGCCTGTAAGCCTTTCGGCCGGTAAACTGTAAGCCTTACGGCCGATTTTATTCTTTGCATTATCTTTAAAACAATGTGCGGAAATTCATTTTCATGCTTTTCTTTAAAACATGTGATGCGTGAACAGTTTATATCTTAAAGTAAACAACCACATATGTACCATCAAGAAAAAAATCAATTAAGAATGTAACCTATAAAAGAACTATTCCTAATTACCCAACCAAAACAATTTAAAGAAACGCATCTCCAAAACTCCTCGAGACGACCTCGACGTACAGTGTAGGCCAATTGGCCAGAGAAGATCACAAGAACTTACCTCGTGTCCAAAGCAGCTCAAGCTCCGTCCACGAGCGCTGTTCACCTAAGCAATTTACAAGGATTGACGTTAAAACGAGTTTAAGTTAATAAACGTCCAATTGTCTAAATCTTAACTAAAGGAATTTCCTAACATTCCAACTTAACTTATCGAGGTATTAATCCATTAATCTACGCTCGATACCCCGAAATCCAATTTACGAGTTTTCCGAAAATCGGAAATCCAATTTACAAACTTAACATTTCTCCTAGATCGTCCTAACGTCTTCCAATAACGTTTAATACGTGCAATACGTTCGTAAACTACAATAATCTATCGATTTCAAACCCTAAATCTCGATTTTTAACAAAACCCTAATCGAAACCCTAACCGTATAACTTCGTAAAACTTGAGAACTAAGGTCGGGAAATGCTAGAGACTTTCTAGGAATCGGGTTTGGGAAAGGAAACGTGAAGAACGGAAGTCGCCGGAGCGGAGTACCAACGCCGGAAGGAGAAATCGCCGTTGAACACCAAAGGAGAAGGAAGAGAAGCCGCAGGAAGAAGAAGTGTCGTGGAGAAGAAGAAAAAAAACCAATGTTTTTAATATAAAATTGACTTTGCAAATTACGATTTTGTCCTTAGCACTTAATGCTATTTGTTTCGTCCTTTGTTTCGTTAATTGTCCAACGATTCGGGTTCTCTAAATTTCCTTATTTTACCAATAACTCCAAATTATTATTTGGGTTCTAACAAAACTATCCGTTCGAAATTCGGACATCGCTTACTATTTTTACTAAAACATCCTTCATATTACGAGAAATGTAATTACTCGGAATATAGCGTCAAAACTCCTAAAATTCCCCAAAATTCCTTAAAATTCCTATTAATCATTAAGATCGTAATAAAGCTTTCCGTTTGAGAAACTGATTTGATTTGACATATTTACCAAAATACCACATATATTAAAATATGAAATTCCGTACAAGCCGGATATTACAACAACTCTATTCCAAGTTGTCAAAATGTGAGTTATGGCTGGATAAGGTCAATTTCTTAGGGCATGTCATTTCTGCTGAGAGCATATCAGTAGATCCAACCAAGATTCAGGCTGTTAAGGATTGGCCACAGCCAAGGAATGTCAGTGAAGTCCATAGTTTCCTTGGTCTGGTAGGTTATTATAGAAAGTTCATTAAGGGATTCTCTATGATAGCTAAGCCTTTAACTAATTTAACAAAGAAGGACACCAAATACTCTTGGACTGAAACTTATGAAGATAGCTTCCAGACACTTAAGCTGAAGTTGACGACAGCCCCTCTATTGACTCTCCCAACCGAAGAAGGGAAGTTTAGTGTTTACTGTGATGCATCCAAAGTTGGTCTGGGGTGTGTTTTGATGCAAGAAGGTAAAGTTGTGGCGTATGCCTCCAGACAGCTGAAGAGTTATGAGCAGAATTACCCCACTCATGATCTAGAATTGGCCGTGGTTGTATTTGCTTTGAAGATTTGGAGACATTATTTGTATGGTCAACAGTGTGAGGTGTTTTCTGACCATAAAAGTCTGAAGTACATTTTCACTCAAAAGGAATTGAATATGAGGCAAAGACGTTGGTTGGAGTTTGTTAAGTATTATGACTTTGAGATCAAGTATCACCCGGGTAGGGCTAATGTTGTAGCTGACGCATTGAGTAGGATGTTGATGACAATGCAGCCTACGGTGTCAACCATGTCTGCACCTTTGAGGACGGAAGTTCAGAGTTTTGAATTGGAAATAGTTTCCGAATTGTCCGTATTACTTGCAGGAGTAACTATCCAACCAACCATCTTGGATAGGTCAAGGAAGCACAACAAAAGGACTCAAAAGAGAATAGTAGTGTGATAAACAAGTTAAAGGACGCCTCCTCTGAGTTTAGTCTCTCCAAGGATGGTATTCTAACATTTAGAAATCGATGGTATATTCCGAGTGATGAGGAATTACATAAGATGATTTTGGTCGAGGCACACTCGTCCCCATTTTTAGTACATCCTGGTAGCACCAAGATGTATCGAGACTTGAAGTTAGTTTACTGGTGGCCAAAGTTGAAGAGGGATGTTGCCAAATATGTGGAATCATGTTTGGTTTGCCAACAAGTTAAGGCAGAACATCAACGTCCAGGCGGTACTCTTCAACCCTTACCGATCCCCGAGTGGAAGTGGGAACACATCGCCATGGATTTAGTTGTGGGACTGCCTAAGACAACCAAAGGCCATGATAGCATTTGGGTTATAATTGACAGGATGACAAAATCAGCTCATTTCCTACCAGTAAGGACAACCTACACGATGGATCAGGTAGCTAATCTTTATGTTCAGGAAATCATCAAATTGCATGGTATTCCAGTGTCTATTGTCTCCGATCGTGATCCCAGGTTCACTTCACGCTTTTGGAAAAGTTTACAAGGCATACTAGGTACAAAGTTATCCTTTAGCACTGCTTTCCACCCGCAGACTGATGGACAATCTGAGAGGACTATTCAGATACTCGAGGATATGTTGAGAGCGTGTGTACTAGATTTCCAGACATCTTGAAGCCGACATCTGCCCTTGGTTGAATTCTCCTACAACAATAGTTACCAGTCCACCATCGGTATGACACCGTATGAAGCACTGTATGGCAAAAAATGTAGATCATCTTTATATTGGGACGAAGTTGGTGAAGCAAAACTCCTAGGACCCGAGATTTTGCAGTAGATGTCAGATAAGATTGCCATTATTAGGAGGAGAATGATGACTGCACAGAGCCGACAGAAGAGTTATGCAGACCAAAGAAGGAGAAACCTTGAGTTTGTTGTCGGAGATGAGGTTTTCCTAAAAGTTTCACCATTCAAAGGAGTTTTAAGATTTGGCAAGAAGGAAAAGGTTAATCCGTGATTTATTGGACCATTCCCTGTGTTGGCCAGAATCGACAGTACAGCTTATAGATTACAACTACCTCCAACATTGGATAAGGTTCATAATGTCTTTTATGTGTCAATGTTAAGGAAATGTATACGTGATCCGACACATGTTATTGAGCCAACTGAAATTGATATCGAGCCGACGCTAATGTATGAAGAGAAACCTGTAAGGATTATGGAATTTGCAACTAAGACTCTACGGAACAAAGAGATCCCACTGGTAAAAGTTTTGTGGACGAATCATGGCATTGAAGAAGCCACTTGGGAGCGACAGCAGGACATGTTGGACAAATATCCAGAGCTCTTTGTTTGATCAATTTTCGAGGACGAAAATTTTGTTTAAGGAGGGGTGGATGTAACACCCGACAATTTCGACCAGGTGATTTTCTTAACCATTTTGATTGTCACCCTTTTTATTAATCCGTATGATTTTAAATTTAATGTCAAGACATATTTATTACAAGTTGAGTGAAACTAGGTTGGGTGGCAAGTTTGTAATTAAGTTGAATTTTAGTTAGTATATATATAGAAAATGGAAACCTTAAACCTCACTAAAACCTCACTGTAGCCGACACTTTCACTCTCGGTGATTTCTCTCTTCTCCAGAGCTCTCTCTCTCTCTGCCAGCTTCAGCTCCTTTCGGTGACCGATTCTTCAGTCTCCACCCCGACGAATTCACACCCTAGGTATGACTCGACAATGTAGTTGCTAGTTAACCATTTTGAGCTCTATTTTTCAGCTAAGGTCTGTAGTTTCGGATTCTTTTATGGCAGAGTTATTTTAGTGACATTTTAATCTGCATTTAGTAATGGCATTTCCGATTCGAATATGGACATTAAGATAATCGACTGTGTACAGCTGCTAGGTTGAATCTGATTATTTAGGATCTGGAAACTGAATCCACGCACACAAGGTGCTGTCTAGAGAACCTAGAAGTACAAATGTGTTAGATTTTAGGATAACTATTGGTTAGGACTTTTAGGATTTTGTTTAACTCTGTAATGTGAAATGTTTTAGGTGAAGAAGATTGCAGAGAGTGCTCCATTTGCTAAGGAAACCAGGTAAGTGAATGTGTAGAATCGCCCGGCCATTAGGGTCCTACATCACAGGGGTACTAGTTAGAAGTTGTCTTTCGCTGTTTAAAGATTATCTGAACTTTTGTCTGTTAGTTACGACACTTGAACTGAAAGAATGATCCTTGTTAGATGTATGACCTGTTCAGTAGAATGATGAACCAAGGGTATCCCTACTCATGCATCACGAATGTTGCTCAAGCACATGAAAACGTTTTAATTGCATGTTTTCTCTCATGAATAAAATATGAATATGAAACCTATGCAACATGGATTATGAGGGAGTTGGGGGCGGTTTGGCGTATGTCACTGTCCAAAAGAGGGACCAAGAATACGACCCGCAAGGGACTATGTACACTTTCACTGTCGAACCCCCTTTACCGGCACAAATCCTCTCTTAATCCATACAATGTAAATGATAAATATGAATGATGAATATAAACGATGGATATGAATATGAATACAAACAAGAACGAGAAAAGATTCATGAGCATGTGTTTCTTTAAACTGTGCATTCATGCATATGTGTTAGCATTGCATTCCTTACTAAGCATTAGACTTATAGTTTAAACCTTATGATGTAGGTGAAGAATTAACAGGTGAGGATTCCAAATTCAATGAGGAAGTCTAAGGCTAGTTGCTGGATGTGCTCAGGGTGACAGTGCGTGGCTGGAAGAGACGATTATGACCCGTGGTTACTGCTCATGTGATGTCAGTAAGGATTATGAAAACTGAGGTTAAAATAGGATGAGTTTTCTCATGTCATTAGATACTAGAATATGACTGATACAATTTCCAAGTAGGATGGGGTTTCTCTTAAGAACATTATATTTTCAGATATTACCTGTTTTAGCTTCTGAGCTCGAGAATGATTTTGAGGATTTACATATATGTGATAGTCTGTTTTAATGAAGTCTTCCGCTATGTATACTTAGATTGAGTTTATGTTTAAGTTAGAGCAGGAGTAGTCTAAACTTCGTCGTTTTGTGATCGGATGATGTGAGTAGTATTGTTGTGATCGGTTGAGTATATCATCCGGCTGACGTCATCGACAGGAGTAGTCTAAACTTTGTCATTTTGTGATCGGATGATGTGAATAGTATTGTTGTGATCGGCTGAGTAAATCATCCGGCTGACGTCATCGAAAGGAGTAGTCTAAACTTTGTCATTTTGTGATCGGATGATGTGAGTAGTATTATTGTAATCGGTTGAGTAAATCATCCAGCTGACGTCATCGGCAGGAGTAGTCTAAACTTTTTCGTTTTATGATCGGATGATGTGAGTAAAGATGAGTAATCAGATGATGTGAGTAGTATTGTTGTGATCGGTTGAGTAAATCATCCGGCTGATGTCATCGGCAGGAGTAGTCTAAACTTTGTCGTTTTATAATCGGATGATGTGGGTAGGATGAGTATATATAAGTTTTGTCGTTTAGCTATCGGTGGAAGCAAGTATAAGGGTTGTCGTCTTGTGTTTTGGGCAATGTTTAAGAACCACGTGCTTTGCCCATGCCCATTGGTAGGTGTCTTCTACCGGGCGATGTTTAACAAGTCACGCGAAGGGCACGTGACCATCGGGCGATGTGTCCCCTATCGATAAACGCCTGCATGGCCATGCAGCCCGGGAACGATGAAGTCGTGAGGTCTGAGGGCACCTCTCTTCTGCTCGATCGTGTTACGAGATCAATGTCTGAGTTTAGTCGCTCTGCTCTGCGACTAGTAGTTTTATGGATGAGTCGAGTGTTGAAAGTTCTTTCTGTAAAAAAAATGTGTGCAGAGAGCATATTTAGAATAAAGTTTCACGAAAATATGAATTAGTCTAGGTCCTTAACGAGGTCGTGACATTGGTGAAAAGTTTGGGCGTATGAACCCTTTTTCCAATAGTTCCTCTAACTGTTTCTTTAATTCCTTAAGCTCCGTGGGTGCTAATCTATAGGGATTCTTAGATACAGGCTCGGCGCCTGGGTAAACATCTACAACAAACTCAATCTCCTTATCTGGCGGCAAGCCAGGAAGATCATCTAGAAATACCTCTGGAAAATCTTGGACAACTAAGACATTCCGAGGACTTCCTTTCTTACTAGTTGTGTGTCTAAAACACTGGCCAAAAAGCACAAATACTCCCTGTATGAAGAAGGTCTAGCGTTGACAGAGGTCATAACAGATATTTCCTTACTCTTCTTCAAAGCTTGAAAGGTATGATTCAAACCACCAGGGGGTTAGAAGCTAACTATTCTAGTCCTACAATCTATTGTGGCATAATACTTAAACAACCAATTCATTCCTAGGATTATATCAAATGCCATTATATCCATAATAATAAGGTCAGCAGGTAGACTCACGTTCTCTACTAACACATCACTGTCAAGCATCACTTGGTTAGAGTGCATGCATTCACCAGAGGGTAATGCAACATTAAACACATGCATAGAAGGGGTAAACTGTACATCTAACTTAACAGCAAACGCATATGCTATAAAGGAATGTGTCGCACCAGAATCTATTAAAGTAAAAGCAGGTACAGAGTTGATCAATATGGTACCTGAAACCAAAGCAGGCTGGTCTTCATCACCCGACTCCATCATGGAGAATATCCTCGGTTTCAACATAGCAGGGCCATTCTTTAAGGCTGGGCAGTCCCCGTTGATATGGACGACTTTGTTACAGTTGAAGCATCGGGTGATTCTAGGCTTCGGGCAATCTCTGTACGTGTGTCCAACCTCCTCACAGTTGAAACACTTTCCCGTCCCAAATCTACACTCGCCCAGGTGACTCTTCAAACATTTCAGGCACTGGGGAAACTTTTTGGTATCCGGTACTTTCCTTCCTGTTCCTTGGTTACTCTGGCCTTCACTGAGCCTCTTCGTTCCTCTCTGCTAATAGGGCTAGATGAACTTTCGCGGGGCTTCCTTCGGTCCAGAACACTTCATTTCAGCTTCTTCCACCTCCAATGCTGTGGACACAACTTCACTGAATGACAACTCTTTAATACCACAAAATTTGACTCCTCTGTAAATTTCCGGCTTCAATCCATGCACAACTGAAACACCTAATCCTCATTCTTGTGAACAAAATGTCCAGCAAACCTAGACAGGGACTCGAATTGCCTACTATACTCTGCCATAGACCCTGTCTGCTTCAAGTTCAGAAACTCTACCTTCTTTGCGGCCTGGACTGTGTTGTTAAAATATTTCTCATAGAAAATCTCCTTGAACTGAGACCAGGACATAGCCAGAACACCAGTGGTGGTCTCTATTGTTTCCCACCAAAGTTGAGCGTCCCCAGCCAAATGGAACGTTGCCAGAGTGACTTTGTCTCCTTCTCCGTGTTGGCACATTTGAACATGCTCTCAATCTTCCTAAGCCACTCCTCAGCAACAATTGGATTGGACGATTTTCCATCAAGTGTGGGCGGCTGTAGCCTCCGAAATCAGTCTTCTGAATGCTCACTGCTGGAACTTGAGTTGGCACTTCTTTGTACTTCTCGGTTCAACAATTCTCCCAACTGATCGGACTGCTGGCAAACCAAATCGGTCTGCTGACGCACCAAATCCGTCAGTTGCCTAATTACACTAGGATCCTCCTCACGTCCCGGATTTGGTATTTCTCTTGGTACTCTTGGTCTTCCTGGTCGTCTAGATATCTTACTAGATTCCTGTACAGGGTTAATTGCAATCCTAAATATCTAATAGCTAAGGTTAACATAAACACTTACAGTTGTTAAAGTACTTTCATGCAACGATTGGCACTGATGAGTAATCTTTTGAACAGTTTAACTGAATATTTCTGATACCATACTGTAACGCCCCGAATTATATAAACCCGGTTCGCTACACATAATATTAAACCACACTATGATATTCTGAGAAAATTTCAAAATTTCACTCAACGGTCAAAGTTTGACCCTTAAAATGTTAAAACTTGCAGCGGAAATTTATTTGTATAAAACGACATTTATTAATTAATTAAAATATTAAAGACAATTGGTTGAAAGAAAACAAACAAAACAGAACACGTCCACCGCTGAACAGTTCCAGCGATGGAAATAGAAACAAAAGGCATCCACTGCTAAACAGTGTTAGCGGCAGAAGCAGAAACAAAATAATCTCAGCGGTGGACGTAGAGACAGAATACGTCTTCTACTAACGAACACCCACAGCGCACGTCAATCGGACGACACGTCGACTACACACGTCCACCGGTCACAAAACGACAAAACCTATAACTCACATCCACCGATCACAAAACGACAAAACCTATTATTATTCACATCCACCGATCATAAAACGACAAAACCTATTACGCACGTCTACCGTTCGACAACATCCACCGATAGACTACATCCATTGGTGAACAGTAACACCCTAAACAAACAGACAACTCTGCCTACTAAAAGAACTTGTAAATTTTCACAGCAGCTATTCAAAACAACATAAATCCACAACTTTATAAATCCAGAATAACAGTCTACAACTAAAACCAAATCGTGTTTTTCATAATCAGAAAAGCTCCAAAATTAATAAAAACATTAAACTCCTGCTGTCATTAACACTCTTAGCATACTAAAACTGAACCATTGTTAACTAGACTTTCACACCTACTGACATTAGTTAAACCGCCTCATCAGATTGTCAAGTCGATGCATGAATGTACTCCTCCAACCAGCCTAGTCCTAAACATACTCAGAGAATCTACCTGCTGCAACTTATTCACCTACATTACAAAACTCATATATTAGCCTAATGCTAAGTAAGTAAAACAACAATGAAATGATATGCTGAAATATAAATCCTAGACATTCAGTTTCTACTTTCACATCTCTGTTGCATTCACGTTCTTTCTCTTATTTGATCCCTCGGTTCCATTGGGAGTTGGATCATTTTTTCCAAAGTCATACATCCTCTTCATAAATTAAGGGGCGGCTTAGTTCCCTTAACAATTTATCTGATCCTAAATTCCATTGGGAGGCGGTTCAATTTTCCCAAAGTCTTACATCCTCTTCATAAATTAAGGGGCAGATTAGTTCCCTTAACAGCTGATCTATTACATTCTGTTCATACCTTGTCATGCCATTACATGTAAATTCATTTTCGTGTTCTTTCCAAAACATGATACATGACATACAGAAAACATTCAAACAAGCATAAACCTATTGTTTTGTGATGTAGACCTGAAGGCACACACATACTCTACTTACCTGATCTCATGAAAACTTGGTTTCAATCTACTCCGGGAGTTTGCTCAAACCTAAAACCATAAACCGAGCATTAATTAAATCTTCACTAAACTTCATTCTAACCATCCAGAAATCTAAGAAAACTAATTTGGGAACTCAGATCATCAAGCATTCCTGATATGCCCCGAACTTGAACTAACTCTCACTTACAGCATTCTCAAAACTCGCATTTAAAATCCCCTCTAACATCGATAACTACAATGTAACAAGAAATCGAAGTAGAACTGACCTAGCTTGGAGAAAATGGGAGGAAAAATTGCCGAGAGAAACTCTGCTTAGCTGAGCTGAATGCCGAGAAAGGAAAATGAGAAAACAGTGGTGGCTAAACCTCATTAAACCCTCCCTTAAATACGTTATCCACTGTAGATCCTCATTTACCATTATGCCCTTACTTAGTCACTCATCAACCTAATCAATATTTCTCCCAATTACATCCATAAAGTGTACACTAATAGATGACAAGGTAAAATCGATTCGATGGAACCAGGTGCTACACTAATTGATTCCAAATATCATGAATACCAAACTGTGAAGCTACAATAGTTCCACCACCACTACTTGTACTAGCAGCATGTGAAGAAACATTACGACTAAGATTTGAATATTTAGATTCATAAGAAGAATATAAACTAGTAATTCCATGAGTTATTTGATCTATAGAAAATAAAGAAGGAGTACGTAAATTATTAGAAATTTTATTAACAATGAAACATACACCTCTTAACTTATATCTAAGATCCATTATACATGCATAACAAAAAATAGGAGGGATATCAAGCCAATAGTTTTTTAAATTTTGTTTCCATTTTATTAAGTATATCTCTAAATTCATCTATATGTCGATATTGTGCAAAATTACCTGTCAAGTTTATAAAAATTGGAAGAACAAGATGAGAAGTGGGATAATAAATTCCCGAACATTCATTTGTAGCCTCGTAAAATGGTTTTAAAAAATCAATAAATATATAAGCTACGTCACAACTAGATTTATCAAGATTAATACTTTGAGTTTTCTCACAAATAAAAGTACAAATAACTTGCCAATATGGCTTAGCATTTTCCAACATTAAATAAGTAGAATTCCACCTATTATCTACGTCAGTTTTTAATTTTCTTGGTCTAAGTTGAGCAGCTTTACAAAAATTTCTATATTCTTGTTGCCTCGAATTAGATCCAATTATATAAGAAATTGCGGATCTAATTGATTCAATATGAGGTGAAATATATGTCATACCATCCTTAACGACTAAATTTAAAATATGACAAACACATCTCATATGAAAAAGAGAATCATGAGTAGTATTAATTGAAAATAATTTTTAAAATGAGAAATAGCAGCATCATTAGCACTAACATTATCAAGTGTTATGCTAAATATTCTATCTTTGATAGAATATTCTTGCAATATCGTAACAATATATTTATAAATTGTAATACGTATGTGGGGATATTCACAATTACGAAATCCTAAAATTCTTTTGTTTAATTGCCAAGAGTCATTTATAAAATGAGAAGTTACAACTACATATCCTATAGAATTACGTGCACTTCATAAATCGGACGTGGTAAAAATAGACATTGAAGGAGTATTTGAAAAAAATACAATTAGTTCATTTTTCATATAATTAAACATTTTAATGATATCATTTTTAATTGTACTTCTAGGAACACGTTTAAAGTTAGGAGTAGCATATTCTTTCATAAAATTTTCAAATTCAACACTATCAGTAAACGCTAGGGGCAATTCACATTGTGCTACAAGTTTTGCTATTCCTTCTCTCATTTTATTTTGTGAATTCATAAAAGTGCCACTACCACTAGCATTTAATAATCTTTGTGTAGGATCTCTAACTTGCTCATTTAAATGACATTTTTGATAATGCCTATTTAGTGAGGTGGTTGAACTACCATAAACATATGCATAATTTTTAATACATAATTTGTTTCTTTGTTTTTGAGGTGATGAAGTGGAAGTGGATGCTTGTGCAGATGATTGTCCTATTGAAAATGCAGTTTCCCTAATTTCTTCAATATCATCATCAAAATCAATGTTATAATCACGTGGATCCATAATTAAAAATAATTTCAAATAAATGATACCACAAAACCAATTTCCAACAAGAGCTTTTATGTATGAGATGGTGTGAATTGATCACTTATACCGTATACGAAACCCTATGAAAATAAATTAATGTATGTTAGTACAAGTGTATAACTATTAAATATAATTAAAAATTTTGTAAATATAAAAAGAATAAACTAAATTTTACCTTGGGAGAAGGTTTGAATCACATAATGGATTGAGAGCAGAGTAGAGAGGCAGAGAGCAGAGTACAAAAAAGCAATCTAAGGAGTAGTAAATGAATTGAATTGAGAGAGATTGAGAAATTGAGGTGAAAAGAAATTAAGGGAGGATTAAAATTTTATAGAAAAAATAGAGTGAAGTGAACTAGTGAAGGGGGAGAGCATTAGCAACTGCCACAAAATCTGAGCGACTCAGCCAGAGCAACGTTCTTGTTACCGTTGCATTGTAAATGTTACCGTTGGAATTGGCTTTGTTTTATCAATTAAAACTTGTGGTCGACACTAGTGAGTTATGGTCAACACTTGAATTGCTTCTGTAATTCAGTTTTCATTTGTCATACTTTGGGGTCGACACTTGACGCTCTTGGTTGACACTTGAATTACTTCTTTTTTGTTTACAGGTCGACACCTTTATATTTATGTTTCGATTTCGGTCGACACTTGAATTAACTCTGTTTTTAATTTTTATCCAGTACAACTTGGGGTCGACACTAGTAAGTTCTGGTCGACACTAGTGACTTATGGTCGACACTAGTGAGTTCTGGTCGACACTCCCTCTGTCATTATAAAAAAAAAAATTGCAGTCATTCAACACAAATAACATTTCATTTCATTTTAAACATTGCAAAAGTTACTCCAAAATAGATTACAATTGTACGTCTGTACAAGAAAGAAAATAAGTAACTCAGTATTCAATCATTCAAATTTCAATAATTACAATTTACAAACAAACTATAATTTTCATAAACTAAGAGAAGCATACAAAAAAAAAGTCACTCATGGAGAGTAACATGGATCGTCAAAAGGAATAAAAGGATCGACTGGAGGATCGACTGGAGGGTCTACTTTTCCATTCCAATAATATTGAAGATAATCAAGATGCTAGTGAACCTCATTGAATTCTTCATGGAGTTCATCTTCCATCGCGTCCATCCGAGCGTCCATCCGAGCGTCCATCCGAGCTTCCATCTGATCAAAGCGATCGAGAATCACGTTCTGACATGAGTCAAAAGCGGTGCCAATGCTAGCTATACTTGCCTCCAAAGTGTTGACCTTTTCCTCAAGGTGAGAGCAGCTTCCTCTAGATGCATTGGAGGGGGGTTCAGTAGTTTGTCTTTGTTCGTTACCACCCTTGTCAATTTCCATATGTGAGGGTACAACCCTAGATGCACCAGCTTGTTCTCCTTTGAAAATCCACTCTCCAGTCGCATTGAGTACTATCCTCATTCTTGCTAGAGAGGAAGCAGTGTAGATGTTAGTTTTCTTCAAAGGTAATCGAGTTTCTGACCTAGGAATTTAGACACTATTGACCTCAAAAATCTTCATTAGAAGAAAATTAAAGGGTAAGGACTTGGCGGAGTTGGTGAATACTTGCAGCATCCGTTTGAAAATGACGTACCCAACATTAAATGATTCTCCTCAAAAAATTTTATACAAAACATAGAGATCCATCCCACTAATATGATCTCTATGTCCATCTCTTGGTACGAGATTGTATGTAATCATGTGGTGGATGAGTCGTGCACGTACATTTAAATCCTTAGCCTTTGGTTTAAACGGAAGGAATTGATTTGGATCCTTAACAATCATTCTCAAAAATTAAGTTCCTTCACTAGTGCCCACAAAATCAGGATCCTTAGCTGTCTCGTAATAATATTCAGCCTCATTGTTGAACTCACATTCTAAAATTGTATTTATTGATCGTGGGGATATCTCTATGTGTTTTCCATACACATAACTAATAATTTTGAGAGGCCTCAAAAAATGTTCTAAATTTGAGTAGAACATTCTCACTGGAGTTTCAATGTAAGGTCCATCAAAATCGAACAACTCATACAACCCCAAAGCCTTAAATGGTTGTTCCAAATTTAAGCTACATAAATCATAAAATTCCATTCTTCTACTTAAAATCAGGGGTTTGAACTGGAAATCATCATCATACCGTTTCAATGAATCAGAATTCTTGAATAAAGGAGAAGGCCATGTAGGTTGTTGGTCGATTTCAGCGGCGGGAGTAGCATTCTTTGATCTCCTTTTGTGAATGGTGAGTTTACTGCGAGATGATGAAGCCATTAGAGATATAAAATGAAGAGAAGAGATGAATATCAGAAGAAAGTGGCGTGGTCAAAAATAGCCGATGACAGTTGAGACTCGAGAGAGAAGGGTCGAGAGTGGCGTGGTCGAAAATAGCCGATGACAGTCGAGACTCGATAAAATGATTTTCTAGGTGTCGACCTGTTACATTATAGGTCGACACTTGCTTTGAACGAGAGCTGATCGATCGCTCATAAAGAGCCGATCAATCGGCCATGTCTCTGTCTCTGTCTCTGTTAATTGTAAATTGTAAATTGTCATTTGTTAATTGTTATTGTAATATTGTATCACATTTCAGTTCACAATCACATGAATAATATATTATATACTATTTCATCACAATTTTGAATTTACAAGCCGATCAATTGCACGATAGCCGATCAATCAGCTATGATTCACATTTCTTATTTTCTTTTCAGTTTTCAGTTTTCTTTCCCAAAATTTTAACATAAGGCCAGAGGCACTGAGGCAGTCAGGCAGAGCCGAATTGCCGATCAATCAACATTCAGCCATTTAGTTTCGATTTATCGCCTCTGGGGCCTGGGCTCTGTCTTTTGTCGAGCGTCGGAGAAGAGCCAGAGAGTGCCCCGACCTGGGCATCGGAGTTGGGCTTGACCGAGACATCAAAGAATCAGAGATTATCGATTGTCGGGAGTCGCCGCGTCGTAGACTGAGAGGGCTCAGCGCTCGCCACTCAAGCCTCAAGGCCCGAGTTGGGCTTGACGAGCCAGCTCGCGAGCAGGCTCGTTGAGCCCAATCATTGACGGGCTCGTGAGCCGGGATGTCCAAGCTCAGCTCGACTCGCCTGTGTGACCCGAGCCAAACTCGCTCGTTACTGTAGCGGGCCGAGCTTGCAGTAACGAGCCGAGCGGGCGGGCTAGCGAGCAGCCCACCCATTTAACATCTCTACCGTAGTCAGCTTCTGTTTTAGCTCATTGAAGCTCTTTTCGCATGCAACAGACCATACATATTTTTCATTCTTCCTTGTCAATAGGGATAGAGGGACTGCAATCTTCAAGAACCCATCAATAAATTTCTGGTAATACCCGGCCAGTCCAAGAAATCCTCGTACTTCTCGCACATTCTTAGGCTTCGATCAATTTTTGACAACCTGAATCTTAGTCGGATCCACCGAAATTCCTTCCTGAGATATGATATGGCCAAGAAAACTAATTCGATCCAGCCAAAACTCGCACTTGGAAAACTTTTGGTACAATTGGTGTTGACATAGAATCCTCAGAACTATCCGTAAGTGCTCCTCATGCTCTTCTTTTATCTTTGAATAAATCAAGATGTCATCAATGAAGACGACGACAAACTTGTCTAGATACTCCTTAAAAAAATGGTTCATCAAATCCAAAAACGCTGCAGGGGCATTTGTAAGTCCAAAAGACATCACAAGAAATTCATAATGCCCATACCTCGTTCAGAAAGTCGTCTTTTGAATATCTTCTCTCTGGACCTTCAACTGATAATAACTCGAGCGTAGGTCAATCCTAAAAAACACTCGGGCACCCTGCAGTTGGTCAAACAGGTCATCAATCCGGGGCACTGGATACTTATTCTTCACTGTCAATTTATTCAACTCTCTGTAGTCGACGCACATCCTGAGAGTTCCGTCCTTCTTCTTAACAAACAGAACTGGCGAACCCCAAGGAGAAAAGCTGGGTCGAATGAACCCCTTGTCTAATAACTCTTCCAACTGAGATTTCAACTCCTTCAGTTCAGCAGGTGCCAGTCTGTATAGATTCTTTGATACAGGCCCAGAGCCTAGATAAACATCAATTGTAAACTCGATCTCCCTGTCCGGTGGTAATCCGGGAAAATCGTCGAGGAAGATCTCAGAGAATTCTCTAACTACTGGAAGGTCTTATGGTTTTACCCCGTTGAGCAACTGAGTATCGACCACTGTAGCCAGATAAACTGAGCATTCACCTCTAAACTGCTCTTGGACCTTCATAGAATAGGAAGTAGGTGACCCACTCAGCCTATTCATTGCCTAATAAGAAAACTCTTCTTTATCCGGGGGTCGAAAAGTCACTAACCCGGATTGGCAGTCTATGGTGGCAAAATGGCGTGACAGCCAGTCTATTCCCAAAATTAGATCGTACCACTCTATGCCCATAACTATCAACCGGGCATAAAGGGTGTTTTTCCCCACTGAGACGACGTTGTCCTGGAAAATATGATCAGACTGCATATACGCTCCCGAATGCAGCATTACTCTATACTCGTACTCGGCTAACTCTGGCACTAACCTCAATCTAGACACACATGCAGTTGAAATAAAGGAGTGCGTAGCCCCTGTGTCTATTAGAGAGAATACAACAATACCCGTGATTAAGATAGTACCTGCTATAACAGAAGGCTGAGCCTCGTCGTCAATATCACCAGGCTCGATGAAGGCGAAGATCCTCGGCATCATGCTCCTTTGATCTCTACCGAGTTGATCTCGGCCCGGCTTTGGGCAGTCTTTGACATAATGGCCAATCTCACCACACCGAAAACATCTATCCGTACCCAATAGGCATTCACCACTATGCTCCTTCTGGCATTCAGAGCACCAAGGCATTCGAGGAGCCCCTTGCACCTGTTTTCCCTTTCCCCGGTCGTTACCTCCTTCATATAGCCTCTTGATGCCTCTCTGTTATTGTACTTGCAGTTGTCCCTTTTGTTGCCAACCTCGATTCCGTAACTGAGGCTGGATCTCACAAAAGAAGCCCTTAGTAGGCTCCCTTGGCTTAACGCAAGTCAATTCTGCAGCCTCGAAGTGCAAAGCTCTTGCTGCAATGTCTGAGTACGGTACATCCAGAATCCCAGATACTATAATGTTCTTCCGAATCTCCGGGTTCAGCCCATCCATAAACTGGTGCACCTTATCTTCGTTATCGCTTACCAGACGCGGTGCAAACCGTGATAAGGCCTCAAACTTCCTAACATATTCCGCAACCAAGCCAGTTTGCTTCAGCTGCGTGAATTCCATTCTTTTTGTCGCTCTCACGGTACGACTGAAATACTTATCGTAGAACACGGCTTTAAACCGTTCCCACGTCATCGTCGTCACATCGGTAGTCGCTTTGATGGAGTCCCACCAAAACCGAGCGTCTTGCTCCAAATGAAAGGCGACGGATGCGACCTTCTCCCCATTTTCTATCTTCGCATATCCCAACATGTCTTCCATATTCCGAACCCACTCCTCAGCAAATGAGGGCCGAAGACTGTCCGTCGAATACTGGAGGCCTAAGTTTTTGGAACCTCTCTATACCGTGATTGTTTGAAACAATCAATTCCTGGGCCCTCTGATCCTCACGATTTACCAGTCTCTCAATTTGTTGGGCTTGTCTATCCATATACTGAGGCTGGCGATCCAGCAAATCCATTAGCCTATCCAAGGCTTCGTCTCTAATGTCTCTTGCTCGGACCATTTTATAATTCCTATAAAGGTTAAAACAAATAAACCTAAGAAACAAAAGCAAGGAAATAAAATAAAACGTATTTACAGTTGAGGAAGGATGTCTGCGTAGTGGCTGTGTAGTCGAGCAGTCTACATAACCGATTTTAAAACCTGGGAGCTCTGATACCATAACTGTAACGTCCCCTAAACCTATTCCTCGAAATTCCCGTAAAATTTTTCATTTTGAAACATTAAGTAATTTCGACTTCGAAGGCTTTAAATTGAATCTAATTTATTGGAATTGTCTTGAAAATCATTTAAAGAAAATACATTTAAACAGAAGAACAATCGGCCAAATGAATCGAGGGCAAAAAGGGAAACCGTGCCGAAAATACATGGCCGATCGATCGGCCATTTCAGCCGATCGATCGGCTGTGGCGATTTCATGCCAGGCGATCGATCGCTTGATCGATCACCCCTTTCTTTCTCCCCATAACCGATCGATCGCCCTCATGAGTGATCGATCGGCTACCTCTCTAGAATTAACAAGAGAGGCACCATACATATTGCCAATCAATCGCCCCCCCTTAGCGATCGATCAGCAACCTCTCTGGAATTCATTGCAGAGAGTTGCCTCAATTCTTTTCTTCTTCTTTCCCCTGTACACTTCACCACTATAGTGCTCTACTCTTTCCTTCACTCTTCCCTTCAACTCCAACACCAAACAACATACTAAACACTTTAACATACTCTCACTCACACATCCTTCAATTCACCCACCACTATAAATGCGACTCAAAGCATTTAAAAACAAAGTCAATTTCCTGAAAACGAACTGCGTGGTTCCGTTTGAAAACTAAACATTTTTCCTACGAGGTTTATAGATCACCAAGCAGTTCCAGTAAATTTCAAAATAAAAAATCATCGCTTAACATCCTAACATTCGTTCATAAAGTCGTACAAGATCCCAAAACATCATCGTATACCCTATTCAGTACCAAGCACCCTATCATGTATTTTCTATACCATTTTCCATATCAATACCTATTAGCCCAAAATAACCCAAATTCCTTAAAATACCTAACCATTATCCCCACGGATCAAAATGCGCATCGACTGCCTAGCACGCTTCCACGGGCACCCTACTTCGACCAGCTCATGTGTCGAGTGGAGGAACGTCTCCCTCACCTGTATCAAAATCACCTATACCATAGAAATAAACTATGAGCTAAAGACTCAGTAAATCTACGTAAATGAAAATGCATGTTATGCGTGCGGGGTTCATAAAATCATGCATTCCTTTTTCATTATTTAGTTACATAACGGGAGGTGTCACCGGGGATTGACTCTTACCAGATGGAGAGGGCACATCTCGCGGTTAGATAGCTCTTTCTATCTACCGAGGGGAAAATATTCTCCTCCTCTCATGACAACCATGTCTGAACCCCATCCCGACGTGACCGGGATTACATGCATTCATATATTTCATTAGTCGTTTCTTTTTGTGAAAACACATGCGGAAATTCATTTTGCGTGCTAGTTTACGAAACATGATGCATGAACATGAATTTGTGCAATGAAAGTAAAGGAAGCATAAACAATATATAGAACCTAATGAAAAACGCTCTAATACGACGACTATCCTAGACTACCATCAAACCTACACTAAACGATAATTCACCAAATATCCTCGAACAATAACACTCTTATGGTGTAGGCCGGATTGGCCAAACGAGTCACGAAGACTTACCTCGCGTCTGTAGCACACCGAGCTCCGTCCACGAGTGTTGTTCACCTAAAACATTTCACAACACACAGCATTAAACCGAGTCTAAATCATCGAACTTAGAAAAATAACGGAATTCCTAGCTAAAGGAAATTTCCTAAAACTCTATCTTAACTCATTGAGGTATTTCATTGAGCAATTTACGTTCAAGAACATCCAAACCCCCATTAATGGGGTTTTTAAAACCTCCAACCACCAAACACTTCAACAACATCCAATAAACCATCAAACTTCCACCAATAACCATAAATACACCCATTAGAGTCGTAATTAGGGTAAACCTAGCCGTTTCTAACAAAACCCGGCTATTTCGCAAAACCCTAAACGAAACCCTAACGGTTTAACAACCCAAAAACTGGAAATAAATCTTCCAAAATCGTAGAATCTTACCTAGGAAGTGGTTTTGGAGAAGAAACGTGAAGAACCGAGTCGCCGGAGGAGAGAACCGCGTGAGGAGGAAGGAGAATCGTCGTTGGAGGTGATTTCCGTAGAGAAGAAATCGATAAGTGTTGAGGGAGGGAGAGAAATGTGATTTTTATTAAAATTTTTCTTGTCAAATTACCATATCGCCCCTCCATTTGATTTTCTATTTGTTTCGTTACTTATTTCGTTATTTTGCTAACGATTCGTTTTCTCCAAAATTTTCTATTTTCCCTAAAATCCATATAAACCATAAGGGTTCTATTAAAGCTCTCCGTTTTCAAAACGAGTTTATTTCACTTATTTACAAAATGTCATTACATATTGGAATAAATTAAATCTCGTAAAACCGGGTGTTACAGTAGCATGGAAGTGGGTCCCAGGAAATTGACAAAAGAAGAACCATGAAACACGGAGTTGGGCTCCACAAATGCCCATGAATTAGAGAGAGAATGGTAAAGATCCATGCAAACTAGAAAGAGATAAAGATTCACGTGGATTGAAAAGAGATAAAGATCCATATGGATTGGTTGATGATGTGATCCAAGTTGATGCCAAGTCAAAGCCCAAAAGCAAAGATCCAATTGAAAATATTAGCGGTCTAATGAGTAGAGCAAGATATGACAAAGATCATGAGGAGGAAGGATACGGTGCACATGCACACGTAATAATTAAAGGGAGGGTGCGATGCACATGCACATGTAAGAATTAAAAATACACGTGTCATGGACATGCACATGTAGGAATTAAAGAGGACATGCGCCAAGCACATGCGTATACGAGGATTAAAAATGTCACATGCACAAGCACATACAAATGCATGCAAATCATACGAATCTCGTAGGAAAATATCTTATCCAGTTGAATCTACTCAAATCAGTTCAAATCATGTTCAAATGAAGTTTAAACAAGAGATGACATCTGATCATCCAAAGGATCTTTATCCCACGAAAATTATTAGTTATTTTATCATTTTATTCCTTTTATTTTAACATTTTATTTTACTTAAATGTGTAGCTTATTTAATGACAAAACTATTTTAATTTAATAGAAGAACAAGTTTGAATTAAAAATTGAGTTTTTTAAAGAGGATTTCTCTTTGGTTCTTTGCGAAGAACAACAATCTTCTTCAAGTCACGCTTGAAGAATCCCGCTTGATAGTTTTAGTTCTTACCAACGAGTTTGGTCTGGGTTAAGCTAATGTTTTGATAGCTTAAGTTCAGCCAACAGGTGTGGCTTGGGTCAAGTTCCTGTTTTTATAGCTACGGTTCCATTGTATTCTTCGATTGGGGTCTTAATTCCTTGCTTTATTTTTTAATCGAAAAGACGTTCCTTTGAATTATTCTGGGTTGTTGTCGGGTCCCGGGTCCTTTCGATCCGAGGTTCGCATCAGAATTTTGTTAAGAATTTAATTTGGATTAATAGTGAAATCATAATACATACATTGGGCCAAGTTATTTTGTTAACATAATCTGTAATGCATTTAATAATTTATACTATAATATTTAACGACATGTGAAGTTAGCCATGTTCTTGAGCTACAAAAATGGGTTCTAGTCATCGTATGTCTTCATTTTAAGGACACCGGACACCTCGTTTGTTTTGCAACTCTTGTCACAAAACTAGTGGTGCGATCAATTTGATGTTGCTCTAATTTTTTTATGAAAAACGTTAAGTTTACCTTTTAATTTTACACTCTAATATTACCTTATTATGTGGTGTTTTCCTATAATTAATTAGATGATGTAATAATTAATAAACATTTATATAGTTTAAATAAGACAACAGTTGTACTAGTTAATGACCGACAAAAATAAAACAATAGTGTATAATTAAATAATAAACTTATCATTACTCATTTTTTTTAATAATCATAGATAGTTATATTATTAAAATAATTGTTTGTAATAAAAATAATCAAGTGCTAGTGAATTATCATGTGAAAAGTAATTTCTTAATTTTAAATATTTGAAAAAAATGAATAATAGAAATAAGAATAAAATTTATGTTAACCCTAAAACTTAGTGGTTAAGATCAAATAGATCTTTAAACTTTATTTGTAGACAAATAACTCATTCAATTTAGAGGTATTTGTAATTAAGTCCCTATCATGAAAAGTTCCACCACAACAATCACGGATTTTCAAAAAGAAACAACTCTTATTTTGGTAGTTTTGGTGATTTTGAGCGTTAAATTAATCTAACTTGTTTCTCTACAAAAATCGATCAATCACCAAAGTTGGTATATTGAGATTTGTTTCTCTCTAAAAATTACCCATAAAAAAAGAACACATTGACAACATAGCCTTAATTGTTAATACTTCTAACTTTAAGAAATTATTTGACTAAAATCTACTTCTTTTTCACCCTTGAGTTTAAAGATTAATTTTTACTTTACTCTAAAAATAATATGCCAATGACAAATGATAAGGAGATAATATAAGTATATAGCAATAAAAGAATTTATAACTTACTTTGAAAAGTTAGAAAAATTAAATGAGAATTAGAATTTCACTAACTACCAATTTTTTTATTTGATTACACTAAAAACTAAATTGAATATTTCTTTCAAAATTACATGGTTTACGCTCAAAATGACATTAAATTTTTCGCTCGATCTCGAACGGCTCATTACACGTTAAAGCTCGTGCAAGCAGTCCAGATATGGCAACCTTACATGCAAGTTTCATCGAAACAATAAAAAAAATAAGAGTAACGTCGAACATTTTCTTTAGTTGCAACGTTTAAATCTCTTATCATTACGTGTCATTTATTTATTGTTGTTATTATATACGACAAATGATAAAGTAAGAAAAAGACCAAAAAAGGGCCTAATATGGTAAGAAGAGACTTCTGTCATAGATGATTATTACCATAAATAAAAATACCTTTTTTGGAGATTTGGATTTTTAAAAATGCTAAATTTCTGAAACATTTTAGGGGTAATTTAGACCTTTCCATATGTCCAACGCAAATACAAATAGCTGCGTGGTTTCAAAAATTGATATAAACTGGAGAAGAACTGAATTGCTAGTGTCTGCCATGGCTTTTGCAGTTGCAGAGTAGCAGCAAAGAAGCAAAGCCGGCGAACCTTCCCGTCGCTCCGACCTCAGGCGGTGATCATCTTCATCGTTTCTTGATAATTTGTCTGTTTACGGTAAATGATACTCAAATTTTACGTTCTCGAGTTTTCTGGGCGGGGGGAAATTACCTTCTTCATTTTCGGGAATCGGATTTGATACTGAGGCTGTTGGCACTGTTCCTTTCTCCTCAATCTTATTAGCTTAACTTATCTCCGAACTAATTCTCGTTCCAAATTTTAATTCATCTTTCCATTTTTTTTTTGTTTCATTTGCTAATTCAGTCGTCTTCGACTTATCATAGAGTTTCGAATGACTTTGGCGAATCTACCGCCGATGCAGAGGAGATATAATATGTATTTCGATGAAGGCACATTTGCTTCTTAGTACAAATAATCGTTATTTGATGATCTGCAATCGTGCATTTGCTCACTGAAAATTAACTCGTCCTTGTGTTAGCTGAAATAGCTTTCTAAAATGGGAGTGGCATATCTTCGTGCTAAAATTTCATTCTCTAATGGAGATCACATATCTTCACGCCATGATGCTTTTTATTTGTGTATATGCCCCAATAACCATTCAATTCCTTCGAAATTGTATTTTGCAGAGGGGAGGAATTGAAGAGATGGACAAGGGAAAGGGCGTTATGGTGGCTTGTCAAAAGAAGAGGCAGAAGAACAAGGATGTGGCTCTTCCTGGAGAAATTATCTTCAACATTCTCCTTCAACATTCTGCAGGATTCTTACAAGAGCAAGGAAAGAAAGTATGTCGGACTTGGATTGATTTGATAAACAGTCCAAGTTTTATTGAGACGCACCTGGAGAATTCAAATACTGGATTATTAATTCAAGATCTTCATGATCTCTATGGTATAAAGTTCCTTGAGATAAACAAAGGAAAGTTGACAATTACAGATGAACTAGTTGATTTTGCATCATATTTGCTGGGTACTTGTCATGGACTATCACTGTTTTACTTTTGGAAGGTTAGTAACATCTTCTGTGTTGTGAATCTCGTAACGAAGCAGCTCATAGAGCTCCCATCTGCTCCATCGGAAAATTTGAAAAATGTCATCGCCAGCATCGGACGCGATAATCTTAACAAGGAATTTAAGGTAATATGCTCTTCGGCAAACAAGGACGGAACATACTACTGGCTGTTTTACACTGTTGGAAAAGACGTGGCGTGGAGAAGAGTCGAAATTACTCATCCTCAAATGTCTAATGTAACTTTCGCCAACAGAAAGTGGATATCAGCCGGAGGAGCCATTTATGGAGTGTTTAGTTTGTGGGAAACTGGTAAACTTATCATAGCAGTGGATGTAAGCGATGAAACGACATGGCCAGTCGATGTTCCGAACAATGATGACGAAGAGTTAGGAGGGTTTGTGGAGCTGAAAAACAAGTTGATGTACATAACACCCGGGCGAAGAGAAGAATCGATAACTGTGTATCGACTGGAAGACTTCCATGAGAGTAAGTGGGTTAAAGTTCACAAATTCAATATAGAAAGCAGCGTTCATAAACTAATAGTTCATGGATTTCCATCTGCTTGGGTGGATAACGGTACAATACTGCTTTTCGTCTGCCCTCGGGTGAGCAGATCACAGAGGATCGTTGCATATAATGTTAAGACGAAGAACTGTAGAATCTTAAAGCGAATCGAGCAAGATTACGAGATAATTGCTCTGACGAAGAGCCTTATTGCACCCATAACACCCTTTATTACAGATGGTTCTTCTGATTCAAGAGAGGGAAGAGGGACTAGGGTTGTGTATTATGATCAGGATAGTGGAGTAGAGCTCGGGTGGCCTCCCAATTTCACCACCTTGTAATCAATGCTTACTCTCTGCTGCTGATGATCTTGCCATCGCCTCTGAAATGGCTGCTTCTTTAACTTACATACTCGAATAAAGAAGCCTGTTACCTCACTTGTGCAATTGCAATAATCTAATATTAATGAGTATAGTTTTATATACTCTACAGGGCTGGATAAAAATTCAGTTAATTATTTGAAATAATTGCTACAGCTCTTTCATTTTGCAAAGAAGACGTATTTTCTCTGACCAAAGATTACTTCTCTCCCCATCAGCAAATTGTGCCACGCTTGAAAAGAATCATGGGTGGGTGTTGTGTGAAGCCCAATAAATTGTGAAGCCCAAGTCCATCTTTTATTATTAATATCTTTTTATATAATAGCATATGTAATTAAGAGAGTTAGTTCCAGAGATGTTAGAAAAGAAAAACACAGTGTGCGAGGGAAAAAAGGAAGCAGCGGTTTCTTTAGCTCTCGGGTTCCCTCGGTTCCACAGACGACGGCGACGACGAAGTACAATCATCAACTTATAGTGCACGAGATCCTCCTGTGGAGCTCAATGTGGATGTAGCCGGATTTATCGGTAAACCACGGTAAAATATTTGTGTTGATTGTGTGTGTAATTTCTGATTTTGGTTGTCTGGCTCATCAGAAAGATAAAGAAAAATTAACAATAGTGAACGTAAAATACAACAGTGGTATCAGAGCCGTGTCGGTTTTTAAAACAATAATTATAGCTCCTGCGTTTCTTGATTTCGGTATTTTAAGTTGTTTTTCTTGAGATTGAGTATTACACAGTCTTGCATTTGTTTTTAATATTGGTTCCTGCCGAGTCTGTGATTTAATTCACAGATTGATTGGTTGATTGCATTTTTATGTTCGGTTAACTAACAGTGATTTAGTTTCATTGATTGTTACTGTGCTATCCTTTTAGTTGTTAGGTTCTTGCACTTAGGGTTAGTGACAAAAATAGTTAAACTATTATTTATTTTTTTTTTTTGTTTTCTTAACTTTGGGCTTTCGGTTTTTCTATTCAATTTGTTTTGAGGGGGGAGGGGGACTTGAAATCTCGGTGTACGACGGAAAAGTCGACTTTGGTGTATGGAAAAAGAAGATCTGTGCACTTCTTTCATACAACAAAGTCGCCATTTCTCCAGAGAAAGACCAAGATAAATAGTCTGATGTGCAGAAAAAGAGAAAGGAGAAAATAGACGAAGAGGCGTACAACCTCTTGATTCTAAACCTCTCAAACAATGTCCTGAGAAAGGTTGATGGAGCCGATACTCCACTAGAGATTTAGGGTAAGCTTGAATCGATTTATTCGGTTCAAACTGCCCCTAATCTCGCATTCTTTAAAGGCTCCTTATTCTCCTGGAAAATGGACACTAGTAAGTCCATAGATGAAATGTAACGACCCTTTTTCCCAGCAAGATATTGTCCGCTCTGGGGATTGGGCCGTACCCCAATATCCTCCCCTCACGGCTTTGTTTGGCGAGGACTTCCCAGTCGGTCACCCAACCTGGTACTACTCTGGGCGAAGCACTTTTAACTTCGGAGTTCTTATGGGATCCGTTGCCAATTGTGCTCCAAAACGCGTCTTACTATATTGGGAGGGTCTCTTTACATATGTTTCATTTCCACATACTTCCCCAAGCGATGTGGGATTGTGACGACCCCCTTTTTACGACCCGTGATTCACCTGTACTCGAGTCCGGGATTCGCCTACACTCAGCTTAGGTCCCGAGGTTTGCCCTGCAGTCGTACTCATACGTGCTGTAACACCCGACATTTTCAGCCAGGTGATTTTCTTAACGGAATTAACTGTCACCCTTATTTTTGGACCTTTTGATTTAAATACCAAGATTTGTTTCAAATTGTGTGAACTAGGTTGAGTGGCAAAATTGAAATTAGGGTGGGCTGTGATCGATATATAAAGGAGATGGAAAGTTTTTAAATCTCACCAACACCACTGTAGCCGACACTTTCTCCTTTCAGCGATTTCCCTCTCCCGAGCTCTCGCTATCTGCCTGCCAGTAATCCTTCATTCGACGATCGGTTCCCTTGCCATTTCTCGGATACTCTACGCTCGAGGTATGGATTAGACAATATAGTTGTCAGTTAGTTGTTAAACTCTGTTTTTCAGCTTGGTGTTGGAGTTTGGTTTTTCCAATGGCCGAGTAGCAATAGCAACATTTATAACCTGGATTTTTGTAATGTCACTTCCAAATCGATTTTGGACATTTAATATAACCGACCCTGATTAATCATTAGTTGGACCTAGCTGTTTTGGTTTTGGATTTCTGACTGCACACAGAGAACTAGACTAGGGGATTCGGGAATGACTTTAGTTATTAGATTCTAGGATGACTTGTGATTGGAACTTTTAGGGTTTTGTTTTAATTACTGTGATGTGAAATGTTTTAGGTGAAGAAGTTCGAAGAAAAGGAGTTCAAGTTGCTAAGGAAACCAGGTAAGTGAATGTGTAAGATTTCTGGCCATTAGGGCCCTACATCACAAGGATGCTAGGTAGAAACCGATACGATGATTAGAAGTTATTTAAGCTACTGTCTGTTACTTATGTTGATGTTTGACTTAATGGTATGATTTCCCGTCGGATGAATGCACTATTCTGTGGCTTGATGAGTTAGGAGTTCTCATGTTCATGCATCACGAACGTTTTATGCATATGATAATGTTTTAAGAGCATGTTTTCCTCATGAACAAGATAAGAACATAAAACTTATGCAACGTGAATCAAGCGAGGGTTGGGGGTGGTTTGGCGTATGTCACTGTCCAAAAGGAAGGACCATGATTACGACCCGCAAGGGACTATGTACACTCTCACTGTCAACCCCCCTTACCGGCACAAATCCTCTCTTAATTCACACAATATGAATGATGAATATGAATGATGAATATGAATGATGAGCATGAATGATGATTATGAACGATGAATACGAACGATGAACAAGAATGAAGACCTTGAGTATGAATATGAATAAGAAAAGTGTAACACCCGGTTTATTAGAATTAAAATAACCAATTAATCTTCTAAGTGTGAATTTTATAGAATGAAATAGGGAGAAATAGCAATTAGGTTAATGAGTGACTAAGTGAGGGCATAAGGGTAATTGTCAATTTATATTGTGGATAACGTATTTAAGGAAAGAGTAAATGAGGTATAGCCGTTAATGCTCATTTCACTCTCGATTTTTCAGCTCAACCCAGTAGAGCTCTCCAGACGATTTCCCTTCCCGATATCCTTCAACTTAGGTAAGTTCTTTAGTTTTCTTCATGTATTGATGAATAGATAACCGAATTAGGACAATGTGAGTATTTTGGAAAAGTTGAGAGAAATAGCGGTTCGGGTTTGGAGTTTATTCGGGAATGCTCTATGAGTAGTGTTCCCAAACTAACTCCTTAGATTTCTGAATAGCTTAGATTAAGGTTTAACATTCTGTTTATGAATATAGGTGAACAAACCCCCGAAGTAGCTCTTAACCGAGCATTTGCTAGGAATCCAGGTAAGTAAAGTTTGCTTGTGCCTTCGGGCCTACATCACAGAACATTAGGATTTTTGTGTGTTTGAATATTTTCCTGTTTCATGCATCATATATTTGAAAATATACGAAAATGAGTTTACATGTTTTGATATAGTGAGGAAGTGAACATTCTGAAGTGATTTATGTGAAACATTTTCTGTTAAGGGAACTAATCCAACCCTTAATGAGCCAGGGATCATACTTTGGGAAAACTGATCCAACTCCCAATTTCGAAGTGGATCTGAACATTGATCAGTATATATATATTCACTGTTAGGAGAATTAATCCAACTCCTAATGAGACAGGGATGTTCATACTTTGGGAGAAGTGATTCAACTCCCAATTTAGAGAGGAATCCGATTATAACGATGAATATGTAACAGAGATGAGAAAAGTAGAAATTGCATGCTAGGATGACATGTCTTCAGCTTTTCATGCATTATTGCTTTACTTGCTTAGCATTAGGCTAATAGATGAGTTTTATGATGTAGGTGAAGAAGTTTTAGCAGGTGTGTTTACTGAGTTCACAGAAGGCTAGTTGGGTTGGAGGAGTGCATCCACACAATGTTCTGGCAGCTGATGGGGCAGTTTAATTGATGTCTGTGGAGTGAAGGTTTTATTATCAATGCTTTATTTTAGATGGATCGAGTTTTCATAACAGTAGTGATTTCAGCGTTTTGGACAAATTGAGTTTTACTTTCTGATGTTGGTATTTTTTTTGGAAATTTGAAATTTATTATTTGATGGATGTAGAGTGATGCATTGGTCTGATTTGTTTATAAAGCGATTTCAGTAGAGCAGACAGGTTCTCTTCTTAGATGGGGTCGTATAGGTATAGTTAAGAGTATTCGGAATGTCGCTCTGTTTCTATCGGTAGGTGATGCCTATCGGCAGGTATTGAGTTGTGGTTTGGTGTCTATCGGAAGATGGAAGTCTATCGGTAGATGCGGTGTGTAAGTCTATCGGAAGATGAAAGTCTGTCGGTAGATGCGGTGTGTAAGTCTATCGGAAGATGAAAGTCTACCGGTAGATGTCTTATGGAGTCACGCGTGAAGCACGTGTCGGCAGATGTAGTCTAATTGATCGGAAGATGTAGTGTGTATTTTAATTCTATCGGAAAGAGTTGTATTGGCATTATCGGCGGAGGGTGTTGCGTTGTTTGTACACGTCATCGGTAGATGAAGTCTACCGAGTGATGTCTTTTGTTTTCCTTCCTTCCGGCTGACGTCATCGGCAGGAGTCTTCGGTTTTCTATTCCTGCTTCTTCCGTTGACTTAGTCGTCGGCAGATGCGTTGTCTTCTGAAACCGAAAGAGTATTTCGTGCCTTAAACCCTCATTCCTTTCGGCTGAATATTTCTTAACATTCCCAATGACTATTTTAATAATGTTTTTCACAGTTTTGTTTAACTTCATTGTTGTTCAAAAAAGAATTTCCGCTGCAAGTTTTAAATATTTTGAGAAGTCTAATCTTGACTGTCGAGTGAAGCTTTGAATTTATTATCAAAATTTCTTAGTCATGATAATGTTATGGGTAGCGAACCGGGTTCAGATAACTCGGGGCGTTACAGTATGGTATCAGAGACATTCAGTTAAACTGTTCAAAAGATTACTCATCAGTGCCGATCGTTGCATGGAAGCACTCCAACAACTGTAAGTGTTTAAGTTAATATTATTATTAGATATTTATGTGAATAATTCATCTTGTCTAGGAATATAGTGAAATGTCTAGACGACCAGGAAGACCAAGAATACCAAGAGAGACACCAAATCCGTGGAATGAGGAAGACTCTAGTGTGATTAGGCAGCTGACTGAGCTGATGCGCCAGCAGACAGACATTGTGCGTCAGCAGTCCGATCAGCTAGGTGTGTTGTTGAGTCGGGAAGCACATGGGAGTGCTAACTCTGGTTCTAACAGTGAGAATTCTGGAGATAGGTTCCGGAGACTAAGACCACCCACGTTTGATGGTCAGTCAACTGATCCAGTTATTGCTGAAGGATGGCTTAGGAAGATAGAGAGCATGTTCAGGTGTGCCAACATTGGAGAGGGAGACAAGGTCACATTGGCAACATTTCATCTGGCTGGAGATGCTCAACTTTGGTGGGAAACTATTGAGACCGCCACTGATGTTTTGGCGATGCCTTGGTCTCAATTCAAGGACATTTTCTATGAGAAGTATTTTAACAGCACTGTTCAGACTGCAAAGAAGTTGGAATTTCTGAACTTGAAGCAGACGGGGTCTGTGGCCGAGTATAGTATACAGTTTGAGTCTCTGTCCAGGTTTGCTGGACATTTTGCTCACCAGGATGAGGATAAGGTGTTCAAATTTGTGCATGGACTTAAGCCTGAAATTTATAGAGGGGTTAAATTCTGTGGAATTAAGGGTTTGACATTAAGTGAAGTTGTGTCCACTGCCCTGGAAGTAGAAGAAGCTGAGAGGAAGTGTGCTGGACCGAAGGAAGCCCCACAAAGGTTTGTTCAGCCACATCCTCATAGAGGGATGAAGAGGCCAAGTGAAGGCCAAAGTAGCCAAGGAGAAGGAGGAAAGGTGCAGAATGTCAGGAAATTTCCTCAGTGTCCTAAGTGCTTGAAGAACCACCCCGGGGAATGCAGAATGGGATTTGGGAAATGTTTCAACTGTGAGGAGGTTGGACATACATTCAAGGAGTGCTCGAAGCCTAGAGTCACCAGATGCTTCAATTGTAACAAAGTTGGACACATTAGTAGAGACTGCCCAAATCCAAAGAGTGGCCCTGCTTTGATCAAACCAAGAATATTCTCCATGATGGAGTCAAGTGAAGAACAGCCCGCTGTTGTGTCAGGTACCATATTGATCAATTCCGTGCCTGCTTTTACTTTATTAGATTCTGGCGCAACGCATTCATTTATTGCATCTGCATTTGCTGATAAGTTAGATGTACAGTTTACCCCTTCCATGCATATGTTTAATGTCGCTTTACCCTCTGGTGGAAGCATGCACTCTAACCAAGTGATGCTAGACAGTGATGTGTTAGTAGGAAATGTGAGTTACCTGCTGATCTTATTGTTATGGATATTTTGGGATTTGATGTGATCTTAGGAATGGACTGGTTGTTTAAACACCACGCCGCAATTGATTGTAGAACCGGAGTAGTTAGTTTTCAACCCCCTGGTAAGTTGAAACATACCTTTCAAGCTTCAGAGAAGAGTAAGGAAATGTCTGTTATGACTTCTTTAAATTTTAGACCTTCACCATGCAAGGAGTACTTGTGCTTCTTGGCATGTGTTCTAGATACACAACTTGTAGAAAAGGCAACTCCTCAAAATATCCTTGTTGTCCAAGACTTCCCTGAAGTGTTTCTAGATGACCTTCCCGGTTTGCCACCAGATAGAGAAATTGAGTTTGTTGTAGATGTCTACCCTGGAGCTGAACCTGTGTCTAAAAATCCCTATAGGTTAGCACCTGCAGAACTCAAGGAATTAAAAGAGCAGTTGGAAGAGTTGTTAGAGAAAGGGTTCATACGCCCGAGCTTTTCACCGTGGGGTGCACCTGTCCTTTTTGTCAAAAAGAAGGATGGATCAATGCGCATGTGCATCGATTATAGAGAACTGAATAAGTTAACTGTTAAGAACAAGTATCCCCTGCCTAGGATTGATGATTTATTTGACCAGCTCAATGGTGCAAGAGTTTTCTCTAAGATTGATCTGAGGTCAGGTTATTATCAGTTGAAGGTTAAATCTGAAGATATCCCAAAGACTGCCTTTCGCACAAGGTATGGGCATTATGAGTTTTTGGTTATGTCTTTTGGTTTGACAAATGCACCAGCGGCATTCATGGACCTTATGAACAGAGTGTTTCATGAGTATTTGGATAAGTTTGTCATAGTATTCATAGACGACATTCTAATCTATTCTAGAACTAAGGAGGATCATGCAAGGCACTTGAATTTGGTGTTAGGAGTACTTAGGCAGCACCAGCTCTATGCTAAGTTTTCCAAGTGTGAATTTTGGTTGGATAGAGTTCACTTTCTGGGTCATGTGATCTCTGGTGATGGAATAACAGTCGATCCAGCCAAGGTTCAAGCAGTTAAGGAATGGCCCCAACCGAAGAATGCTACTGATATTAGGAGTTTTGTTGGACTAGCAGGATATTACAGAAAATTTATTGAGGGATTTTCAAAGATTGCAACACCCCTCACTCGTTTAACTAGGAAGAATATCAAATATGATTGGACAGAAGAGTGTGAAATTAGTTTCCAGACTTTAAAACAGAAACTGATCAATGCTCCAATCCTAACCCTTCCTGCTGAGAATGGTAAATTTAGTATTTATTGTGATGCATCCAAGATTGGTCTTGGTTGTGTGTTGATGCAAGATGGAAAGGTAATAGCCTATGCTTCTAGACAGTTGAAAACTCATGAGAAGAATTACCCTACACATGACTTGGAATTAGCTGCAGTGGTTTTTGCACTTAAGATTTGGAGACATTATCTGTATGGACAATCTTGTGAAATATTCTCAGACCATAAAAGTCTGAGATATATTTTCACTCAAAAAGAATTAAATATGAGGCAACGTAGATGGTTAGAATTTGTAAAAGATTATGACTTTGAGATCAAGTACCATCCCGGAAAAGCAAATGTTGTGGCAGATGCCTTGAGCAGGGTAGCAACATCAGCCCCGACTATGAGTTTCAGTATGCCGTTAGCCTTAGAATCTGAATTTCGAAGGTTTAATCTAGAAGCAGTATCTAGCGTATCAGCTATACTTTCGGCCATAACCTTAAGGCCTACAATTCTTGAGAAAATAAGGGAAGCTCAGTCAAATGATGATGAATGCAGCAAGTACAAGTCAAGTATGGATTCTACGGACAATTTAAACTTTAACTGTTCTTCTGATGGAATCCTTAAGTTCAGAAACAGATGGTTTGTTCCTGCCATTATGGAACTTCGGAATGAGATTCTTTCTGAGGCTCATTCTTCTAGATTCTCAGTTCACCCTGGGAGTACGAAGATGTATAAAGATCTTAAACAGCATTACTGGTGGCCAAGTATGAAAAGAAGTGTGGCAGAATATGTAGGATCATGTTTGTGTTGTCAGCAGATTAAAGCCGAGCATCAGAGACCCTCAGGAACGTTACAACCTTTACCAGTTCCTGAATGGAAATGGGAACAAATAACCATGGATTTTGTTGTGGGATTACCTAGAACAATTAAAGGACATGATGCAATTGGGTGATAGTTGACCGTTTGACCAAATCATCCCATTTTCTGCCTATGAAGATGACATACTCGATGGATCAACTTGCTGAGTTGTATGTTCAGGAAGTTGTTAGATTGCACGGAGTTCCAAGCACCATAGTTTCAGACCGAGATGCTAGATTTACATCTAAGTTTTGGAAGAGTTTGCACAAGGCTATGGGAACTCAGCTCAGTTTCAGCACAGCTTTCCACCCTCAAACTGATGGACAATCTGAAAGAACCATTCAAACATTAGAGGATATGCTCCGGGCATGTGTTTTGGATTTTCAAGGTTCTTGGAGCAAGTATTTGCCCTTGGTGGAATTTTCTTATAACAATAGTTTTCAGGCAACAATAGGAATGGCACCGTATGAAGCATTGTATGGACGAAAATGCAGATCACCCTTGTATTGGGATGAAGTTGGTGAAGCACAGTTACTTGGTCCTGATATTGTGCAGCAAACTGTTGAGAAGGTTGCTCTCATCCGTCAGAGGATTTTAACAGCTCAAAGTCGACAGAAAAGCTATGCTGACAGGAGGCGCAGAGAGTTAGAGTTTGAAGTTGGTAGTGAGGTTTTTCTTAAGGTATCACCATTCAAAGGAGTTGTGAGATTTGGGAAGAGAGGGAAGCTTAACCCAAGATATGTTGGACCTTTCTCAATCTTGAAAAGGATTGGAAAATCAGCATATGAGCTGCAATTGCCAGACTCTATGGAAGGAATCCACAATGTGTTCCATATTTCTATGCTTAAGAAGTGCTTGAGGGATCCATCTCAGATTGTGGAACAGCAGAACATTGAAATTCAACCTACACTGACCTATGAGGAGAGACCAGTAAGAATCTTGGATTATGCAGTGAAAGTATTACGCAACAAGGAAGTTCCACTAGTGAAAGTCTTATGGCATAATCAGAATATAGAGGAGACAACTTGGGAACGCCAGCAAGACATGATGGACCAGCATCCAAGATTGTTCAGGTACTGAATTTTGAGGACAAAATTCTTTTAAGGAGGGTAGATTGTAACACCCGGTTTATTAGAATTAAAATAACCAATTAATCTTCTAAGTGTGAATTTTATAGAATGAAATAGGGAGAAATAGCAATTAGGTTAATGAGTGACTAAGTGAGGGCATAAGGGTAATTGTCAATTTATATTGTGGATAACGTATTTAAGGAAAGAGTAAATGAGGTATAGCCGTCAATGCTCATTTCACTCTCGATTTTTCAGCTCAACCCAGTAGAGCTCTCCAGACGATTTCCCTTCCCGATATCCTTCAACTTAGGTAAGTTCTTTAGTTTTCTTCATGTATTGATGAATAGATAACCGAATTAGGACAATGTGAGTATTTTGGAAAAGTTGAGAGAAATAGCGGTTCGGGTTTGGAGTTTATTCGAGAATGCTCTATGAGTAGTGTTCCCAAACTAACTCCTTAGATTTCTGAATAGCTTAGATTAAGGTTTAACATTCTGTTTATGAATATAGGTGAACAAACCCCCGAAGTAGCTCTTAACCGAGCATTTGCTAGGAATCCAGGTAAGTAAAGTTTGCTTGTGCCTTCGGGCCTACATCACAGAACATTAGGATTTTTGTGTGTTTGAATATTTTCCTGTTTCATGCATCATATATTTGAAAATATACGAAAATGAGTTTACATGTTTGATATAGTGAGGAAGTGAACATTCTGAAGTGATTTATGTGAAACATTTTCTGTTAAGGGAACTAATCCAACCCTTAATGAGCCAGGGATCATACTTTGGGAAAACTGATCCAACTCCCAATTTCGAAGTGGATCTGAACATTGATCAGTATATATATATTCACTGTTAGGAGAATTAATCCAACTCCTAATGAGACAGGGATGTTCATACTTTGGGAGAAGTGATTCAACTCCCAATTTAGAGAGGAATCCGATTATAACGATGAATATGTAACAGAGATGAGAAAAGTAGAAATTGCATGCTAGGATGACATGTCTTCAGCTTTTCATGCATTATTGCTTTACTTGCTTAGCATTAGGCTAATAGATGAGTTTATGATGTAGGTGAAGAAGTTTTAGCAGGTGTGTTTACTGAGTTCACAGAAGGCTAGTTGGGTTGGAGGAGTGCATCCACACAATGTTCTGGCAGCTGATGGGGCAGTTTAATTGATGTCTGTGGAGTGAAGGTTTTATTATCAATGCTTTATTTTAGATGGATCGAGTTTTCATAACAGTAGTGATTTCAGCGTTTTGGACAAATTGAGTTTTACTTTCTGATGTTGGTATTTTTTTTGGAAATTTGAAATTATTATTTGATGGATGTAGAGTGATGCATTGGTCTGATTTGTTTATAAAGCGATTTCAGTAGAGCAGACAGGTTCTCTTCTTAGATGGGGTCGTATAGGTATAGTTAAGAGTATTCGGAATGTCGCTCTGTTTCTATCGGTAGGTGATGCCTATCGGCAGGTATTGAGTTGTGGTTTGGTGTCTATCGGAAGATGGAAGTCTATCGGTAGATGCGGTGTGTAAGTCTATCGGAAGATGAAAGTCTGTCGGTAGATGCGGTGTGTAAGTCTATCGGAAGATGAAAGTCTACCGGTAGATGTCTTATGGAGTCACGCGTGAAGCACGTGTCGGCAGATGTAGTCTAATTGATCGGAAGATGTAGTGTGTATTTTAATTCTATCGGAAAGAGTTGTATTGGCATTATCGGCGGAGGGTGTTGCGTTGTTTGTACACGTCATCGGTAGATGAAGTCTACCGAGTGATGTCTTTTGTTTTCCTTCCTTCCGGCTGACGTCATCGGCAGGAGTCTTCGGTTTTCTATTCCTGCTTCTTCCGTTGACTTAGTCGTCGGCAGATGCGTTGTCTTCTGAAACCGAAAGAGTATTTCGTGCCTTAAACCCTCATTCCTTTCGGCTGAATATTTCTTAACATTCCCAATGACTATTTTAATAATGTTTTTCACAGTTTTGTTTAACTTCATTGTTGTTCAAAAAAGAATTTCCGCTGCAAGTTTTAAATATTTTGAGAAGTCTAATCTTGACTGTCGAGTGAAGCTTTGAATTTATTATCAAAATTTCTTAGTCATGATAATGTTATGGGTAGCGAACCGGGTTCAGATAACTCGGGGCGTTACAAAAAGATTCATGAGCATTTGTTTTCTTAAAATGAGCATTCATGCATACTTGTTAGCATTGTATTCCTTACTAAGCATTAGGCTTATAGTTTAAACTTTATGATGTAGGTGAAGATTTAGCAGGTGAGGATTCCAAATTCAGTGATGATGTCTAAAGGCTGGTTGCAGGATGGTGCTCAGGTGGAAGACTGTGGCTGGCAGGCGAATATAACCCATAATTAAGCTCACAATGTGTCATTAAGATTTATGATGAACTGATGTTTAAGTAAAATGAGATTATATTTTAACATTGAGCTTCGTAATTGTCTGGTTTAACTACTGAGTCTGGGGATGATTTTAAAGATATGGAAATAGTTACTTTAACTAAGTCTTCCGTATAAGAATGTTTGGATGAGTCTCTAATTTTCATACATATGAGTGTTGAGTCAATGTGGATTGAAGTCTGTTAAGAGTTTGCATCCACCGATAGATGTCCCCTATCGGAAGATGTTAAGAGTTTGCATCTACCGACGGATGATTTCTATCGGAAGGTGTATTAAGTGAACACGTGAATTGCACATGTCTATCGGTAGATGTAAGGTATTTCAAATACCGGATGATATAAGAGCTAGTTTGTCGTTTAGTGACCGGTAGATGTTTTACCATCGGTCGATGCGAGTCTATGACTCTATCGGCAGATGCAATTTAAGTGATGTTTAGAAGAAGATGTGTCGCGTGGCGGGCACGTGACCATCGGTCGATGCGAGTCTATGACTGTTGCGAAAAATCGTATACGCAAATGCACGTGTCCGCAAAGTAATACCAGTGTGCTAAGTACGAGTGTCTATCCCACGAGGAAT
>CM039506.1:40637998-40673888 GCA_022432975.1 Begonia masoniana
CCTCCTATTAGGGAAGACCAATGTGACAATTTGATCGAAGAGTATCTCATGAGGGCTTACTCCAATTCCTACTCATTCAAATTTGGCGTCAAAATCATCACATTAGCACCACTCGCTCTTAGCAAATTGTAAGGATCACGCAAAATTAAAAATTAAAATAAATCACTATGTGAAGAAGAAAGAGAAGGCCAAATCAACCTTGTTCATGACATAGAAAAACCTTTTACTATCGTGTGCCAAGAAGGAGAAAACCAAGGAAGGAAAGTAACTCCACAACCCTTAATGAAGGTACCTTTTATTAAATAAGTTAATTTGACTTGTTATTGAATAATGACCCATATTATGTGAATTCATTGTGCATCACTCATTTGGTTCCATAAAGATGGCTTTACTTCCAAAGAAATGCATTGAAAGCTTCTCCGATGAAGATCATATGAACCTATTATTTTTAAATTTGTTGAAGTGACTTTTAAAGTAAAGGAAGCTCAAAACTTTCTAAGAGCCAAGATCTCAATAAGTTTTTTTGAAGTTACCTTTGGTGTAGCTTATGAGTTTGGATTTCTTGAGAAGAATGAAATCAAAAAAGTCAAGGAAATTTGAATTTGAGGACAAATCATTTTCAACCCCGAGAGAATTATTGATACGGGATCTGTCCATTAACATTAGAGCATTAAAAATTTCTAATTATTTTGCTAGTGCTTTTTTTGTAGGTGATCAATGGGAAAAATGCATTCCTACCACTCAATTTTTTTTTTTTTTAAGCGACCTCTGATTAGTACAGATGCGAAAGGACTTCCAAGCATGTTAAAGGAAGCCACTGAGGATGTCAAAATATGCTTTATATCCTCAGCACGAGCACACTTTGGAGGGCGTGTCACATCAGGCCAATACTGGTTTACGTGCAGTCAACATGGACATTTTGATGCAAGGACAGGAACCAAAAAATAGCCAGAACACCCATAGCGCGCTCGAGTTTCACATGACCCAAGACGAAACTGAAAAGAATGCAGCTATCATAAAGGTGTGTTTAATTTCTGAAGTACCTTCTTGATATTAATGATTAGGGGCAACCCCATCTTTGAATCCCGAGCATTCAAAAAATCAAATGAAGACAATAGACCTTAGAGCATAAATTGAGAGTAGAACACCATGGATACAGTAAGCCCGCACGATCTATTATTCGGAATGTCAGGTTCATATTGGAAAAAAGAAATTTGGAAGCGACACAATATTGTGACCATACAAGATTACGACGTAATTCTCGCAGGCGGGGTAACCAGAATAGCGACTATGAAGTGCAAGGAAAAATTGTAAGATTCAATTGCGAAGAAGAACGTTCTTCTTTCATGGCGTAATAAAGGTTCGAGAAATTGCAGTATATATCCTTGCATGCACAAAAGTATTGACTCTAATGTTTGAATTCTGGCAAGCGTTGTGTGCATTCAAACTGAGGAAACAAGACCTAGATAAGTGCTGAAGTTCGTGAATATCCAGACATCTTTCAAGATGATTGAACAAGTTGCATCAGCTAAAGAGTAGAATCATTTTAATTCTATCTGGAACGACACCAATCTTTACAGCCTCATACAAAATTACACCAATGAATTAAATGAGCTGAAAGTAACAACTCGAAGAGTGGCTAGAAAAAAGATTATTCAACGGCTTTCACTATAGGTGAGCTTCAGTGTTTATCGTAAAGAAGAAGTATAGATTATGAGGATGTGAACTTTATCAAGAACTGAAATAAAGTCAACATTAAGAACAAAGTATCCACTTCCCAAGAGAATCGAAGGAATTGTTGATCAATGAAAGAGTTATGTGTGTCTCCCAAAAATAGATCTCGTCTGGCTACCATAGCTAAGTATCGGAGGATGATATAGCAAGATGGCCTTCGGACACGATATGACCAATATGAGTTTCGAGTTATGCCATTTGGATGGAATAATGTTCCGCCGCCTTTATGATTTAATGAATCGAATTTCAAGGAATTCTTAGATGATTCGTGAGGATTGTTTGTTATCAAACGATATTCCAATATTCGAAGAGTAAGGAAGAGCATGAAAGAAACCTGGAATTGTTTATCAACTATGAGACGTAATAAAAAGTATATGCGAAAATTTCAAATGCGAATTCTGATGGAAGGAAGTAGCAATTTCTCGACCACGTAGGGGTAGACCAGGAAAAAATCAAAGTAATCAGTAAGTGGGCCCACAACCAAGGAAATGAGCGGAAGTACGAAACTGCCTTGGTCGGGGGGATTACAAAGAGATTTTGTGAAGATTCGAAACTAGCACAACGTCTCCCAGCACTAACAGAAGGGTTATAATATTTATGGACTGAAGAATGAAACAAAAGTTTCCGAAAAATCTGAGGAAAGATATTTTCAGCTCGAAAAACTACTATTACATCGAAATATGAAAAATTTGGGTCTATAGTGATGCCTCAAACGTATCGGACTCGGATGTTGATGATGCAAGAAGAAAAAGTTGTAGCATGCCTCCAGACAGTGAAACCCCATCACGCGAGAATTACCCGTTCATGATTTGGAGCTTGCAACAGTTATATATGATCTTCAATTGGAGACATTCTGTATGGAGAAAGAGTGAGTTTTAGCGTCAAACACAGTGAAAGAGTTTCTACGCCCAAATAGGACTTGAATATGAAGCAGCGCAGATGGTTGAAGTTAATAAAGATTATGATTGCGAAATTAATATCACCTTGGAAAGGCAACCGTAGTAGCTGACCCTAAGTAGAAAGAGCCTCTAAAAGTGTTCGCGCTAAAATAATTATACAGAAAAACTATGTAGATCAAAGAAGGAGGAAGTTAAAATTTGCCGGAAAGTGATCAAGTGTTTTTGAAAGCTTCTCCAATGAGAGGTGTAATGCGGTTTGGAAAGAAGGGAAAACTAAGCCCAAAATACATAGACTCATTTTACAATTTCAGCAAGAATTGAAGAAGTTGCTTACCAACTGAACTTGCTTGAGTCACTCAAGCAGGTTCATAACATGTTTCATATCTCGATATCGAGGAAATACGTACCAGATTCCTCACAATTTTGCCAACGACATCCCAAGAATTGGTGCTCAATCCTAATTTATCTTACGAGCAGAGACCGATTCAAATTCTGGAATCAGAAGAAAGAAAACTACAGAATAAGATCTCGTTAGTAAGAGTTCTATAAAAGAATCGAAACATTGAGGAAGTAACTTGGAAAAGAGAAGAGGACATAAGAAGGATCTACCCTAAGCTGTTCAGGTAATACTTTAAATTTCGAGAACAAAATTTCTTTTAAGAATGGTAGATTGTAACGTATCAAAATCTTCCCTTAATTCAAGCTAATCTAGAGTTTCCAATTTCTAAATTTAACCTTAATTAGCAACCAATAAATCTAATTGTCCCGATTACAGCTTAATCAACAACCATCCAGCCCTAATTCCAATCAATTCTGTAAACGTTAAGGAAATCAATTCTGTAAATGATAAGAAAATCGATTCCTTCCCTTTTCGTTTGTGAATCTACTACCCACTGTGAGAAAGGGCAAATTCATACTACTCTTATGGAAAGATTGGTCACCCTCCTATGGGAAAAAAATCGGAGGAGCGGAGGTGAACCTTTCCTATAAATTGAGAGGATTGGAGGAGGAAACCCACACCCAGCTCTCTCCCTTTGAAGTTCTTCAAACAGAGAAAAACTTACTTCTTTTCAGTCTCCAGATGAAGTCGAGCATTGAGGAGGCAGTAACTCCGAAGGTGAGCTCCTTGGCAAACCTTCTCTGGTGCGAAGAACGACCACCATCGGCGTAAGATTTTTCTCCCTCCTCACTCTATCTTCATCCTTCTCACTCTGATCATCTCTCTCTCTCTCGACAGAAATCGCGAAGAAGAAGAAGAAGAAAGAATTGAGGTTTTTTTTTTTTTTTTTTTTTTTTTTTTTTTTTTTTTTTTTTTTTTTTTTTTTTCTGAACTGGTCCAGCGAACAAGAACCGAACCAGTTCACTTAAATCCAGCCGAACCAAACCAAACCAAACCGGACCCGACCCAAATTCTGTCTTGATTTATACCGAAGTGATCTAAGATTTAACCAGTAAAGAATTTCTACCTAAATATTTTTGAAATGGTTTATTGAAATAGAAATTAATATCAAAGGTAAGGAATTTCTGCCTAAATCTTTTTGAAATGGTTTATTGAAATAAGAATTAATATCAAATGTTTTATTTAAGCAGAAAAAGGTCCCAGAAATCCTACAAACCGACCTCGAACCAATTCGACCTATGAGCACACGTAAGGAAATTGTGCCCAAGCTCTGTCGAAATTGGATTTATTAGGAAAACATTGATACTAAGATTTTATTTAAACATGATATTGTTGGAATACTAGAATATTGGAAAAATCCTAAAACCCTAATCGCTCAGAATCCAAGTAAGTGAAAATACAATTTTTTCAACGTTTTGGCTATGGCCCTACATCACAAGAAATTATGTTATTTTCTTATAATTATTTTACCACACGAGTTGATATTTGAGAACGCATGTTTAGGCATTGACATAGAATTATATTAAGATAAAATTGATAGGACATTTGTATGTGTATGAAAATAATGGAATTGACGAAAAATACGTGATAGCAAAAGCTTGAACGACATTGAGATGGTGAACTTGAACGTAAAAGTAAAAATAAAAGATGACAAAGTCTGAACGACAATGAGATGACTAAGTCTTAAAAGAATATTGAAAAATGAGTTCCAACCAATATTTAACAGTTAAGGCAGGATTCGGTAAAAATAAATGTTTTGCACTTGCACGTATTCTCAAGTTTTCTAATAGTTTGTAATTTTGTGATGTAGGTGAATTTTTATCTGAGAAAGAAATGACGCTGATCGAGAATTTGCCAAAGGTAGGCGAGCAGACAAAGGAGGATGTTGTCGTTGGTTTTTAATAACAATTTAAAGTTATGACTTTATATCATTTTAAAAGGATATTTTATATTTATTTGCATTTAATTTTAGTTTGATTTCAGTTTGAAAAATTTATTTCATTAGTTGTTGGATCTTTCAATTAACTACGTTATTGTTTTGAAATCAATAAGTGACATTTTATTTAATGTTTGTTAAATATTTAATTTTCTAAACATTTATTGATAGTAATTACAATCTTCCACTTAATAAATGATTTCTGCTATTTTTAAGGATTTTGAATTAAGAAAATTAGGGTTTTATAATGATCCGATTTAACTTAATTTGTAAATCGATTTAGGGAAGATTTTAGAATTTCAAATTGGAGAAAAATAAAAATAAATTTTGGGGTCGTTACAATAACCCTAGCTTATTTTCATTTTAGGCAAAGCAGATCTACTAATTTTTTGATTTCAGTTGGTAAGAGGGATCTTGAATAAGAATTAGATTCAAGAAACTAAATTGAAAAAGTATCGTGAGTAATTTCCATAATCAAAATTCTACTGACATCTATATAAGAGAGTTTTGTTTTCCCGTCTCTCTTTCCGCTCCTTTTTTTTTATGTTGGCTCTTTATAAGTCATGTAATGTATCTTCGTATCCTCTAATTTCCCATCAAAGCAGCTCCAAATCTAACTCAGAAAGTATAAACCTTCTAGGATCAACCCATACGTATCAATTTTCATTTCATTTTAGCAGCACACCAAATGAAGTTCAACTAATTATAATTCACCTCCTAACTCCAGATCAACATTTATCAGTAACAACACAATATAAACCTAAAAGAAAGTTCAATGAGTTGTCAGAACAACAACAAAAAAGTGAACTAGAACGCGAACTAGATTATTGGAATGAAAATAAGCACCATACATATGTGTTGAGCTGTCGAACGAAGCTAGAGAAGTTATTGTGCTTAAAGTACTTCGGCAAGAGGTCCCTAGAAAATTCCGGCGGGTTCCAAACCACGAAGCTGTTGTTAGTGTGGCTCCACGACACGATCGCGTCGGTGGCAGAGTCATCCACCATATCGTACGTCTTGCTCAGAAACGGCGGTGGCGCATTCGCGTTTAGAATCGGCGGCGGAGCCGACCCCTGCGAGCCGGCGCTTCCGGAAATCGCTCCCTCTTCACCCATTGGAAAAAAAAAGACAGGATTTCGAATATGAAGAGTAATCAGACAGACGAAATGCTGGATATTTGTAATTCGGTTACAAACACAAACCCTAGAGAGAGAGAGAGAGAGAGAGAGAGAGAGAGAGAGAGAAGGAAGGGAAGGGAAATGGTGAGGAAAAGGCCAAACCAGAGCGGTGAGCGCCTATGGTGATATTTATCTACTATATATTTTTATATTTTTATATTTAAAATAGGGTAAATTACAATTTGGCCCCTAAAACTAGGTGAAATAGACAATTTCCACCGTAAACTTGAATAATAGGCAAGAACAACCTTAATGTATTGATAATGGACAATATGGCGGCCCCTACCGTCATATTTTCCATCAAAAAGTAACATTTTTTCATTTGTTCATTTTTTTTTTCTCGAAATGCCCCTCACTAGACCGAACCAGACTAGACCAGTTTGGATAATTTCACTCTGTTTTTTTTTTAAATCCTATTTCTCGGAAAAGAGAAGACAGAAGAATAGAATTAAAAAAAAAAAAAACAGAGTGCAATTAGCCGAACTGATCCGGTCTGGTTCGGTCAAGTGAGAGGTATTTTGAAAAAAAAATGAACAAGTGAAAAAAAGTTACTTTTTGACGAAAATTACGACGGTAGGGGTCATATTGCCCATTATCAATACATTAAAATTGTTCTTTCCTATTATCTAAGTTTATTATGTAAATTACCCATTTCAACTAGTTGTACGGGCCAAATTGCACTTTACCATTTAAAATATAGAAATCCTTTTCTTATTTTCTCAGTTTTGCTCCGTCGTAAGCAAACCCAATTCCAACTATTGTTTTTTCAGTTTTGTGCGATTTGGTTATTGATTGATTTGTTTTGAGTTTTTCAATTCAACACGATTAGAGTGGATTTAGACTCAATTTTAGGTTAGTTTTCAAAACCATTGAGGAAGAGGATCTACGCTCGCTGTTAGTTTTTTCCCAAGATTGGGTTGAGAGTGGATGTCGTTGTCGTTGACTAAATAAACATGCGTTTCATCAAAAATTGAATAACCCACAAATCCAAAAAAAAAAAACAAACGACTCCATGATCAGACCCTGTATCCCCTGCTGTTTCTCCCTCCTCTAGCCTTCTCAAACTTCCTTCCCTTCGACCTCACATACGGTTTGGTGTGGCTATGGGGGACACCTGGTGCTGGCCCAAAGTGCTTCACAGCTTCACGTGCATTCTTCGGCCCACGGAGAAGAACCTGTAGACATGGAACCCAAATTACTCCACACAATCACAAAAACAGGTTATACTGGACAACTCATGCAGCCATGGGAGAGAACTCAGACAAGGAGTAAAAATTTGTATTTTCATCAGAATAACTTGTTCATATTGATGTAAATAGAGATAGTAGTGGTAAGTCCCTAATGCGTAAATCTACGGAAAACTAATCCTTACGGTGTTTTGCCCCAGTGGAGCCCTCTGAGCAAGAACGTCAAATGTCAAACATTCTCCACCAGCTTTCAAAATCCTTGCTCTTGCCGTCTCCGTAAACCTCAAAGCTGTGACTTTCAAAGCAGGAACTTCGTGAACACGAATATCATCTGTTACAGTTCCGACAATGACGGCAATCTTATCCTCCTATGAAAAATAAAGGAATGAAACCCTGCAGATCAGTAACATGTGTCAAGTAATGAAGAAAGAAGCAACAAGGAGAATTTTGAACCAACCTTTCCTTGCATGAACTGAATAAGCCTTGAAAGAGAAAGTGCTTACTCATAAACAAGCGTTTGAGGATTACAGCATTAAAGTTGCTTCCAGTCCTTCGGACAAGGAAACGGTACAACTGATCAAAATGCAAACACCAAGTCAACCACCTAAAAAATGTAAGTAGCCTATACACAATGAAAATCTAAATCAAAAAGATATTTTCTTTACTCCAAATGCATATGTTTATGGAATGCATAGAAAAACGTTTCTATTCAATGTCAATAAACACGATAAGTTTCAAAAGTGAAAACTTTGAGAAGAAAACTCCATAATATATATATTGGGATGCACACAAAAATAGTAATAAGCAATGCCCTTTCTTTTAAATGATTAGTAACAATACAGAACGTATAGGTAAATATCCAAAAAATTGCTAAACAAACAAAAGATTTTGATAAACCGCAGGGAAATTTGTTCCCTCAGAATATTTGAAATGTGAATCAATCAAAAAGAGTTCAGCATTAGCATGGATGATGAACAGACATCACAGGGAACAATTTGCTCTCACGATTGATATTTTCTTATAGTAAAGATAACTTCTCATGATAAAAAAAAATGACGTGATCAAAAAACAAAGTATTAGAGGATTAAAATGCATGTAACTTATTAACATCAGTTTACTCAACATAAAAAGTTAATACATTCATTGTTCAAAATACTATTTCACCAAATAATAACATGATATACAAGGCTCAGATAATTGTGGAAATATACTACTCCCAGATCTTTTAAAGATCTCATAATGAGCTGGGATTCACAAATATCATCCTAGCAAGTAGCAAATGACAAATGACGAGAAAAAATTCTTTAACCACGACATGTTCAACAAACAGTAGCACAGCAAATAGTTTGTTTCGAAAGTTTCTTAACAAGAAAAATCTTACTCACTCCATATTTCAAGCAGCTACTTTATAAAGGGGTAAGAAATAAACATATGAAAATGGACTCACAAAAACCAAGCCAAAACAGAAAATAGAAAAAAAAACATGGATAAAAATGCACCTTAACGAGAAGCTTGAGGTAGATATCATCGGACTTAGGAGCTGTCCTCTTAGTCTTCTTACTCTTACTGTAACGCCCGGGAATTTTTAAAAGGAAAATTGGAGAGAAAGTAAATGAATAATAAGAGGAAGCCATTCGATTTCCCTTCGGCCCGAGCTCGCGACGCCGAAGAACAAAGCGACGAGGGAGCGCGACCCGACGATTTCCGACCCTGCTCCGACGACGCCGGCGATTTCTCGCCGTTCTCCGGCCAGACAACGGCGAGGGCGTGGCTCCGGTTCCTCCTCGCGCACAAAGTCGAGACGGTGAGCCTCCTTTTCGTGCCCTGTTTTCGTTCTGTTGGTGGCCGGGGGTGGTGAGCTCGATTGAGCTCCGATCGCCGGCTGTTTTGGTCACTTCCGGCGTGGGTTTGCCAACCTTTGCGCCGGCTATTATTGATTTGCCGTGGATTGCCCGATTTGGGCGAAATTCAGTGAATGCCCGATTTAGGGCACTCGGGTTTGTTAATGTACTTCGATAAATATGTTTTAAATAATTTAAAAGCAAGAGTGAATAAATTGGTTAACCCTAATTGGTAATTAATTCAGATTCAGGCACTTCCAGTGAAATTAAGCCGTGAGTTATAATTTAATAACGAGATGAATGAAATTCGAAATGCCGAAATTACGAGAGGGCGATTTAGTGAATTGTTTTTAGATAATAAATAAATAACAAAAAGGATTAAATAAAATAAAAAAGGAAAAATAAGTAATTTTTATAGAAAATAGAATGGCTTCACGAGGAAGCCATTCTATTTCCTTCGGCCCGAGCTCGCGACGCCGAAGAACAGAAGCGACGAGGGAGCGCGACCCGACGATTTCGACCCTGCTCCGACGACGCCGGCGATTTCTCGCCGTTCTCCGGCCAGACAACGGCGAGGCGTGGCTCCGGTCCTCCTCGCGCACACGTCGAACGGTGAGCCTCCTTTTCGTGCCCTGTTTTCGTTCTGTTGGTGGCCGGGGGTGGTGAGCTCGATTGAGCTCCGATCGCCGGCTTGTTTTTGGTCACTTCCGGCGTGGGTTTGCCAACCTTTGCGCCGGCTATATTGATTTGCCGTGGATTGCCGATTTGGGCGAAATTCAGTGAATGCCCGATTTAGGGCACTCGGGTTTTGTTTAATGTAACTTCGATTTTAGGTTAGTTTATGTTAATTGGATGTTATGAGGATAGATTGGTGAAGAAATTGAAGGAATTTGATGAAAAATTGAAAAAGTGAAATTTTGGAAAAACGGGGCAGTTCGGGTTTTTGATAAATTGACCTAGCTCCGGTCGTTAGTTTTACAATTCCTTTTGGCAGATTAAAATAGGTTATTAGAGGAGTACGTGGCCGCTGGAATCGTTCGATTCCGATAACCGACGCGAAAGTTACGCGCGTTCAAAGTTTTAGGTCGGTTTTTACCGAACCCAAATTAGTGGTCCATTTAATTAGATTTTAGTTGAATTAGACTAGAAATAGTAGTTTAAGATGTTTTTAAGAAAATAAGAGTTTAGTTATGCCCGAACGAATTGAGTTAGAGTTTTAGAAGAAATTGAGTTAGAGTTAGAGTTTCGGTTAGCTTTGAAATGGATGATTCAGATTAATACTAATGACGTGCTATGAAATGCCTTAGGTAATCCAAGCTCTTCAAGGACGGTGCTCGGCTAGCTACGGACGCCAGGTAAGTGGATGTTTAGGATTTCGGCCCTTAAGGCCCTACATCATGTCAACGTTAGGTTTTTGTATTTTGATGATGATTTTCTGACTGTGGGTTTAATGTGTCGGGTAGCCCAGGTTATTAGTTAATAGTTGTTTGTTAGGTTTTTAGTGATTAAAGCATGTCTAAGTATGTTATGAACTGTTTGATGATATGTCTTGATGATATGTTATATGTAAAGTCCTCATGCATCATGTTTTAGAAAAAGTACGAAAATGTTTTAGCATATGATTTCATGATTTAAACGTAGAAACGACAACGATGTAAAACGAAAATGTAAAGTGTCTGAGGGAAGTGGTTCACCCCTCAGATGTAGATTGTGGAACGTCCAGAAAATGTATGATATCTGAAGGAAGTGGTTCACCTTTCAGGTAAAGATTTATATGTGGAACGTCTAGAGATGGAGAAACTAATCCGCCCTCCATTGGTAGAGGATTACATGTATGTATGATAGAAACGAAATGAATATGAACGATGAAACGAAACGAAATGATTACGTACGATGAAACTGTAGAAACTGCATATGTTAAGTAAAATGTTTTAAATTCATATAGTGCATCCCCTTACTAAGCATTAGGCTTACTGTTTATGTTGCATGATGTAGGTGACAGGTGTGAACTCGATGACAAAGAATAGGTGGTCGACGGATGGTGCTCGTGGCGACGGGGTGTATTTTGGCAAGGTTCGATGACCGCGGGTTATTTTGGGTAATTAATGTGAAATTGTGTTGATGTTAAAGATGTGGAAGATTTTAGAATATGTGGGGAGGTTTGATATTTTGGGAATTGTATAATGAATGTAGGTTGGACGTTGTTCTATTCTGAATGATTTGTTAATGTATGTCCTTGGTGATGTTTTAGGAAATTTAGTGCTTATGCTTGATGTTTGTTTTGAGGATTTGATTTGGGTTTTGTTTGTGAAAGCATCAAAGTGTTTAAGTACGTAGATTGGATGTTTTGATAGAAAGATGTATGAATAGTCGAGTTTTGATGTATATGTAGTGGTAGTAGATTGTTTAGAATGTAGAGTCTTAATTTTAGAAACATACTGGAACTGCTTGGGTTATTTTTAACAGGTAAGGATATGCTCGATTTTTAGAGCGATCCATGCAGTTCGTTTTCTTGAATTTGTCTGAAATTGTAGGTTATATTAGTGTCATGTTTTGATGATCGAGGAATGAGTGATTTTAAGGGATTTCAACAATTCGAGACTTCGATTTAATGGTTTAGAAGTCGAAACGTTATGAGTGATATAAAAAGAAAAATTTACGTGGTTACGAGAGTTTAAAGTTAAGGTTACGTTAGGGTTAGTTTGTTTAAGGGTTTTGGATTATGTTTAAAGTAAAAATGAAAAAGTTTAATGAGAAAATACGAGGGCTTAGGTAATGATTATGTCACGGCAAGTCCGTGGCGGCTTTACGGGGTTGGGGTCGTCACAGTTATGGTATCAGAGAGACGGAGTTTTAAAAGCGAGTTCTGTGATATGTCTGCCAAAAACACACCGCCGCACGAGGACTCTCCATCGACTGTAAGTGTTTAAGTTTAAGTAATGATTTATAGATTTTCATAGTGTTTCGTGTTTTCTAACATGTCTAGGTACAAGAAAAGGCCACGAGTACTTAAGTAACCCGAATGGATCCCAATAGCCAGTTTATGGACATATTACGTCAACAGTCAGAACAGATAGGGGTTTTGTTGAATCGAAGTGGACAGGGCAACGATTCTAAGGACCAAGGTGGAGAAAGATTTAGGCGGCTTAGGCCTCCAACCTTTGATGGACAGTCTCCGGATCCCACTTGCGCCGAACAGTGGATTCGTAAGATTGAGAGCATGTTTGCTTATGCTAAGGTGGAGGAAACTGACAAGGTAACATGTGCGGTATTTAACTTGGATAAGGATGCCATTTTCTGGTGGGATACGGTGATGGCCGCTATGGATACGAAGGTTATGACGTGGGAGCAGTTCAAGACGACATTCTATAATAAGTATTTCAGTCGCACTCTTCGGGCTAGTAAAAAGGTGGAGTTCACACAATTACGCCAAACGGGGACGGTGGCTGAATATGTGCGAAGGTTTGATTCGCTATCTCGATATGCCGGAAATATGATATGTGAGGAGGAGGACAAAATTCACCAATTCGTGCAAGGTTTGAAATTAGAAATTCAAAAAGGGGTGATGACGGTGGGTGACGAAGACGTGCCTTATCATAAGATAGTGGAAAGAGCTCTTGGTCTTGATGACATTGAGATGAAGCTTCAGCGACAGAGAGAAGCGTCGAAGAAGCCCTTCAGAGAAATTGCAACTCAACAGAATGCTGAAGAACAACAACCACCGAGGAGCACAAAAAGAACGAGTGATGAAGAAATTAGTCAAGGAAATGGAAAACGTGCCTTTGGTTATTCGCAGTTCCCTCAATGTCCAACGTGTAAGAAGTTTCATGACGGAGTGTGCAAGGCAGGTTCGGGCCGATGTTTTATCTGTAATGAGCAAGGTCATATTTCTACGGACTGTCCAAGGAAGAATCTAGGAAGGTGTTTCAAGTGTCAAGAGATAGGACATCTCTCTAGAAAGTGTCCGAAGAAAGGTAAAGGGCCGTGTTTTGTTTGCAATAGGACGGGCCATATTGCCAGAGACTGCCCGACACGGAACAAGGGACTCACAAGTGTATCTCCAAGGACCTTCTCCCTCAACAGTGTAGACAATGAAGAGCAGCCTACCGTAATTACAGGTACGTGTCATTTTAAATATCTATAGAAGATACTAATGTAGAAATGTTAGAATATAATCACGTGGGAATTGGTGTGGATGTGAATTAGGCTTGAGGACTTAGGGAGGTAAGGAGATTTGGATTTAAGGCGTTAAATTATCTGCAACAAGTTTGCTAACAAGGAAGCCGTTAGAGGAATTGATGTAAAAGATTGAGTTGAATACTTATGACTCTATTGTTTTAGAAAATAAGAAGGTTGTTGGGCAAATTGTTGTGGAGTAGTGTGGGGGAAACACTTAGAACCTGAATTTTTTAGGATTAAAGAGAAAATATATTAGCTAGTAAAAACTTAGTGAAAACCTTGTGTGAAAATAGATATTTTTACAAGTGTTGGAGCCTGAGAGGAGAGATAGAATTAATATTGCGAAGTTAAGAGCTAGGAAAGAGAGGATTGCTAGATAAGAAGGAAAGTTAGAAGTTGAGGTTTAATTTATCAGAATCTAGTGACGTGCGATCTATGAAAATATTGGGAATTTCTTTTAATGAGGAAATTAGAGACTAAGCGACGTAAGGTGAAAAAGGGTAGTTGGATAGATTTAGAATTGTGTATAGACTTATAAGAGTAAGTGTAAAGGCCTTTAGATTTAATTGAGAGTTAAAATAAGAAGGTTAGCATTTAAGTATTTAGTGGTGTGAGAGTTGAGGAAACATATGAACTTTTGAATGAGGAGAATGGTCAAATGCATTAAGGATGAGGTTAAGTTAGAGAATTTCAAGGGTTTGGCTAGTATGTAACGAAGTAAAGGCCGACGATTTCGTAAGTAGCTAGTGTTAGAATAAATGAGCTTAGGTATGGAACGTAAATTCCAACTCGAGGAACATAAAGTCTTTAGAAGATCATTGATCGAGGATATGGATGTTAGCTTATATTAAAGATTCATACCGTGAGGGATGATTCTTAGTTCATGTATGAAGAAAAACGGAGACTATGTGAGGTAAGATAAAATGGGCGATTAGGTAGATTTTTGGACAACGTCATAAGGGTAAATAAATAGATTTATTAGAATAAGTGAATGGTCAAAATAAGAGTGAAACATTAAGGGTTTTTGATGTTGAAGAATTTAGAAAATATTGGATGAAAGGATAGAAAGTTGCACGGAGATTGTGCAAGTGGACCTAGAAGTGAAGATAAGCCTATAGGTTTAGAAAAGATTCGACTCGTAAGCTATGTCGAAGTGTTTATGCACCATTTAAGGCATTTGGTGAATACTGTAATTAATTAGTTAGACTTGAGAGTTTGATATTGTTTGGTGACAACTGAGGTGAAAGTTGGATAAATCGAGCGTTGTAGACATAAGTATAGAAACTTAGAAAATACTTTGAAAGAAAAAGGAATAGATTTAAGTATTGAGATCCCTGAGTACTAGGATCGTGTTATAGTGATTAATGGAACGTCATGAATGCTCATTGTCCATGGGTGTAAAGGATGTGTGTGATGGATTAGAAATGAGATAGTGAGGTAGAGGACTTGGAATAAAAGGAAATAGTATAAGGAGGCTATGTAATAGGTCCTTAGTATTAAGCAATAGATGAAGCTTTGAGAGATTATGATGTTTTTGATGCGTTAGATTGATGTTGTATGAGAAAAGTAGGGAAACAATTGAATTAATTCGAGGAAGACTATAATGGAGTTTGAGTTGGGAGAGATTTAAGAGATTAAGTGATGATGGATTAGGTTGAAAGCAATGGACGTATGAGTGAATGAGTTACAAAATGCATAGTTAAGAGAGTCATAACTTTGGAGATCTAGGAATTGTCGTTACCCGATGAGTGATTAAGGCCTTAAAGTAATCAAGATTTAGTATTGCAACGGTAATTACGGTGGTAGCATTGGTGTGAGAAATAAGAGGATTGTCTAAGCAACAATTTTGAGGGCAAAATTCCAATTAAGGAGGGAAGGATGTAACGCCCGGGAATTTTTAAAAGGAAAATTGGAGAGAAAGTAAATGAATAATAAAATAATTGTTTTAAATAATTTAAAAGAAGAGTGAATAAATTGGTTAACCTAATTGGTTAATTAATTCAGATTCAGGCACTTCCAGTGAAATTAAGCCGTGAGTTATAATTTAATAACGAGATTGAATGAAATTCGAAATGGCCGAAATTACGAGAGGGCGATTTAGTGAATTGTTTTTAGATAAATAAATAAAATAACAAAAAGGATTAAATAAAATAAAAAAGAAAAATAAGAAAGTAATTTTTATAGAAAATAGAATGGCTTCACGAGGAAGCCATTCTATTTCCCTTCGGCCCGAGCTCGCGACGCCGAAGAACAGAAGCGACGAGGGAGCGCGACCCGACGATTTCCGACCCTGCTCCGACGACGCCGGCGATTTCTCGCCGTTCTCCGGCCAGACAACGGCGAGGCGTGGCTCCGGTTCCTCCTCGCGCACAAGTCGAACGGTGAGCCTCCTTTTCGTGCCCTGTTTTCGTTCTGTTGGTGGCCGGGGGTGGTGAGCTCGATTGAGCTCCGATCGCCGGCTGTTTTTGGTCACTTCCGGCGTGGGTTTGCCAACCCTTGCGCCGGCTATTATTGATTTTCCGTGGATTGCCCGATTTGGGCGAAATTCAGTGAATGCCCGATTTAGGGCACTCGGGTTTTGTTTAATGTAACTTCGATTTTAGGTTAGTTTATGTTAATTGGATGTTAGGAGGATAGATTGGTGAAGAAATTGAAGGAATTTGATGAAAAATTGAAAAAGTGAAATTTTGGAAAAACGGGGCAGTTCGGGTTTTTGATAAATTGACCTAGCTCCGGTCGTTAGTTTTACAATTCCTTTTGGCAGATTAAAATAGGTTATTAGAGGAGTACGTGGCCGCTGGAATCGTTCGATTCCGATAACCGACGCGAAAGTTACGCGCGTTCAAAGTTTTAGGTCGATTTTTACCGAACCCAAATTAGTGGTCCATTTAATTAGATTTTAGTTGAATTAGGCTAGAAATAGTAGTTTAAGATGTTTTTAAGAAAATAAGAGTTTAGTTATGCCCGAACGAATTGAGTTAGAGTTTTAGAAGAAATTGAGTTAGAGTTAGAGTTTCGATTAGCTTTGAAATGGATGATTCAGATTAATACTAATGACGTGCTATGAAATGCCTTAGGTAATCCAAGCTCTTCAAGGACGGTGCTCGGCTAGCTACGGACGCCAGGTAAGTGGATGTTTAGGATTCCGGCCCTTAAGGCCCTACATCATGTCAACGTTAGGTTTTTGTATTTTGATGATGATTTTCTGACTGTGGGTTTAATGTGTCGGGTAGCCCAGGTTATTAGTTAATAGTTGTTTGTTAGGTTTTTAGTGATTAAAGCATGTCTAAGTATGTTATGAACTGTTTGATGATATGTCTTGATGATATGTTATATGTAAAGTCCTCATGCATCATGTTTTAGAAAAAGTACGAAAATGTTTTAGCATATGATTTCATGATTTAAACGTAGAAACGACAACGATGTAAAACGAAAATGTAAAGTGTCTGAGGGAAGTGGTTCACCCCTCAGATGTAGATTGTGGAACGTCCAGAAAATGTATGATATCTGAAGGAAGTGGTTCACCCTTCAGGTAAAGATTTATATGTGGAACGTCTAGAGATGGAGAAACTAATCCGCCCTCCATTGGTAGAGGATTACATGTATGTATGATAGAAACGAAATGAATATGAACGATGAAACGAAACGAGATGATTACGTACGATGAAACTGTAGAAACTGCATATGTTAAGTAAAATGTTTTAAATTCATATAGTGCATCCCCTTACTAAGCATTAGGCTTACTGTTTATGTTGCATGATGTAGGTGACAGGTGTGAACTCGATGACAAAGAATAGGTGGTCGACAGATGGTGGTCGTGGCGACGGGGTGTATTTTTGCAAGGTTCGATGACCGCGGGTTATTTTGGGTAATTAATGTGAAATTGTGTTGATATTAAAGATGTGGAAGATTTTAGAATATGTGGGGAGGTTTGATATTTTGGGAATTGTATAATGAATGTAGGTTGGACGTTGTTCTATTCTGAATGATTTGTTAATGTATGTCCTTGGTGATGTTTTAGGAAATTTAGTGCTTATGCTTGATGTTTGTTTTGAGGATTTGATTTGGGTTTTGTTTGTGAAAGCATCAAAGTGTTTAAGTACGTAGATTTGATGTTTTGATAGAAAGATGTATGAATAGTCGAGTTTTGATGTATATGTAGTGGTAGTAGATTGTTTAGAATGTAGAGTCTTAATTTTAGAAACATACTGGAACTGCTTGGGTTATTTTTAACAGGTAAGGATATGCTCGATTTTTAGAGCGATCCATGCAGTTCGTTTTCTTGAATTTGTCTGAAATTGTAGGTTATATTAGTGTCATGTTTTGATGATCGAGGAATGAGTGATTTTAAGGGATTTCAACAATCCGAGACTTCGATTTAATGGTTTAGAAGTCGAAACGTTATGAGTGATATAAAAAGAAAAATTTACGTGGTTACGAGAGTTTAAAGTTAAGGTTACGTTAGGGTTAGTTTGTTTAAGGGTTTTGGATTATGTTTAAAGTAAAAATGAAAAAGTTTAATGAGAAAATACGAGGGCTTAGGTAATGATTATGTCACGGCAAGTCCGTGGCGGCCTTACGGGGTTGGGGTCGTCACACTTACCTCCCGCTACTAAATCGATACCCTAATAACAGAAATTTGACAAGATCATCTACCCATACAAACCAAAAGTAGAGAAAAAATACATCGACGCAATAAAGTTAAGGAATAGAGTAGAAACCATTGCAGCTCAAGACGGTAAAAGGCATGAATTCGCCGGAACTGCAAGGAGAAAACAGAGTGAGCCACAAACCAAAGCTAGGGTTCAAAATATCCGCAAATTTCATTATGCATCTGATTATCTGTTTTTAATCACAATGAAGCTATACTTATGAAACGACTAGAATGCATCAGACTCCTAATTTTTTTATCTGCGTGTAAATTTGCTCTGTCCTGGCAGAGTTTTTAAGGGGGCATCTTCATGATTCAAATGGAACTGGTTGAGATAGGACATTGAAAATAATCCGGCAATTTTTTTTTTATCTTCGAACACTGCAAAAGATTGTTTCGAAGGTCCTGCGTTGTTTAGGCACCAATTAGCAGACGACCATTTTATTCTTGGGAAGATCTGAAAAGAACGCTGCTGGAGAGGTTTCATCTTTCAAGAAGATGGGTGGGAGAGAATGTTATCCAATCACAGAGACAGAAGTAGGTGAGAAAATCAGATTGAAGATGGCCAGAAACCAAGCTGGTCCGACCTGAAAATGCAAATTTTGGATGGAAAACGGAAATGGATGGAAGAATTGACTACCTGTCGGAAGGATGAATCCGCAACAACAACGAGTTCCGAACTCGTCGGAAAAAAGAACTGCGTCAGAATACAGGGTTGAACGGCTATCGTTGACGATGCTGTGGCCGAAACTTCAAGTGAAGTGTGAAGGGGACGAAGGAAAAGAATCAGCCGCTGCAAGTAGGTTGAATCAGAATAAAATTTAGGGTTAGAGCCGTTGAACGTGTGCTAGAGCTTGCAAAAGGTAAACAAACCTAATGGGGCAAGTTTATTGACACTAAAGGCCCAGCAAATGAAAATTAAACGGGCAATAAGAGACAACCCAACAAAGACCTATTCGTCATGTGTTAAAATAAAAACTATAATTTTATTATTGATATAAATTAAAACTATCAACTTATTAAGCTCGACTCGTTAATTTTTGTTATACTCGTTTAACTGACTCGTCTCGGCTTGTTTAAAACTTGACTTGCGAGTCGACTTTAGTTGAAATCTTTTTTAGTAGACTTGTTAAACTCAACTCGTTGAATTTGTTAAACACGTTAGATTCGACTCTTTTAATTCACTAGGATCGTGCACATAGACTTTTTCAAATTCGATGCGACTCGGCTCGGTTTAATTTGGGAGTGAGTGAAATGGAGGATATAATTGGAAATGTCCAATTCAACGGATGCTCCGTTGCACAGTCTGGGTTAGTGTTAGTCATTCTTTAACACCAAATTCCAATTGCCAAGTATAAATAATTTTAAATTGAACAAAATTAAACGGTCGCCGCTGCTCATGCCCTATGGGTCCACGGCCCAACCCTATTGGGTTGCGTTGTTTTGATATATTTGGTTCGCGACTAAGGGCATGTTTGGACCATCAACCTAATCGCCCATGGGTTGTTCTGGGCCTAAAAATTTGGATTTAAAATGTTGAGTTTCAAGTCTAATATATGATAATATAATGCTAGGAATGAAAACTTTTAAAAATGTTGAACTTTCCCAAATTTTTGGACTTCCAGATCATTTGTGCTTTGGCTTTGGGTAAGCCTTTCGTGAGATAGAGATTTATTTTATATTCAGCATTATTGATTTCAAATATTTAATTTCAAATATATTCTTATATAAATGACGTATTTTGGTTATGATTCATTAGTTGGTTTTCATATACTATTTATATATATTTTCATTGGGCATTGGGCATGCACATTTTATTTTGATCGTCTTGGTCATGTGAACCAAGTTGGATCTACCAGTGAAAGGATCTTGTTTTCTTTTACACACATTCGACCGTTAAAGAATGTATTTATTTGTGTTAAATAGAATAATGAGATAGCTAATTGTGTCGTGTCGTGTCTTTAGGAGAAAAATCATAAACCTTACTAGAGTCTTATTTCGTAGATTTAGTAATCGTCGAGCATCGCAGATATTAATATGTCTATGTCATGGTGTGCCTAAAATCTATGAATAACTGTATTTTCGTTGAGCTTTACAATATAGTGAAGCGTTTTGAACTTTGCCACATTGATTGTTTTTAGTTAGTCTTTGTTAAGAAAAATATTTTATAATTAGCATGCTACGATTCACTCTTTCGGATGTTAGTAGAGAAGATTATTAGTTGTCAGCTCAGGACTAAGCTAGATAACTCTCTATTCTATTTATTGTATTTTTCGAGAGACTTTTATGAGGTTTGACCTAGTTATAGACATTTATTATTATTTTATTCTAGCGCATTTACCTTAGACATATTATTCTTTTATCTAGATGTCACTTATTGGATCTCTTTTTAGACCTGCTGGATTGACATTTGCTTGCTCTTATTTAAGTATTCCGCTGCAATAAATAAAATGTTTAAGTGAAAGGGTCAGACGGTCTGGCTCGATTTGAGTCGAGTTGCTCTTCATTCCTTCTTAGGTGCTTTGCGGGTCGTGACATCTACACTCTTTCGATTTTCCTTCCTCGATTTTTTTTCCCTCTGTAAATTCTCTAGAAGGGGTTTTCTCTTATTTTCGATTGCATTATCAATCTAATTTTGAAATCACAATTCGTTTTCTTGCTCTGCTTTCTATCCTTTCTCGACTACCATGGAAATTTTGCACTCAAGAAACATTGCCCATACTCTAGATCTTCATCTATTTGTTCTTTCCCAAAATTCCAAACATTTGCCTTCATATGTGAGCGACAAGGTATATTCTTACTGATTTGTTGGCCATTGTAATCAAAACCCTTGCGGATTTATCAATGAGAGAGTAACTTCTACAACTATTGTGAAATAAAAGGAAAACAAATAAAAATATAATTGCATAATTTATATTCATTGGTATGCCATATTAAATAGGCAGAATTACAACGTAATAATGCAAAGAAAAAGGCATAAAATATGCAACTAATTAACACAAGAATAGCTACTGATTACACGTAGAAGAGACTAAATAAAAAGAAACTAATATCTCTTAAATATAGTAACTAATTTACTTGAGAATAGGAATACGTGAGTCAATAGGTTGAATTCGTCTAACACTCCCCTTCAAGTTGGAGTTGGGTTTGAAATAGCAAGCACACCCAACTTGCCAAATTTGCGATGAAAGTCTTTTTCACCAAACGGTTTGGTAAATATGTCAGCTAATTGGTCGTGGGAGTGTATGAAGGACGGAGTAATGAGACTTGCCAATATTTTTTCACGGACGAAGTGGCAAGCAATTTCCATGTGTTTAGTTCGGTCATGAAACACTAGATTAAAAGCTATGTTAAGAGCAGCTTGGTTGTCACAATAAACCGAAACTTGATGTGAGTGATCAACACCGAGATCATGAAGAATATAACATAACCATTGTAATTCTGATGTTAAAACCGCAAGAGCCTGGTATTCAACCTCGGCGGATGATAGAGACACAGTTGGTTGTTTTTGGGTTTTTCAAGAAATAGGACTAGAGCCGAGCATGACAAAATAACCAGTGGTTGAATGCCGAGTGGTGGGATAACTAGCCCAATTTGAGTTAGCATAGCCAACAAGAGAGAGAGAACTAATGGCAGAAAGAAAAAAACCAGGACCAATACTACCTTTGAGACAGCGTAAAACACGATGCGCAGCATCCAGATGAGTTGAATGTAGATGTTGCATGAATTGGCTAAGAGTGTTGACTACATATTGTATATCGGGTCAAGTAACTGTTAAAATAGAGAAGACAACCGATAAGGCGTCAATAGACTTGCGGGTCGGGAAGAGGAGTTTTATCAGAAGGATGAAGATGAAGATGTTGTTCCATAGGAAAGACAGAGGTGGGAGAACCAAGCAGTCCCGAGTCAACAAAATATCAAGAATATATTTCCTTTGACAGAGGAAAATCTCACGGTTTGAGCGTGAAACCTCAATGCCCAAGAAGTAATGGAGTGGGTCGAGGTCCTTGATTGAGAAAGATTGTGCCAGAAATTCTTTGGCCTATGAGATTTCAGCATCATTATTCCCGGTGATAATAATGTCGTCAACATAAACAAGAACAAAAACAGAAGTATGATGACGACGATAAGTAAAAAGGCCGTAATCTGAAATAGATTGACAGAAACCTTTTTGAATGAGTGTGGAAGAAAATTTTGAGAACAATTGGCGAGAGGCTTGTTTCAAACCATATAACGATTTATGAAGTTTACAAACACGAGTAGCAGGTTTATCCGAGAACTCGGGTGGTAGTTTCTGTTAACTTAAAATAAGTTTTAAGATTAATGTGTTTTTGGATGATGTGTAATTAAAATGTGTTTAATGGTAATATGGTTTTGATAATGATGTTTGATAAATTGATTAACTTAAAAAATGAATGATTTTGCAAGTACCTTAATTGAAAATATCCTTAAAGAAGGGTATTTAGTACTAATGAGTTTTATTAAGTGTGTGATATTCAAAATGAAGAAAAACAATTTCGGAGTGCCTCAAGTGTCGACCGATTGCCACATAGGTCGATCAGTTTAAACAGAGAAGAAACAAGTGTTTACCTGAATTGTCAAGTGTCGACCGAACTTTGTAAGAGCCAATTCTAGTGTCGATCGGAACATGAAGGTGTCGACCGATGTATACAGAAGCAATTCAAGTGTCGACCACAAGGATCGACCGATGTATACAGAAACAATTCAAGTGTCGACCACAAGGATCGACCAATGTAAACAGAGCCAATTCTAGTGCCGACCAGAACATGAAGGTGTCGACCGATGTATACAAAAGCAATTCAAGTGTCGACCACAAGGATCGACCGATGTAAACAGAGCCAATTCTAGTGTCGACCGGAACATGAAGGTGTCGACTGATGTATACAAAAGCAATTCAAGTGTCGACCACAAGGATCGACCAATGTAAACAGAGCCAATTCTAGTGTCGACCGGAACATGAAGATGTCAACCGATGTATACAGAAGCAATTCAAGTGTCGACCACAAAGATCGATCGATGCAAACAGAGCAAATTCAAGTGTCGACCGAAATGTACAAGTGTCGACCGATGAATACAGAGAAGATTAAAGTGTCGACCACATCCTAGAAGAAGTCGATCGGAACATGTTTCAACAGCTATCATCTAACACCAATGGTAACAAAGTATCGACCGATTCTTAAAAGGTTGACCGGTCTACTTACAATGGTATTCTATCTACGCATAACGGTAACAAAGTGTCAACTGGTTTTAATATAGGTCGACCGGTCGAAGACAGAATTCAAAAGGACTATAAATTGAAGAATGAAGACGTTTGGAAAATGAACCAAACAAGGAACAACGAATCAAAATTGTGTCAACTTCAAAGATCTTTCCTTTTTCAATTCTTATACTTCTCTCAAACTAAAAACTTGAGATTATATTATAGAGAGAGTGCTATTTGAGTTTCGACTCACAATCTTGTATTGAAACATTGAGAAATGGTGAATCCCTAAGAAAAAGGCATGTAAAGGCAGTTGATTGACGCCCGTGAAGATCAATCAAAGGTGCAAAGGCAGTTGATTGACGCTTGTGAAGTTCAATCAAAGATTCTCTCAGAAGAGAAGGAAAGAATCTTCAAGGAGAGTCCTTGGAGCACGGACGTAGGCAAGGTTGGCCGAACCGCGTAAACAATTTCGGTGTCATTTCTCTTTTCCCTTAACTATGTACTTGCTATTGATTAAATTCATCTTATCAACTCAATTTGAAATCATTCAGTTTATACACTTAAGAGCAAACAATTAATTTGATAGTGATCACAATTATTAAGAATTATAGGAAGTGAAAACCTAATTCACCTCATCTCTTAGGTAAAAACGATCCTACAGTTTCATGTAGACCTCTTCATCAAGGTCACCTTGGAGAAATGCATTATTGACATCAAGTTGATGTAAGGGACAACCGTGAATTGCCTCAACAAAGAGAAGAAGACAGACAATGATGAGTTTTGCTACTGGAGCAAACATATCATGATAATCAACACCTTCTACTTGGGTATAACCTTTGGCAATTAACCGTGCCTTGTAACATTCAATGGATCCGTCAGACTTATATTTATACACTCATTTACAACCAATCAGTGTCTTGTTAGGAGGAAGGGAGCAAAGAGTCCAAGTATTATTTAACTCGAGAGCCTGGATTTAAGTAGCCATAGCATCACGCCAATGAGTAGATTTCATGGCTTGAGAAAAAAATCGTGGTTCATCATTGGTGAGGATGGTGGAAAGAAATGCTTGATGAGAAGCACTGAAGGCGGACAAAGAAAGAAAATTACCAAGGGGAAACTTGGTGGAAGAAGAAACTTTATTACATATATAATCGTTAAGATGAAGAGGTGGATTTCGATTACGTTGAGGATGAATATAAAGCAACGGGATCAACACAATCGTGCTAAAGGAGAGAGAGTTTGTTGGAGGATTTTCAGCAAGTGGAATAGTATTCCAAATAAGTGAAAATGATGTAGTTGGAGGTGGAACATCGTTGGTGGAAACCAAGGTTCCTGATGGGATGATATTTTGATTATCATGAGTATCATCAATTTGCGTGATGGATATAGGTTGGATGGAAGATCGAGAATCTAAATCACGATATGGAAAAATAGATTCATGAAACACCACATCACGAGATACATATATTTTGTGAGATTGAAAATCATATATACGATATCCTTTTTGCCCGAAAGGATAACTGACAAAGATGCCCGATTTTGCACGTTGATCAAACTTATGCCGAATGTTCATATTTTTAGCTAAACACAAACAACCAAAAACTCGTATAGAAGAATATGTTAGAATTGTACTGAGTAGTATGTCATGAGGAGATTTCATGTTGAGAAGCGGGGTTAGCATTTTATTGATGATGAATGCAGTAGTGAGAATACATTCGCCCTAAAACAAAAGTGGTAAACTGGCTTGAAACCGAAGAGCACGGGCAACATCAAGTAAGAGACGATGTTTTCTTTCAACAACTCTATTTTGTTGGGGTGTTGCAATGCAACTTCTTTGATGAAAGATGTCATTGTCATGCATCCAAGTTTGAATTTATTTAGAGAGAAATTCTGAGCCATAATCGGACCGAATGGATTGGAGTTGCGGAAGGAATATACCCCCATTTCTAGAGTTGATGCTCGTTATTTTCTTATTAAAATGTCTATTTATGTGATTAAAAAATTGACTGAGTATGGAAAATGTTTCCGATTTATTTTTCATTAAATATATCCAAGTGCAACGCGAGTAGTCATCCACAATGGTTAAAAAATAATGAGAACCCATTTTTGATGATGATGAAAAAGCACCCCAAATGTTAACATGTATTAATTCAAAACAATGAGAAGAATATGATGTACTTATTGAAAAAGAAAATCGTGCTTGTTTTGCTTGTGGACATACATTACAAACCAAATTTTTATTTGCAACAATATTAGGAAGTTTGCTAATAAGAAAACTAAAAAGAGACTTTGATGGATGTCCAAGTCGAGCATGCCATAACATCAAAATTATTACAAATTTTAAAAGAAAGTGTAGATTTATGAATTGAAGGTGGATCAAGATAGAAGAGTCCATCTTGGGCACTAGCTCGACCAATCATCTTCTTCGTTGTGTGGTCCTGAAAGTAACAACCAAAAGAAGAGAAAACTACCTCACAATGAGTTGATTTTGTCAATTGTGAGATGGATATAAGATTAAATTTGAAAGATTGGATATATAAAACATTGGTGAACGTCAAATTAGAAAAATAACACACAGTGCTTATATGTGTGACATTAGCTTGGGAACCATCAGGCAATGTAAGAAATACTATTTTCGTTACAGTGGTATAAGAAGAAAAAAATGAAAGAGACATGCGTATATGATTTGATGCATCAGAATCGATTATCCAAGAGAATTAAAAGAAGTTAGTGTTATGCCTACAAGATTGGCGAATGACCTGCTTGATTCATTTTCAGCAATGAGTTCAAGCAGTTTGTTGTATTGTTCTGGAGTCAATTGATTTGTTGTAAAAGTAATAGATGATGATGTCGGCTGAGGTTTCCTTCCTTGTTTATCAGGGAAGCCATGGATTTGATAACATGTAGCATTTGTGTGGCCATGTTTATTGCAATGTTCACAGAATGGGCGTGGGCGCTTACTATTTGCCCGAGGATATTGCTTCGAGACTTAAAGTGCAGCAGAATCGATAGTAGGGGTCACCCGAATGGTAATTTGTTGTTGTTTTTCTTCTTGTTGTACTAGATTATAGATACGTTGAACTGATGGAAAATGGTCCATCAAGAGAATTCGGTTTCGAATAGTTGAGAAATTATCATAAAGTCCTTAAAGGAATTCCATTGATCGATCTTGATATTGTTGATCGATGATTGCCTTGTAATTGGCACAGATACAAGGAGGGAATTGAGAAATAGAGATGAGCTCGTCCCATAATGATTTCAACTATGTAAAATAAGAAGATACAAACATACCTTCCTGTTTGAGAGCACAAATTCATTGCTTCAATTGATATATTTTTAGCGCATTCGATTGAGAATATCGCTCCTTGATGAGCTTCGATTTGCAAATAGGACTCAAGAACTCGAAGAAGACCGTTAGCTCCGGGTGACACAAATCCAAGTAAATCCGAGAATGAAAAATGTAAAAGAAATATCAAACGTGCTCGAAATTTAATGAAATTTTAGGTGAATCTTGTGAAGTGAGTGAGGTGTGTGCTGGTGAAAATCGTGGTCCAGATTCGTTAAGATGAAGGATTTATGGACTGTTTTTTGAGAATCGGCCGGTGTAACGCCCCGAGTTATCTGAACCCAGTTCGTCTCACAATGCCCGTACATGACTAAAATTTCTACCATATTTTTTTTTAAAACTTGCAGCGAAAATCATTTGAAATGTTAAGGAATAATCGATCAAAAGAAATAGAAGTTTGAATCGTGAAAACACTTTAAAAGTTGCAGAAGTCAAACGCATCCGCCGATGAGTAAAGTCAACGGAAGAAGCAGAAAACAACCAAAATAGAAGACTCCTGCCGATGACGTCATCCAAATGAAAAACAAAGGACATCTCTCGGTAGACTGTATCTACCGGTGACTAAACGACAAAATACACTCTACAACTTCCGATGACGTCAGCCAGATGATCTCCTTCATCCGATCGACTTTGTCCTACACCCACCGATGACTAAACGACAAAAGTCCTCCTACATCTACCGATGATGTCAGCACGCATCTGCCGATGGGTTTAACGACAAAATAGAAGACTCCTGCCGATGACGTCAGCCAAATGAAAAACAAAGGACATCTCTCGGTAGACTGTATCTACCGGTGACTAAACGACAAAAGCATAATACCCACTCATATCGGTAGGGCAAAATCTACATCATCCGATAGAATAAACCTCATGTACCGATGACTTTACTGAGACATCATCCGATGGCTTTACTGAAGACATCTTCCGATAAAACAAACCTCATGTACCGATGACTTTACTGAGACATCATCCGATAGAATAAACCTCATGTACCGATGACTTTACTGAGACATCATCCGATGGCTTTACTGAAGACATCTTCTGATAAAACAAACCTCATGTACCGATGACTTTACTGAGACATCATTCGATAGAATTAAGGGCGACATTTCAACTACTTCTCGATATACATACACAACACTAATTACAGAAAGGAATTTACTTACTTCATCAAGACCATTCAGAAACAATTCACATTGTATTGTTCAAACCCAGTAAAACCAACATTTGAAACCCAACAGATCACTAGTATCAGTAAAACTCAAAGCGTAGTCAAATATTAAAATCTCTACTGTCATGAAAACTAGGCATACTCAGATTAGATTATTACCAACTAAACCCCCACCACTGCTGACAACAGTTAACCCGCCTCATCAGTTTACCAGGCCGAGACATGAATGTACTCCTCTAACCACATCTAATAATCTGTGCAATCAGGAAATTCACCTGCAGTATCCTCAACACCTACATCACAAAACTCATCTATTAGCCTAATGCTAAGTAAGTAAAGCAGTAATGAAATGAAATACTGAAATATAAATTCCTAAACATGCAATTTCTACTTTCTCAACTCAATTGTTCATGTTTCGTTTCTGTTCAGATCCCCCTGTGAAATTGGGAGCTGGATCAACTCTCCCAAAGTATATATATCCTCTGGCTCATTAAGGGGCAGATAAATTCCCTTAACAGTAAGTCTGATTCACATGTTCAGATCCCCCTGTGAAATTGGAAGTTGGATCAACTCTCCCAAAGTATAAATATCCACTGTCTCATTAAGGGCGGATTACTTCCCTTAACAGTAAAACTGATTCACATAGCTGTTTCAATATGTTCAATCCTCACTATGCCAACATGCATTCAAATTCATTTTCGTATACTTTTAAAAATATGATGCAAGGCATACCAACACATTCTAGCATACAAACCCTAATGTTTTGTGATGTAGGCCCGAAGGCACAAGCAAACTTTACTTACCTGGCTCTCCTGGGAATGCTCGGTTTCAAACTACTTCAGAAGTCTGCTCACCTAGGTCATAGAAAGGATATCAATTAGATTTCTACTAAGTCTCATTCTAATCTATTCAGGAATCTTGGGAAACTAGCTTGGAAGCTTAGTTCATTGTGCATTTCCGATTCAACACTAAACCCGAACTCAACTCACTCACAGTATTCCTCGAAACTTCACACATTGTACTCCCTCAGCTATATAATGGTTAAAATCACAGACAAACTAAGAGAGCTTACCTAGGTTGAAAGAGAATCGAGTGAGAAAGAAATCGCCCGAAGGTTTTCTGTTGAAGAGCTTAAGGTCGGGAGAGAAATGAGGGAATTAGTGGCGGCTACCATGCACTAAACCCCAAATCACTAACCTTAAATACATTATCCATTTTTAAATTTCCAATTACTTTTCTGCCATTGCCTAGTCATTTATTAACCTAATCAATAACTCCCCCAACCCTTCTATAAAAATACATCATTAATTAATAATTTAAATTTTGATTCAATGGAACCGGGTGCTACAGCCGGTAAGTGCTTCAATGGAGCTTTCGGCAAGAGTTTCTTCCAAGGAAGATAACTCGATCAAAGGAATCGGTTAAGACCACTCCTTGCTGTTTTCCGCTCTCAAAAGATTGGAGAAGGAGGTGGCAAAATCCACTCCAACTAGCTACCAAGCTAGAAGAATGGTTCGGGGGCGCAACCCCTCGGTTGTTGTCAACCGAGCTTATCTTGGAAGCTCCTTGCTCCAAGCTTCTTCTTCTATTGAGAGAGAAATCCGTGGGTGCTCATAAATCAACCAAAAAAAGTTACAAACACCAATGCCATGAATATATAGACCTAATGGTGGGCTTGGGCTTGGGATTGAGCTTGGGCTTGGGCTTGGGATTGAGCTTGGGCTTGGGCTTGGGATTGAGCTTGGGCTTGGGCTTGGGCTTGGGCTTGAGTTTGGGCTTGGGGTTGGGCTTGGAAGGGGAACGATGGGTCATCATGTGGGCTTGAGCCATGTCTTCAACTTCAATGGGCCAAACCAAGCCACTAACTAATCTTATCATTCATCTAATCCTAACATCTATATAATCCTAACATGCATCTAATAAAGTTTTAACAAGAAGGCCAACGTTTGCCAATGAGTTCGAAATTTCAAAAAAAGCAACAAATATCAAAGCTCGGGAAGACAAATTCTCATGTGAGCATTAAGGTGCCTCTTTAGTCTTTCCACATGAGTAGATGCTTTGGTTGGTCAACGTCCCCAGCTTTAATCTCCCACTTCAAGTCGTCCACGGTGTCCTCCAAGTCTTCACACGAACCATGACCTGCAAAAGAGACAAGTGTGTTAGTAAAATTGTGGACTCGGGTCTGGGATCGGGTAATGGGCCTACGGGGCACATCACTCCTTCAAATCTGTCAAAACTTGTGCGGCTGTCTCAGCGTACAAGATGCTCGGACGAATCTCGGGTGAACATGGCCCACGGTTCCATGGAATCAGAACCGAACCATAAAATCCGGTTCAATATATATATAATTAAAATAAATAAATATATATATAATTAAAATAAATAAATATATTCAAAACCATTGAAGATAAGTCAACAAAATAAAAAAAAAAAAATTTGATTAAAAGTTGGTTGGGCTTGGAAATGACCGAGCGATGTGTGTTTCACGCTGGGTTATACATGTTTCAGACCGGGTTAACCCACGGTTCAATAATTTATTTTAGTTTGAATGAGGTTGTGACGATGGGTACAACTTATAAATAAATGGGTACAATTATTTTTATTTTATAGATTTAAGTAAAAATATATATTTTTCAGTTTTTTCTTAAAAGAGAAAGTTTGCTATCTTTATTCTAAGGGCATATAAAGTAGTTAATTGAGGGGAAAAAAATCAATAAAAATCTACTACATAATTAAGCATCATTGACCTTCTGAACGTGATGATGAACGCAATGTTTTTGAAATTTATCCATGTTTCCTCCAACAACTTGTCCCATTATACAAAATAGATACATTGTAAACTTAGGGTCAAAAACTCAAAATTGTCATATAAGAAATTTGTGCATAACTAATCAGCAGAAATATAGAAAAAGATCAACTACATCGTTAAATCATGCACGAACCATTTAGCTTGAAGCCAAAATCCAAGTTACACTACGTCAAAGTTGAAATTCTAATATAACTACAACCCAGCTTTTTCTTTTGCCAAATTCGTGTAACTAGCACGACTTTTTTTTATTTATTTATTTTTTATGTTTTCCAACGTTGAGGATGAAAAAATCTATAAAATTATTCAAATTTAAATAAAATTGCATCATTATTATTAATTTATGGCATTATTCTATATTATCTTTGCTACAAGATTTTTTTAACCCAAATGGACTTCTAACTGTAAAATGCTTCTCTCTCTTTGCGACAATGGCAAGACCATTGGTTAAATGTGAACGTTATTTTCTCTTTCTCCCGTTTGCTAAAAAAGAAGAAAACAAGACATCCAGAGTTATACTTCAAAACAGAACCTATAATATTTATTGAAGAAATGAAGTTACCTTTTTATCACATGAAATTAGTGTGAAAATAATTAAAATTGAAAATTAAAAATAATAAAAGAAGTTGGGTTAGCCAGGCTAGGATGACTTGATGACCCATAGGCTTGGCAAATTTACTATGCCAAAAAGAAATACCTAAAACCCACACTTCTAATTTACATTTTAAATTACTATTACCTTTTATCAAACTTAGGCTTCTGTAAAGCAAGACTGACTATAAATAATAACCAATTTAGATTTTAATTTTTAGCACAAATTATGACTAATAATATAACCATTTAAATTTTGATATTTATGAAAAAGAAAATCAACAATTTTATTTTTTAAATTCCTATAATTTAAAGAGTAAATATCAAAATGAATCATAAAGCAAGACGATATTTTCAATTAATCTTAAGTTTGGTAATTAAGACATCAAAATTATAGGTGTGTATAGCCAAGTATGATAAATGAGAAAGAAAGAAAAAAAAAAACTGGGAGGACCAGAACCAGACCAAAACCAAGACCAAAAATCTGGTATGGTCCTGAAAAATATTTTTGGGCTTATTGATGAAAAATTTGAAAACTGAATTTTAGTGGTCCGATCCTATTCTCTCCAAAAATCAGACCGACTCGGACTACGATCACCCATAATTCCAAGTGAAGTCACAAGCCTAGACATGACACTAAACTCGGCCCACCATCTAACACCTGACCAGACACGACATAGTAGTGGGTTGAGCAGGCAAGCTAGCAAGTCAACCCAATAGTTTATCATCTCTAATACATTATACTCTCTTTGTAACAAGTGAGATGGTGAAGATTGGAAATACGAAGAAATTGATTGCTCTACCTCATCGTCTCTCTATTCTTTCTTTTTTTTTTTTTGTAAAATTTCTTTGATCTAATTTGGTATGAGAGATAAAAAATGATGTGCTTAGTCCAACTACCCCTTCTCCATAGGCTGCCTTGCTTCTTCCACTATTTATTTCTATAAATCAAATCTTTACAATCAAACTCGATTCTACCAATTATTTTATATGAAAAAATTAGATTCTCAATGTAATCATTGCCAATGGCCTATATTCTCTCCCCCACAGTATCTAGATACCTTTGATTCTCGAATTAAATCAATCAAGAGTTTCCCCATTGGTAACTATACAACAGGCTCCTAATGAGTTGGTGATGTGAATCGAGAAGCGATAAATCTCATTGTCAAGGACCATGATCTATTAGAAAATAAAGGAGGTCCAATGAACAAAACTTTACATGGTTTAGTCGTGGAAACCCGAGGAAAAGAGCAATCACAACAAAAGCAAGAGACTATAAAAATAAAGAGCTTTATAGCATGGAAGTGGGCCCCACGAAATTGGCAAAAGAAGACCCATAAGGCACAGAGTTGGGCTCCACAAATACCAATAGATTGGAGAGAGAAGGATAAAGATCCACGCAAACTACAAAGAGATAAAGATTCACGTGGGTTGGAAAGAGATAAAGATCCACATGACTTGGTTTATGATGTGATCCAAGTTGAGACTAGATCAAGGCCCAAGAACAAAGATTCAATTGAAGATACAGGCGGCCCAATGAGCAGAGTAAGAAGCCCAAGATTATTGAAAGATCTTTTGAAGCAAGGGAAGCCGAAGATGCATGAAGATTTGAGAGGATGCGACGCACATGCACATGTAAGAATTAAAACACATGTGCTATGCACATGCACATGTAGGAATTAAAGAAGATATGCGCCAAGCACATGCTTATACGAAGAATTAAAAGGTCACATGCAAAGTACATGCAAATCATACAAATCTCGTGGGAAAAGATCTTATCCAGCTGAATCTACTCAAATCATATTCAAACATAGTTTAAACGTGAGATGATATCTGATTATGTCAATGATCATTATCTCACGATTTTTATTAGTTATTTTATTTTAATTTTCGTTTTTTTTAATTATTTAATTTAATTTTAATATGTAGCCTATTTAATGGCAAAACTATTTGATTTAATAAAAGAACAAGTTTGAATTAAAAAGGTTGAGTTTTTAGAGAGGATTTCTCTTTAGTTCTTTGCGAAGAACAACGATCTTCTTCAAGTCACACTTGAAGAATCTCGCTTGATAGGTTTGGTTTTTACCAACGAGTTTGGTCTGGGTCAAACTTCTGTTTTGATAGCTTCGGTTCAGCCAACAGGTATGGCTCAGGTCAAGCTCCTGTGTTGATAACTAGGGTTCCATCGAATTCTTCGATTGGGGTCTTGGTTCCTTACTTTATTCTTGAATTAAAAAGGCGTTCCTTTGAATTATTCCGCGTTGTTGTCGGGTCTTGGGTCCTTTCGATCTGAGTTTCACATTAGTTGAATTTACATCTCTCTCCCTGAAGACATTCTTCTCCAAATAGTAAATTTTTGCTTCTTTTCGTTAACTTGTCTCACTAATCTTCGTAGTAAGCTCCTTCACCTCTCTGAAGATGGCATTTCTATTGCGGTCTATATCTAGAAAGTTATGGGAATCTACATACTTGATCAGCCGTAGGAGAATTTGTCTCTTACAATGACCACCTTATATATTTCTTTAATGGGCTCGGTCCCAAGTACAATCAGTTTGTCACTTCCATCACTAGTCTTTTCGATCAATCTTGACTTAAAAGAGATTCATAGTATGCTGTTAGAGCAATGATTTTTGTCTGGACAAACTAAACTTGGTCTCAGCCTCAATCTTCGAGCTCCCTTCAATCCAGCCTTCAAGTCAACCTAAGCTTTGGTTGATAGATGATTATGCTGATAATAAGTAAGAAAAAATTCTCTCATTAAAAATACTTTTTAATAGGGGTATTTAATATTTCTAACGTGTGTGTCTAAGATTTTTCAAACCTAACATTGCTCATAATATATTTAAGGAAAATTATCGATTTGAACCCTGTACTATACACGTTTTTTCAATTCGGCCCCTGTACTAAAAAAATCGACAAACTAAACCTTGTACTTTGATTCTGTTATCAGTTTTGACCTTCTATCAATAATTTCATTAAACCCTCATTGAAAAAACTACTAAACGATCGTAAATTCAGTTGAAAGTTTTACCACATGTTTATTACTTAATGAGAAGATAATTTGAGAATTTTCGTGATTTTTTAACACATCTAAGATTTATTGTAATTTTATTTTAGTATTTTTTAAAAATATTATAATAAATCATTCAAGTTTTAAAAAATTACGCAAATTTTTCTATTATCTAGCCATAACATGGGGACATCTGGAAAAAGTTTCAAATAAATCAAATATATTTTGGTATTTTTTTAAATTAATCTTAATTTCTTCTTTATTTTATAAATTAATTTTTTTAAAAATATCAAACAATATTTGATTTATTTGAAAACTTTTTCACATGTTCAACTTATCATAGGTAGATAATAGAAAATGTTTCGTGATTTTCTAAAATTTGTATGATTTATTATAATATTTTTATAAAATACTAAAATAAAATTCTAATAAATCGTACATGTGTTAAAAAATCACGAAAATTTTTAGATTATCTTCTTATTAAGTAGTGAACATGTGATAAAAATTTCAACTGAATCCAAGATCGTTTGTTAGTTTTTTTAATGAAGGTTTAATGAAATTGTTGATAAAAAGGTCAAAACTGATAATATAATCAAAGTATAGAGTTCGGTTTGCCAGTTTTTTTAGTACAGGGGCCGAATTGAAAAAACGTGTATAGTACAGGATTCAAATCGATAATTACCCATATATTTAAAGAATTTTGCTAGAATTTATGTATTAATTATAATATTTCTCTTTATAATACAATTAATTTACATAAATACTAATATGTATGTATACGTGTTGGTGTTCAACTATATCGTGAGCAAAGCCAATATATTTGTGTTTTTTAAAAGCCTTATCACAGTAATATGCCACGTGTACAGTACACGATTGATCTCAATTAGATCCCCAGCCGCTCTCTATATATATTCAATCAAAAGCCTAGCTTTCTTTTTAGCTCATTTTGTTTTCCCCTTGTAGTCGAGACGACAATGTTTTCTACTCCATTTCTTAACTTTCTTGCGTTGATTGTATTTCTTCCCTTCTTTTGGTTTGAATCGTTTGTTGATATTGTCAAATTTGTGTTATTAGGGTATTTATTTAGTAGCATGTAAGAGTAAAAAGATTAAGAATACAACTCCGAAAATTCGATGTTATCCACCTCAAGTTTTTTGTTCACATTCATTTTAACAAATCTCAAGTTCGAAATTCATTAATATTCGATAAAAATGAACCTTAACGAGAATCTTGAGGTAGATATCATCGGACTTCAGAATTGTTCTCTTAATCTTCTTACTCTTACTTCCTAGTACTAAATTGATATCCTGATAAAAGAACAATATATTAAAGATAAAAGTAAGCACTTTAGTTTATGCCTCTATTTTTCTTCCTTTCATTCGTCAATATCTCATTGGTTTGCACTTGCACCTAAAGGTGTTAACTAGGCGGATTGGCGGCACGGTTAAATACCACATTTTCACAATTTTATTAATTGAATGATTAATTATTATATTTAAACATTATAATGATAATTAATTATTATAATTTAAAAATTACATCTTTAAAAAATATACATTACATTGATATAAATTATAAATATTTATGTGTGTTCAGCTTGTTAAGGTTCGTTAGGCTCGTTTAGTCAGCTCGACTAGATTCGTTTAACTGGTGACTCATAAGCCGGTTCAGTTTGAAATATTTTTTTCCATCAAGCTCGGTAGACTTGGCTTATTGAGCTCCCTAAACTTGCTTTGT